>SJXQ01012161.1:14483-257207 GCA_006408695.1 Aepyceros melampus
TGTACGCAAGACAGCAAAAGAGACACAGATGTATAGAACAGCCTTTTGGACTCTGTGGGAGAGGGAGAGGGTGGGATGGGTTGGCAGAGTGGCAGTGTAACATGTGTGATATCATAAGTGAAACGAATCGCCAGGCCAGGTTTGATGCAGGATGCAGGATGCTTGGGACTGATGCACGGGGATAATCCAGAGAGATGGTGTGGGGTGGGAGGGGGGAGGTGGGGGTCGGGATTGGGAGTTCATGTACACTCGTGGCTGATTCATGTCAATGTATAGCAAAATGAATACAGTATTGTAAAGCAAAACAAACCAAAAAATAAAAATCAATTAAAAAAAAAAAAAAAGAGAGAGAGACAACAGACCAGATATTCCATAAAAGTGGAGTGGAGATTTGATCCACTAGTATGTTTTTAACTTTAGGAGAAGGATAGTAAGGGTTTGGGCCCAAATGGCCTGCAGGGCTAACTCCCAAAGTGGCAAATATTATCCCTGGAAGCCCAGTTGTCCTTGAAGGGATGCCACCAACAGATGGACTTCTAGCAGGCATTGTGTGCCTGTCACCCACCCTAGAGTGTTCACTGAGAGATGCTGGTGTTGAACATGCTGTAGGAAACATGGAAGATGAAGGCCTGAATATCTACAGGGATTTGGTATCATACAGTATTTCCCTCCCAAAGACCAGCTATTTTCTGGTTGTCCCTCCAGAAGATTGTAGAGGCAACATCTACAATGGGTCTAGAAAGGGCTCAGGGAAAGAACATGAAAGAGGAGTGAAGGGGACAGGGCAGGACTTTTGAAGAAATGACATCAACCAAGGGCAAGTGAGTCTAAGATGACAGACAAGTCAAATTTAACTAAACCTTGATTCTCAGTCTGCAAGCTAAATGACACACCCAGAGGCTCCAGGACTGTTCCAAAGCACTATTGAAAAACCAAGGAATGGGTGGTTCTCTAATTTTTGGAAATGATCCTCCCACTCATTAGCATATTAAATCACACACTCTGTGGACTCTGCTTCTCTCTAAATCTGAACAAATCTACCTCTTACCTATTGTTGTGTCTATCACTGAATTTTTTACCATGAGACATCAAGAACCTGAGCTCCATTAGGTCCTGAAACCAGGCACCATAGGTTTTGGCCAGGCTCAAGTCCTAGTCAGATATGACTGAGTGACTAAGCATAGCACAGAGTCCCTGCCACGTGGGTTTGAGCCTCAGTCTCAGGTAACAGTTTCAAACACGACTTTCAGAAATGGAAAGATGATGACCTGCCCAATACTTTGTAAGCAGTGGCATAGACGGAGAGAGGAGCTGAAGGATGGGAGAAAAAGGCAGTGGGGAAAATGTGCTGAGGGATCCCCTTCATAACCTGTTGGAAAATCTGCTAAATGCCTGACCTGTGCTCAGTTTTCATTGGCCTGATCTTTGGCACAAAGAAGATTGGGGACAAAGAACCCTCACCCGCTTGGATATCCTCAAGTACACTCAACAGCTACTAAGATGCAACAGATGGTAGAACCTTCAGGACACACTGGGGAGTAACGCCTGCCAGGGTCCCTCAGTTGCACCCACTTTCACTAGCCTGTTCACAGAGGGTTCGAGGAAACAAGAAACAGATTGTAAAGGAATTAAAATTTTGTTATCCATATGTCCTTCCAGCCATAGGCGTGAGGACCTCCTACCTTAACCAGAGGTCTTCTGGAATCAGAGACTGAGCCTCATGAGCTTTATGCTGAGTTTGTTTTTACTGTCTTGCTTTCCAGCACACTGGGCTTTTTGTCACTTCCATTATATGGCTTTTTCTTCACATTTAGCTTCCACCGCATGAGCTCTCAACAAGTTGGGCTTCTGCTGTGCTTGGCCTCCACCTTGTAGGGGCTGAGCCGAGGTTGTTTTAGCCAGGTTAAAATTGAGTCACAGCACCAGATATGTTGGAGGAGTGTATAATTTCCTCAGTTCTGTCTTGCTGTAGCAAAAATCTGAAAGGGCGGACCAGTGTTACAGCTCAGTTACAGCTCAGTCTAAACAGTGGACCAGTGTTACAGCTCGGTTACAGCACAGATGAAACAGCAGACCAGTGTTACAGCTCAGTTACATTTCAGTTTTGTATGGCAAACAAAGAAAATACATCCTCAAGGTGTCAGGGCAGGCTGACCCAAAAGAAGAGGTGAGTGGTTCAATTTTGGCTCTTCTTTTTGTGTGTTTTTTTCTCTCCTCTCCCTGATCCTGTCCTATGTAAACTGGGTTAGCAGGAGGGCTGTTTGCTTCACCTGAGGTTCTCAGTCCAGTCCTCAGACCTTCCTTTGTTCCATTTCAGTGGGCTTCTCCCTTTGTTACCTTTTAGCCACCACCATTTTGGACTCCTATTTCCTATTCTAACTAAAACAACAGGATACTGCCTCTCCAGTTAATAATAACTACTAACTTAATGGCTGTTTACGTTAATGTGTACAGTATCATCTTGTACTGAAAGTACTTGAGGTTTGCATTCTTTTAGCTTGTGATCAAAGCCTGGCTTTGGTGCTCAAGGGAAGTATCAACTTGGGTAGTCCATTGCGTGTGTCTAACTTTCTTCACTAGCAATATGATCAACAAACTCTCAATGCTCAGAGAAGATCACAAAAGATGATAGGTATATATGTGGTAAGTAATAAGAAAATTTTAGTGTACCATTTTGTATCCTGGGGGAAAATATTCTACTTTAACCCTGGAGGGGGGAGGTGGGGGTCGGGATTAGGAGTTCATGTACACTCGTGGCTGATCCATGTTGATGTGTAGCAAAATGAATACAGTATTGTAAAGCAAAACAAACTAAAAAAATAAAAATAAAAAAAATAAGAAGAAGAAGAATACTTTCAATAAAGGATCCCAGACCTGAAAATATTTAAAACCTCTGAATTCAGTAATCTATACCTCAGCCAAAATTCAATTATTCTATCAACATTACAGCTTATATCACATGCTAAAGAGATTTGGGATTGCTAATTAATTTAAATGTAAATACTTTTTAAGGAACTATATCTCAAACAGTATGTTTTTAAATTTGGGAAAAGTTTAGTTAAGCCATTAACAAAATGCCATGATGTTTAGGAGAAAAGAAATAGGAAGCGGGCACTGGAAATTAGTTTTCTATCACTAACCTGACATGATTGTATGTGTACAAATTAACATCATAATTCAATCCTTATGAGTGATACTATACTAATTCATAATGCAAATACCTCACAGTTAACATTAGTGAAGGAATAAATTTTACATCCATGCATTTATTTCTCATTCGAAATAACTTATTAGAATTTATTAAAACTGTTGCAGCAGTCATTATAGAAGAAATATTATATTCTATATAGAAAACTAAAAATACAGAAGAGCATAGATAATATTCTCGTGACCTTCCAGACTTTCTGCTCTTTTTACATACTTTCAACTTCTTGTATGAACAAAATTGAATGAGTTAATTTTTAAGTAATATAATTTGACTAAAGGATAACATATACTTGGAAGTCCCAGGTGACTCAGTGGTAACGAATCCACCTACCAATGCAAGAGACGAAAGAGACAAGGGTTTAATCCCTGAGTTGGGAAGATCCCCTGAAGAAGGAAATGACAACTCACTCCAGTATTTTTGCCTGGAAAATTCCATGGACAGAGAAGCCTGGTGGGCTACAAGTGCATGGAGTTGCAGAGTTGGTCACAACTGATCAGGCCCACACAGACACAATGCATATTTATTATAACAATACTGGGATATACAGAAAATTAAAATGAAAAAATTAACTCATCCAGAATCCTAATGCAGATCATCATTATCAATTGGTATATTTTCTTAGTCTCTCCTAAATAGTTGAGATTACTTTGTATGTTTTGATTTTTAAGTATATTCACAACTGATCAGAGGGCTCAGATAGGAAGTTAAGACAGAATCAATGACTGATGTCTGCTACTACATAGTCTCTGTCAAATTACAGCACAATGTCGTGTCTCACGTCATTTAATATGTTTCATGTTAACACTCAGTCGTGTCTGACTCTTTGTGACCCCATAGACTGTAGCCTGCCAGACTCCTCTGTCCATGGAATTCTCCAGGAATACTGGAGTCAGTTACTATTCCCTTCTCCAGGGGATCTTCCTGACCCAAGGATGGAACCCAAGTCTCCTGCATTGCACATAGATTCTTTAACATCTGAGCCACCAGGGAATCCTTTGATATGTTAAAATATGCATAAGTTAATTACATGCATTAATTAAATGCATACATTTAAAATGGAAATTTTTAAAAATAAAAAAGGTTATTTCATGTTCTATGCAACCCTCTTGCAGGTAAAGAGAAAAAAAGATGCTTTTTAAGCCAGGTCTCCTAACTTGAAAATTGTGAGCATGAACTGAAGTAGAACACCATCATATTACTATTTGGTTAAAAGTCTAATATTTGGTTAAAATTTCTATATTTTCAACAACTATAATCTTTCTCAACATGTTCATTTCTCAATACTACATGTTGGGAAAGAGTCTTAACATTTCAAGGGGTGCTCTGGCAAACTTTGATGAGTTCACAGTTCACCCCAGCAGATCTTGTTCAAATGTAGATTCTCACTGAGTAGGTTTGGGCTGGGTCTGAGATCCCTCAGTTCTCACAATCTCCCCCGGGGGATGGAGATGCTGTTAGTCTCTCTCAGGCTCCTACAACTCACCAATGCAGAGGTGAGATGCCCCCTCATCTGCTGATATAGATAGTAGGTTTCTGAGTCTGGAAGTGCACTTTGAAAGAAGAAAGAGTCCACCTTCTTTCTTTTAGGTGATTGAGACTGTTCTGTTTCTTGTTTTAAAATTATTTGCAAGCTAGATATTGGTTTTGTGTTTTGATTTGCATTACTTCCTATGTCTTAATAAGCATATTCATAGGAAACAAGGAGAGAAAGTATCAGGGACAACTAACGTTTACGTATTTATATCAAAAGTTAGTTTTAGACCTTTAAAAATAAAAATTTAAAAAACAACATAATATGACATGAGTTGTGTCAAGAGCCACAGTGAAGAAGCTGGAAAGGAGGAGCTTCCCCGCAAGTTGTAAGAATAATGACTGTCCCACAGGACAGAAAACTATCTTTTTATTCCTGTTTCTTTCAATGCAAAGTGTTCAAATGATATTAACAGCCTGAACCTGTGGTGCCAACAGGTGAGTGTAGACATATCCTAGGAGAGCCCATGCCTGGGGCCAGGCACAGATGGCTGTCAGTGATCCTGTTCGGCATTAAAAACCTCCTGCAGCATAAGAAGCAGAGCAGAATATAATTTAGACCACATTGTGAACAAAATAAGTGGGAGAGAATTTCACTTTTAAATGTTCATTTGCCAAAAACACAAATAAACAAAAACGATCTATCTACATAGTGCTGTATTCCCCCAAGGCAAATGATTACATCTATGCATCAACTGGTTTGGAGAGAGCTTTGTGAGCTGAGATAATTAAGTACTGTCCTGCCCAGAAGCAGGGGATGGGTAAAATGACCTCTTGATGTCCCAGTTCTGTAATTTAGGAAACGCTACTGACACCAGCAGAACCACAGAAGTGGTGGTAAAGGGGTTAGCAGGTACTGGTAGCCAAAAGACAACACATTTTAACCCTCTGTTAGACATGCTACAATGTTAGCAGGGAAAAACATCTTTGCTTTCAACAACTAGAAACTTCCAAATTCCCATAGCCCTTTAATCCTAGTGAGAATCATCATTTAATTTCATATAGGCATTAGGACATTCATTCTGCAGGGACTATCAGAACCTTTATGGGTAACTGCACTGTTTGGTAACAAGCCTAGATTTTTTTTTTTTCTTTTTTAACTTGTAGTTTTTGCAGGAAAGGTACAGATTCCAAGATCTTAAAGATATACAATTAAAGACCTTGAGAGATCACCTTGCCTTAATGATTCCAGACATATCAATTGAGGCTAATTTTGAATAATTTTCAGTTACACAGAATAGTATTGGCTGAGATATTTTTATTTTGAAAATACATGTTTTAAAATTAAAAGAGGCTAAACATCATTAATCACCAGGGAAATGCAAATTAAAACCACAATGAGATATCATCTCATACCTGTCAGAATGGCTATCATCAAAAAATCCACAAGTAACATAGGTTGGCAAGGATATGGAGAAAAACAAACCTTTGTCACTGTTGTTTAGATTGTAAATTAGTGTAGCCATTATGGAGAACAGTATGGAAGTTTCTCAAAAAACTGAAACTAGAATGACCATATGATTCAGGAATCCCATTCCCGGATATATATCTGAAAACAAAAACAAAACACTTTGCTGAAAAGATACATGCACCCTAGTGTCACAGCAGCCTTATTCACAGTTGCCAAGACATGGAAGCATCCATCATGGGTGAATGGATAAAGAACATGTGGTGTGTGTGTGTGTGTGTGTGTGTGTGTGTGTGTGTGTTGAGTGGAATACTACTGAAATACTACTCAGCCATACAACGGAATGAAATTTTGCCACTTGCAACAACATAAATGGATGTGGAGGATATATAAGTAAAATATCAGGCAGAGAAAGACAAATACTGTGTGTTATCACTTATATGTTAAAAAAAAAACTATCTAGTGAATATAACAAGGACATATAAAAAATAACAAAATATTTTAAAATATAATAAAAAAGAAACAGATTCACAGATATAGAAAACAAACTAGTAGTTACCAGTGGGGAGAGGGATGAGAGAAAGGACAACATAAGGGTAGAAGATGAAGAGGCATAAATTACTGCACGTAAAACAAATAAGCTATGAGGATATATTGTAGAACACAGGGAATAGAGCCAGTATCTTATAATAACTCAAGATGAAATATAATCTTTTAAAATTGTGAATCACCTGTGTTGCACACCTGATATAATATTGTACATCAACTATGAGCTTCCCTGGTAGCTCAGTGGTAAAGAACCACCCCCGACACCCCCACCCCGCCTTGCTGACACTAATCCAACAAGGCAGGAGACACAAGTTTGATCCCTGGATCAGGGGTCCCCGGAGAAGGAAATGGCAACTCACTCTAGTATTCTTGCCCAGGAAATCCCATGAACATAGCAGCCTGGTGGGCTATAGCCCACTGGAATTATGAGTCAGACATGACTTAGCAACTAAACAACAGCAACAATATCAGCTATACTTCAATTAAAAAAAATTTTAAGGAGGAACACATAAACATGTGGTAAGATTTGATAAATGATACTCTATGTAGACAATAGAATTCCAGAATGGCATCCCACTCCAGTACTCTTGCCTGGAAAATCCCAGGGATGGAGGAGCCTGGTAGGCTGCAGTCCATGGGGTCGCTAGGAGTCGGACACGACTGAGGACTTCACTTTCGCTTTTCACTTTCACGCATTGGAGAAGGAAATGGCAACCCACTCCAGTGTTCTTGCCTGGAGAATCCCAGGGATGGGGGAGCCTGGTGGGCTGCCGTCTACAGGGTCGCACAGAGTCGGACACGACTGAAGAGACACAGCAGCAGTAGCAGAACACTTAATTCTGAACACTATTGCTGTTTTTCCAAGGTGAAGTGCTAGTTAAGAGGGAAATTTGGACCAGAGCTTGAACGACTTTTGCAAATCTATTACTAACTACTAAAAACAAAACCAAGCAAAAAACTAAGCTCACCTACTGATGGAGGTTCAGAAGAATTTTCACATTTGAAAGAGGAGAAATACTCTTATGGGACATTATGGGTACTGTGATTTCTCTCTGTGGTTTAGACCAGGCTGCCAATTTCTAGTTCAGAATCTGTAATACAGAAATGAAGCAGTAACCAGGCTTTCCTGTGATATCCTTTCACAAGCTCCTCAGCTTTTCCTTCACGGGATGATGCTTATGATTTTGTATTTGTGGATCAGTTGAATCCTCCTGCCTTTCCCTACTAGACTCTAATTCCATGTTGACAGAGACCTTTTGTTCTTTCCTTCTTGAATTCACAGCACTTCCTAAGCCTAGCACCTTACACATAGTAGACTCTCATTAACTATTCATAGAGTAGGTTTTAAAGAAATTTTGAATTGTTTAATACGAAAATTTTCCTTGAGCTACCAGAAGTTCACTGACACTTTGATAAAGACATTTTTCAGGTAGAGTTCATTTTATTTATGGAAATGGTATATTTAAATATTAATACTTTTACAGGACTATTAGCTTTATCAGTGGAGCTGATTTCTCATTATTCTAGTATCTTAAACTAAATGAGTAAACTCGTCCCATGCCATAGATAGTGAGTGAGAAGGACAAAGATTTCCAATTAGCAAAATTAATATCCCAGATAAACAGGGGATGAAAAGCCAGATATGCAATCAGGATCTTCAAATATTCTGTTACCTGTTCAACCACAGGTGCAACTCCCTCCATTACTGATAGAGTTCATCCATTAGCTCAACAATTATATTAATGGAAGCACTATTTAAACCACATGAATGCTTAATGACTTACTTTAGAATTTACATGTATTTAAGAAGTAAATATGCAGTATATAAATGCATGCAATTAATGAACAACACCTAAAATTCTTATTTTCTTTTTTCATACTTTGTAACATATAGCATTTTTGCTGTAAGAAATAGAAGCAACTTATTGGAAAATATCAAGGTTTATTTTTTAAGCAAAGCACTCAGATACTAAAAAACTGAATACTTCATAAGGAAAATAGGTTGCTTTCCCATAAAATTGCCTCTAATGTTAGCTGAATATTAATAAAATCCATAAACCATTAGTACATTATAGCTGCTTTGTTCTGAATTACATAGACCTTTTATGTTTATTCCTCAGTGAAAATGCATAAAAAAATGAAATCCGCTCTAATTGTACTCTCTGAAGATAGCTGGTAAAATCATTTCTAGCAGCTATAAATCAATTGTAGTATTAAAATGACCTGCCAGGTGCATCTTCTGGGTATCAGACTAATTAAGGGAACGTATTAATTGCGACTATTCATCAACACCACCAACGTTGTTAGGTAACCCTTACAATGAATCTTTTTTACCGTATTATCTAGCAATAAAACTGCAGTTTTATAAAATGTGAAGAAAAAAAAGAGAAAGAGAAAGCTAGGAGAATGGCTTGTGCTTTTGCGTCTACATTTTGAACAGGTCTTACACAGTGTAGCAAGATAGCTAGAATAGAATTTTTCTTACACAAAAATCTTTAAATCGCTTTCATGTTTGGTTTCTATTATATTTCATTTTGTAAAACACCTTTAATATGTTCTAATAAGTCAAATCTTATTAGTCATATTCTAATACGTATGTGCATTAATATGTGTATAGACACATAAACACGTGTATCTACAAAAGAGCCTTGCATGATTCTGTGCGTGTGCATGTGTGTGATACATAGATACACACACATGTATCTGCTTCCCAAATGGAAGTCAATCAAGCTGTAACAGTAATTAGTACCCCAAAATATCAGGAAATTGTACTTTGATCTTAAGTAGTAAACTGAGTAGGCTTTTGAAATTAATTTCAAATGCCTGCCATATCAGTTTTACATTTTCCGTTCCTCAAAGGAAAAGTGTAGAATCTGAGAAACTGTTACAAGATAAGAAGTGGGTTTTTATTTTTTCTTAATGAGCCAAATTCTTAGAGGGCATTAAGTGTTCCTCTTGTTCTAAGACCTACATTAATTCGCTTTGTCATTGTGGTAACATTTTTCAGACTGACTTTGTTTAGTAATGTAAATAATACAAATGACAAAGTCTAAGCGGAAGAGACTGCTATTTTCCATTCTTTGGTTGTAAAACCCCTGGGGACTCTGAACTGACCGTGAATATCTGAAAAACCAGTTCTAGAAGCTGATTCCAGGCTTCTGAAAATGTGACTCCTTTCAGATCAAATGTTTGCAACCTGCTACCTTTTTGGAGTTTATCTGCAAGAAATCTGTCCCATGTTTATTTACAGTGTTCTGAATCCACGGATTCAGACTAGATAGGTTCTGGGATAATGTTGTATTACATTAGCACTGATCCCTCTAGGAGACTAAGTCACTGGAATCTCTAGTTCCACCGGGCAATGCTCTCAACAGTACTAAGAGGAGTAGTCACTAGTGCAAGTTGCTTCAGTAAAAGTTGCATATTGGTATGCAGCCTTGCTCAAACAGGGGCTTCCCAGGTAGCTGCTATTAATAAAGAATCTGCCTGCCAATGCAGGAGATATAAGAGATGTGGGTTTGATCCCTGGGTAGGGAAGATCCCCTGGAGTAGGGTATGGCAACCCACTCCAATATTCTTGCCTATAGAATCCCATGGACAGAGAGGCCTGGTGGTTACACTCCATAGGCCAGAAAAGAGTTGGATGCGACTGAAAAGACTTAGCACACGCTTGACCAAATAGCCTCAGGTAATGTTGTCTTGTGGAGAAGGCAATGGCACCCCATTCCAGTCTCTCGCCTGGAAAATAAATCCCAAGGACGGACGAGCCTGGTAGGCTGCAATACATGGGGTTGCGAAGAGTCGGACACGACTGAGCGACTTCACTTTCAATTTTCACTTTCATGCATTGGAGAAGGAAATGGCAACCCACTCCAGTGTTCTTGCCTGGAGAATCTCAGGGACAGAGGAGCCTGGTGGGCTGCCATCTATGGGGTCGCACAGAGTTGGACACGACTGAAGTGACTTAGCAGCAATGTTGTCCTTTAAGGTTTGTGCTGGGGCAAAGGAATTCCCCTCCTCCTTTATGGTTGAAATTTTAAGATGGGACAGAAATGTGTTTACTTAACACACTTGACCTGAATCTAAGAAGGATCTGCCAGTTCCTCTGCAAGGAGCATACTGGAGGTAAGAAACTGACAGGCACTATGAGAGTCCCTTGGACTGCAAGGAGATCCAACCAGTCGATTCTAAAGGAGATCAGTCCTGGCTGTTCTTTGGAAGGAATGATACTAAAGCTGAAACTCCAGTACTTTGGCCACCTCATGCGAAGAGTTGACTCATTGGAAAAGACTCTGATGCTGGGAGGGATTGGGGGCAGGAGGAGAAGGGAACGACAGAAGATGAGATGGCTGGATGGCATCACTGACTCGATGGACATGAGTTTGAGTGAACTCCGGGAGTTGGTGATGGACAGGGAGGCCTGGCGTGCTGTGATTCATGGGGTCACAAAGAGTTGGACATGACTGAGTGACTGAACTGACTGACTGATTTAGAACTTCATCTGGCTGAGTAAACTCTTCAACTCCTCCATGGAAAGGCAGTCAATAGCTCCATATCAGGGATTAGAGATGTAAAGTCACTCTTGTTCTCCATCTTCCAAAGAGCTAACATAGAAGATAAAGGGGAAAAGGAGTGAAGTCTAAAGGCGTAGACAAAGGCCCCCATATAAAGGCAAGGAGCAAGGCATCAGGCTAGCATGCCCAACAACCACAGCTGGGCCTCCATACCCATAGGTTTCACATCCATGGGCATACTATGGATAGAAAAAAAGTTTTTTTTAATTTCAGAAACTTCCAAAAGGCAAAACTTAAATATGCCCCACACTGGCACCAATTTATATAACATTTACATTGTATTAAGTGAAAAGTGAAGTCACTCAGTCATGTCCAACTCCGTGTGACCCCATGGACTATAGCCTACCAGGTTCCTCCCACGGATTTTCCAGGCAAGAATACTGGAGTGGGTTTCTATTTCCTTCTCCAGGAGATCTTCCTGACCCAGGGATTGACACTAGTTCTTGCACATTGTAAGCAGATGCTTTACTGTCTGAGCCACCAAGGAAGTCATTGCATTGAGTATTAGTAATTTAGAGATGATTTAAAGAGACTCTTGATGAGGGTGAAAGAGGAGAGTGAAAAAGCTGACTTAAAACTCAACATTCGTAAAACTAAGACCATGGTACCCAGTCCCATACTTCATGACAAATAGAATAGGGAAAAGTGGAAGCAGTAACAGATTTTCTATTCTTGAACTCTAAAATCACTGCAAACAGTGATTGCAACCATAAAATTAGAAGGCTCTTGCCCTTGGAAGAAAGGCTATGACCAAACTAAACAGCATATTAAAGGCAAGGACATCACTTTGCTGACAAAGGTCTGTCTCATCAGAGCTATGGTGTTTCCAGTAGTCATGCATGGATGTCAGTTGGACCATAAAGAAGGCTGAACGCCAAAGAATTGATGCTTTTGAAATGTGGTTTTGGAGAACACTCTTGAGAGTCCCTTGGAAAGGAAGGAGATCAAACCAGTCAACCTTAAAGGAAATCAACCCTAAGTAGTCATTGGAAAGACTGATTGAAGCCTAAGCTCCAATACTTTGGCCACCTGATGCAAAGAGGAGACTGATTGGAAAAGACTCTGATTCTGGGAAAGATTAGAGCAGGGGAAGAAGAGGGCAACAGAGGATGAGATGGTTGAATGGCATCACTGACTCAATGGACATGAGTTTGAGCAAACTCAGGGAGATGATGAAGGACAGGGAAGCCTGGCATGCTGCGTCCATGGGGTAGCAAAGAGTTGGACATGACTGAGTGACTGAACAACAACAACAATATCCATAAACAGGGCTGGTTCACTTATTAATACTAATCAAAGACAGTAGAAAGGAATAATTCCAAAGTCACTTTGGGTCCTGAAATGTGTGATTGAATATTTCCTTTTTGATACAGAGACTGTTTTTATTTTTATTTCTGTACTTTTAACAGACTCAAAAAGGAAAGAAAATCAGTTTCATCATCTCTCAGATTTATCCATTGCAGTGATTTGTGAATACTGGAAACAAAATAAGCTTAATTCAGAAAATGCTTGTAGGCCATTCAATTTTGCCAGCCAGTCCTATTGGCTGATATCTTCTTGAAATTCTCTCCATGCTGGGAATAATTAACTCCCACTCAAGCTGACATTTTGTATGGCTCTTCATCTTTCTGTGTATATATCAAAGGCGTGATTATCTCTGACAACATTCAAGCTAGTAAATATAATATCAGATTTTCCATGTCTCTTATTTTACCTTTGACACAGAGTCTATCACCCATTAATTCTTTCAAATGCATCCATTGTTGGCCCCTATCCTTTACCTAAATAATGCAAAGCAGCATTTTTCACATATTTCTGCATCCCCAGTCTCCACTCCATCCTATAGATAAAGAAATTTCTTTAGCATGAATTTTGACCATGTTAGTTCACTTCTCTGGTCAGCTCCTGGGCCACGCATCTGAAATTCAAACTACAATTTCAAAAAGTGCTATTATGAGCATCATCTTTTAGAAAAACTTTCTCAGTCTTCTCAAGAAAACCAGCTTCTTCTTGCTCATTGCTACCACCGTACAAATACACAGCTCTATTTTCCAACACTTCCATTCTCTTTTCTACTCTGAAGAGCAGGGGTTCATTACTTGCAGAAATCAGTTTTATGTAACTCACACATCAACCAGCTACTATTTTGTTTGGCATAAAGTGGTACTCATTAAATGTTTATTGAATTCAGTTCAGTTCAGTCACTCAGTTGTGTCCAACTCTTATGACCCCATGGACTGCAGCACACCAGGCTTCCCTGTTCATCACTAGTTCCTGGAGCTTGCTCAAACTCATGTCCATCGAGTCAGTGAGGCCTTCCCACCATCTCAACATCTGGAGTCCCCTTCTGCCCCTGCCTTCAGTCTCTCCCAACATCAGGGTCTTTTCCAGTGAATCAGTTCTTCACATCAGGTGGCCAAAATATTGGAGTTTCAGCTTCAACATCATCCTTCCAATGAATATTCAGGATTGATTTCCTTTAGGATTGACTGGTTGGATCTCCTTGCTGTCCAAGGGACTCTCAAGAGTCTCCTACAACACTACAGTTCAAAAGCATCAATTCTTTGGCATTCAGCCTTCTTTATAGTCCTACTCTCACATCCATACATGACTGCTGGAAAAACCATAACTTTGACTAGATGGACCTTTGTTGGCAAAGTAATATACTGTTTTTTAATATACTGTCTAGGTTGGTCATAACTTTTCTCCCAACAAGCAAGTGTCTTTTAATTTCATGGCTGCAGTCACCATCTGCCGTGATTTTGGAGCCCCCAGAAATAAAGTTTCTCACTGTTTCCATTGTTTCCCCATCTATTTGCCATGAACTGATGGGATCAGATACCATGATCTTAGTTTTTTGAGTGTTGAGTTTTAAGCCAACTTTTTTCACTCTCCTCCTGAATTTCAAGAGGCTCTTTAGTTCTTCTTTGTTTTCTGCCATAAGGATGGTGTCATATCCCTATCTGAAGTTATTGATGAATAAATGAATGAAAACTACTAACTACCATTATTGCCACTGCCATCACACATATGCCACTCCTCTCAACCCTATCCAGTGAGTCTTGATTAAAAGATCCTATATAAAATTAAATTAAAATTATCTCACCTCCAAGTTATGGCATGTACATCTCCTCTAAACTTCAATGACCTTTCCTCTTCTCTGTCAAGTCAGACCTTTTCAGAATGCTGATCAATATAAACTTTATCCTTTTAAGAAGACTTATTACCACAACTCTACACATCACTTACAAACTAGTTGAAGAGGATAATGATGATGATGATGAATGGCAGTAACTAGAAGCCTATTATATTAATTGCTGCATATCAATTATCTCTTTTATTTACAATAGTTTTGAAATGTATGGAATGAATACAACGTTATTCACATTTTACAGATCAATAACTGAGGCTGAAAACAAAATAACCTGTTAGCTCCAACTTTTTGCCATTGACTAGGCCACAGTCTTACATTAAAGCGTGAACAAGGTCTTTGGACTCTGGGAGATCTTCTTTTGAATTCTACAATGACCATTTATAACTTAAAAACTACTCATGGGGCCAATCTGACCTTCAGTTTGTGAATTTACAAAAGGATAAGAAGTCCAAGATCCTTTTCCTTGCTCAGTTGTGTCTGACTCTTGGCAGCCCCATAGATGTAACCTGCCAGGCTCCTCTGTCCATGGGATTTCCCAGGCAAGAATATTGAAGTAGGGATGCCATTTCCTACTCCAGGGGATCTTCCCAACCTAGAGACCGAACCCAAGTCTCTTGCATCTCCTGTATTGGAAGACAAAATTTTTACCACCAGTACCACTTAGGAAGCCTTCCTTTTCCCTATTCCCAGTCATACTGGATTCAATGCATGCAGCCATCAATAAATAGCACTAAGGATGGTGATGTTTGGAAAAGTTGATGTCTTCTGCTCTGCACATGCATAACACAAAGGAAGAGAGAGGGTTTTGTGTTCTTCATCACCCAAAAATATTTATCGAGGTCTCCCATATTTTAGCAGTATTCTGGACATGCATTTTAAAAGTTAATAAACTGTTGGAATTTCTGGCTAATCATGCCACAACTGTTTATATGAGTAGACCTACTACTACTAAAGAAAATAATAAGCTAAAAAAAATAACTATACTATATTGCAAGTTGAAAAACTTTCCTGCTAGAAAAGTGAGAAAAAAATAGTTTAGGAATCATAACATTATTTCCATTTCATTTGGGGAGGCTTTACCAGGATAACAGCATTTAAAATAGTTTTCTAATGAACTTTTTAGTGCATACCTAGATGATCATTTCTCATCTTTGAAATCACAAGAGGAGATTTGACAACCTCAATTTCTTAATGTAGCTGTTTGAAACACTCCTTTGTGACACTCGTATCTTTATGCTTAGTTAAAGTCTTCTATAGCCTGAAAATAGGAACCAAATGTCTCCTGTCAAGAAAGAGCCTTAGCACATAGTAATATAACCAAATGTTACAATTTATCCTTTGACTGCCCTGAAATTTTCCTGTCAGGGTGCTATTTCTAACTGGTCTAGTCACATTCCTTGGGTTTTGCTTCTGACACAATCAAAAGGGCCTCCTGGAAATTATTGATCAGCCACGGCCCTGCCGTGAGCGTCTGAATGCCATTCAATAACATCGCTTGCCAAGAAAGCGCGATGTGCTGTAAGTTGTCATGAAATTCCCATCATGCTGGCTTCCTTTAGGTTCATTGATGCCTCAAAAAGAAGCCTGAAAAGCAGAGAGGCGACTGATGTCGACGGCAAGAGAAGGAATTGCAGGTGGGATTTAAAGGTAACATCAAGAAAACATTTGTTAAAAAAACATAAAACTATCGGGTGCTTGTAGGTACCGTCTCTAGCACTGCCATTTTGACGGCACCCGTTCTCTGCAGTCCTTTATTCTGCGTTCTTCTCAAAGGACTGGAAGGAGCCAGAAGCAATAACACAACAGGGAGTACTTCTGTCAGTCCCCATGCACATTTCTGTGAACTGAAATATGAGGTGTGGCTAAGCAGACCTCACTGGTGCCGGGGTCTACATATTTTATCTGTGTTCTCACTCCTTAGAATTGCGCTCCTATTACTTCCCTGATTGTAGCTAAAAACAATAAATAAAAATATGCTGAGAGATGACAGTCTAAAGTCATAATGGAAATTCCAAGCACATAAAGTAGCACTGAGGTGCCTGGGTAGCCATTCGACTAGGAGTACGGATGGCCTGTTCCAACGCAGCAGAGAAGCCAGCCTCTGCCCCTCGCTGTGCTCACAGAACACACACTCTAGCTCACTGAAACTCTGAACCCTTGAGAACTGGTTTTCCTGGTAGCAACTCTGTGGCCCCTCTTTACCTTGCACCCCTAAAATTATGGGACACCACTGTCCAGCGCAAATAGAAGTCACAACAAGCTGAAGGTGCTGCCTAAGCTAGCATGACAAAAAGAGCTAAATGTTCCTTGTGTCAAAGCCATTCCATCAAATCATATTGGTGGCACTGGGAATGTCAAATTCTGTCCAGCATCTGAATAGATTGTAGATGAATTATTTCTGAGAATGTTCATGAAAGCTTGGTGAAACAGTGACTATTAATATAATATTCTTAAGAAGAAATAGCTACACTCTGGGCTTCCCTGGTGGCTCAGAGGTTAAAGCGTCTGCCTGCAATGCGGGAGACCTGGGTTCAATCCCTGGGTCGGGAAGATCCCCTGGAGAAGGAAATGGCAACCCACTTCAGTATTCTTGCCTGGAGAATCCCATGGACAGAGGAGCTTGGTGGGCTACAGTCCACAGGGTCACAAAGAGTCGGATACAACCGAGCGACTTCACTTCACTTCTAAAGTGTAAGGATTGATAGTCTGTGAAGAAAATTATTCCCTAGTTAATATGTCTGGAAAGTTGTTTGTTTGTTTTTTACCACATCCTGGAAAGGTACAATATTAAAGTACTTTTCTTATTTATTTTCTTTATTTTATTGAAGTATAGTTGATTTACAAAGCTGTATTAGTTTCAGCTGTACAGCAAAGTGAATCAGTTATACATATGCATATATCCATATATATGCATATATCCATATATCCATGCATATATCCATATATCCAGTTATACATATGCATAAATCTTTTTTAGATTCTTTTCCCATATAGGTCATTACAGAGTATAGAGGTCCCTGTGCTCTACAGCAGGTCTTTATTAGTTATCTATTTTATATACAGTAGTATGTATTTGTCAATCCCAATCTCCCAATTTATCTCTTCCCTGCTTCCCTCCTCCCCCCTCCCTGTAACCATCAGTTCAGTTCAGTCACTCGTCATGTCTGACTCTTTGCAACCCCATGAATCACAGCACACCAGGCCTCCCTGTCCATCACCAACTCCCAGAGTTCACTCAGACTCACGTCCATCGAGTCCGTGATGTCATCCAGACATCTCACCCTTTGTCGTCCCCTTCTCCTCCTGCCCTCATCCTTCCCAGCATCAAAGTCTTTTCCAATGAGTCAACTCTTCGAATGAGGTGGCCAAAGTACTGGAGTTTCAGCTTCAGCATCATTCCTTCCAAAGAAATCCCAGGCTGATCTCCTTCAGAATGGACTGGCTGGATCTCCTTGCAGTCCAAGGGACTCTCAAGAGTCTTCTCCAACACCACAGTTCAAAAGCATCAATTCTTTGGCGCTCAGCCTTCTTCACAGTCCAACTCTCACATCCATACATGACCACAGGAAAAACCATAGCCTTGACTAGACGGACCTTAGTCGGCAAAGTAATGTCTCTGCTTTTGAATATACTACTTTTACCCCCTTGACTCTATTTCTGTTTTGTAAATAAGTTCATTGAAATATCTTTCTCATGTAATATAATGTTCCATGAAACATAGTGGAAATCATTGTTTTATTCATCTAACAGAGTAGAAAGTTTCACACCTCTCTTTTTTAATTTGAATTTCCCCTACTTCGTTTTCATTATCTAAAGGAAATGCTAAGGCCAATCAAACTCAGGTGTGCCAATATTGAGATCCATTATGTTCAAGGAAGGCATTGGAGTTTCTATATAGTGCTGCCCTTGGAGTTGATTATCTAGACACCAATTTAAAGATCCCTTAGAACTTGAAAAATTAAGTCCTTATGCTGCAGAAGAAGACAAATCCACCTCCCACACTGTTGTTTTTATTATGAGACTTATGTACAGTTTGGATGGTGAGAAAAATTTTAATTTACCTCCACTGAAAAAGGAAGCATGTGGTTAACACTACTCTGCAAATTTATACCCTCAAATTCTGCCTAAACTTCACCAATGACGGTACCTCTGCTTGGAATATCTGAAGTGAAAGCAATAAAAATCCAGCCAACTGCTTTGATGTAGGAGAGACGTTCAGTCTTACCTTGTAATTCATCGAATCACTGCAGTTACTTTTCGGTGTATTGCTCTCTGGCTTCCCAGATTCAAAACTTTCTTAGTTCCTTTTAACATCAACTGGTGAATTTAAAAACGCCTTGAGAGTTTAGTCTCTATCCTGAAACTAAACAAGAAACCTTTCACTCTTTAACTCTCTTGTTGTACTTTTTTTTTTTTTTACCTTCCTCTTGTCCTCTATCTTTGACTTATCCCTTTCACCTTCTCTCCATTTGCCTCATTCTCTTGATCCATCAGACACAGCCCAGCTGTCTGATAGCTATACCTTAAAGTAATTTTGGACAGAAGCAAAAAGCCTCAGAATCCTTAGTAATCCGCTTCAGATCCAGCTACTGAGCGTTGGTCAGGCTCCTGAACAGCCAACAGTCTTTTCAGGCAACTACCTTGAAAATTGAAAACCTGTTAGAGCTTCCGTGGAATAATGTGAGCCCTGAAACAAAATCATACAAATAGAAAAGAAAATGTCCTTTCAGTGTTAAGGCACTGCTGAAACAATCGAAAGGAAGACGGGCTCCAGGTGATCTCTATTGATGAACCTCAAAGTGGCTGGTGCTTAGAAGCAGGCTGGTTATTTTGCCTGCATTTCAGGTGTTATTAGGCCTCTGCCCTAAAGGACCGGATGCTTACTCTAGTGCACGCAGCTTCCTTTCAGGGCGAGAATAGCAAACCTGAGATGATGCATGTTTGAGAGTTATTCATAGGGTAGGCAATACATGCACAGAGGATCACAGCCCATCAATGCCCGATACTTTGTTGAAGGAAAAGATAACTGTCAATGTAACTGCTGCAGCTGCTTCTGTTTTTTGCTTTCTGTCCCCAGCTTCCACAAATGTGCTCCCCCTCTTCCCTGGGGAATGACCACCATGCTCTCTCCCCAGCTCTCCTAGGACTCATTGGTCTTTAAATTATTCCTTCCCCACCACTCTCAACCTTTCACTCTCTTCTTTCTGAATAAATTGTGTTGAACAAAAATGTTTGACATGGATCTACAAATTTAGAGAAATTTCTACTGAGCCAAATTTAGAGTAACTCTTTTCTCTTTGTTGAGATCACCTGTGAAATTATCCCGTGATTCAACATTTTCAGCTTTGCCTAACGCACGGGGTATTTTTAAGCAGGTGATTTTATTTTTGAGTGTCAGACTGCCAGTATTAAAGGCTTCTAGCATGCTGAATGCAATGCATTTCCAAGAAATTCAAGTCACATCGCCCATTGCCTCCTCATAATATATTCCTCTCTCTCTGTCTCATCCTGTCTCTATTTCTCACTTCCCCCTCCCTATGACCCGCTTGCTTTGCCTTTTATTTCTCAAACTTCCTCCCCTTCCACTTTTTCTCTTCTAGTCTTCCCCAACTAAAATGATTTGTTCTTATAGCCGTTTCTGGTTAGCATGCTCCCCTCCTAACAATGCATGCCATCTTTCTTTCCCCATTTCTGCTCTCTTCTTCCCCCTGACTCATCCCCCGGTCCCAGGACAACTGAGCTCTGTAAGATTGGGACAAGGATCAGAAGCAGGAAATTTAACAATGGCAGAGCTGTGACAAGTTAATTCAACTCCTGCTGTTAAATTAACCAGCGTTCCAGCCGAGTTAACGCGTCACCCAGTTTCAAAAGGTTAAGCTCCAAGCTTAATCTTATTCATCATTATGAACTCTTCAAATTGGCTGAAATATTTAAAATTCAGTGAAATGAAAGGACCTCAGAAAACATTTAAGAACCAACTACCCGGTCTTCAAAAGAATGGAGAAATAATCTACAAAGATTAGGAAAAGAAGACTTCAGAATGGGTGAATGGAGACACCAGAGAACCAGGTTAGAGTGAATAATAAAAGGACATGGAGGACAAGGACATCTTATCTTCTCACCATCATAAAGAGATTCAGGCGTTAGGAAGAAATTTAATGGAGCACCCTGAAAATGCTTGTCCTATCTCATCATAAGCAACAGACCAAAACTGAATGCTAATAAAAGGGCACGTACAGTAATACCTCCTGAGCTCTCAGTGTCTCTGGGCATCGGACACAGATGGGAGGTGGGCCACGATGTGCCCCCCACTTATGACTTACTGGGAGGCAGAATACGATCCCCTGAGTGCTCTCTACTGAGGCTTCTGTGACAGCACAGAGCCCATATGAATTTTGAGAGAGTAACGGTGCAGTAGGAAAGAACACTGGAGGTGCTGAAGCTAGCATTTCTTACTTAGCAAAATGGTTAGTACACAATAGGGCTTAATAAAGGTTAACTTCATCATTATTAGTATTACTCTTATTGTATATTTTCAATTACAAACCTCTATAGAGTTTTGAAGAGTGTGAACACTGAGATGGAAGGAAATGATATTTTATAGGCACCCCTTTCCCTTTCTTAATCGCTCACCCTGAGTTGAAATGTCTGAACTTGTTTACAAGGTTATTTCTTGTGCACATGAGCTCCTGCTACTAACCCAGCAACATGGTGCTTTTCACATAAATAGCCACGTTTTGCCCAAGTTGGTCCTCATGCTTCATTTTCTTCCCTGCTCTTGTTTGCCACTCATGTAGGCTGTCACATGTTCCTTCATGCTCCACCTCTTCTCAGAAACTTTTTGTATTAGGGTTGTGCAAGCATGCGTGCTAAGTTCCTTCAGTTGTGTCCGACTCTTTGCAACCCCATGGACTTTAGCCCACCAGGCTTCTCTGTCCATGGGATTCTCCAGGCAAGAATACTGAAGTGGGTTGCCATGCCCTCCTCCAGGGGATCTCCCCAACCCAGGGATTGAACCTGCATCTCTTGCTTCTCCTACATTGCCAGGCAAGTTCTTTATCACTGAGCCACTGGGGAAGACTGCTGTATTAGGGTTGAAGTGAAGTGAAGTTGCTCAGTCGTGTCCAACTCTTTGCAACCCCATGAACTGTAGCCTACCAGGCTCCTCAGTCCATGGAATTTTCCAGGCAAGAATACTGGAGTGGGTTGCCATTTCTTTCTCCAGGGGACCTTCCCAACCCAGGGTCGAACCCTGGTCTTCTGCATTGCAGGTAGACACTTTGTTCCCAACCCAGGGATTGAACCTGCATCTCTTGCTTCTCCTACATTGCCAGGCAAGTTCTTTATCACTGAGCCACTGGGGAAGACTGCTGTATTAGGGTTGAAGTGAAGTGAAGTTGCTCAGTCGTGTCCAACTCTTTGCAACCCCATGAACTGTAGCCTACCAGGCTCCTCAGTCCATGGAATTTTCCAGGCAAGAATACTGGAGTGGGTTGCCATTTCTTTCTCCAGGGGACCTTCCCAACCCAGGGATCGAACCCTGGTCTTCTGCATTGCAGGTAGACACTTTGTCATATCCATCCTTAATTTGCCAACAATCATATTTTAGCTTCTTGTAAGAGGTAGTCTTAGAATATAATGATATTGCTTTGTTGATTCTTTATTTGGTCTGTTTGTATATTTTATCACATCATAGGTATCTAGAGGGCAAAAAAACAAGTCTGTTTTTATTAATAATACACTCTTTGTATGGCTGATACAATATTGTCCATATCTTGAGTTCCTAATAAATAATAAGGCTATAAGCATCTGTATACTTTCCATCCAATTTTGTGCTGTATTTAACATTCTCTCGATTTCTCTTTCTTTCTCCCTCTCTCTCAGATACACATGAGATTGTCCTTTTCGATTCATATGGTGTTTTTAATGTTTCTTTATTCTAATTATGCAGGTAAAAACCTCAATATAAGGCATATATGCTAACCTGTTAAATAGTAGTGAAGATGGGGAGCATCTTGCCTTTATCATTTTATCATATATACCTCTAATATCTCACCATTAATTAGATGCCAAATGTGACATTATATTTTCCAGTAATTGCAGCAACAAACAGAAGGATCTCTGTTAGTTTCCAAGGCAAACCATTCACTATCATAGTAATCCAAGTCTATGCCCCAACCAGTAATGCCAAGGAAGCTGTAGCTGAACAGTGCTATGAAGAATTATAAGACCTTCTAGAACTAACATCAAAAAAAGATGTCCTCTCCCACAGAGTCCAAAAGGCCGTTCTATACATCTGTGTCTCTTTTGCTGTCTTGCGTACAGGTTTATCATTACCATCATTCTAAATTCCATATATNCTTCATTCTTTCTAGAGTTATTTCTCCACTGATCTCCAGTAGCATATTGGGCACCTACTGACCTGGGGAGTTCCTCTTTAGATATCCTATCATTTTGCCTTTTCATACTGTTCATGGGGTTCTAAAGGCAAGAATAGTGAAGTTGTTGCCATTCCCTTCTCTAGTGGACCACATTCAAAGGAGCTCTGTAGATTTCTAAAAATTTCACCATTAAGTGCCTATGACCATAGGCATTTGACCATAGAGTGCTACTCATATTGTCTTTCTTTTGTTCAACCCAAATAGTTGTTGTTTAACAATTGGTGTACAGTTAGACTTAGGATACAATCATGATTATTGTGCACTTGGAAAATAGTGTTTTCTCAACTTTAGGGTTTTCAACTTTAACATTTATTCATAAAATTGAAGATATTAATTTTGTACTTTAAGTCGTCTGTAGGCCTATATATTTTTTACACTTAGACTGTGAATGCAGTATATAAAAATTGATGTTACAGAGTCTCTCTTTGCATGTTCTGCAGGGGCTATGCTACTTGGCATATATATATATATATATATATATATATATATATATTCATTATGCTTATATAATATTGTGAATTGTAGCTTTTAGTTCTATCAAAGTCCTTTCATGCCTTGTTTAGTACTTTGTCTTGAGCTCAAGCTTATCAAATACGAAGGACGTGATCTCTGTTTTGTTTTGGTTTGAATCTGCCTGGTGGTTCAGGCCAAAACATAGCCTTGGGCAAACACTCCCAAAGAGCTAAAGGAAGGGATGTTTTTGTTTAGTCACTAAGTCAACTCTTTTGCGACCCCATGGATGCAAAACCAGGGTCCTCTGTCCATGGAATTTCCCAGGCAAGAATACTGGAGTGGGTTGCCATTTCCTTCTCCAGGGGATTTTCCCAACCCAGGGATGGAACGTACATCTCCTGCATTTTCTATATTGGCAGGCAGATTCTTTACTACTGAGCTATCTGGGAAGCCCAGAAAGCAAGGGATGAAGCAGGTGAAATAAGGAAGAAATAAAGCAAACACAATCAAATTATATTGGCTTATCAAACTGGCTAGTTACAAATAACCTGGTTCTCAATAACCATTCATGTGGGGGATAAAAGAGAGAAATCTGTCTATTCTTGCCCACTCTTTCCTTTTCAAAGGTGATTTCACAAGTGTTAATTCCTCTACACTTCTGAGTTGTTCATGATTGCTGAACAGGCTGTCTTAGATGTTTCTTGCCATGACATAATAGAATTCCTTGTGCCTGAAGTGAAGTAGATGGCATATGTTCCGGGTGAGACATTATCAAGTTTTTACAGATGCAAAGCTTATTTGAAACCAATAGCCCCATCTGCTTCTGGAGTTAGAAGAGGACCTAAAAGGATTATAAATGGTGCACAGAAGTACCCAATACACAAGGTAAAGCTTTACTAATATTATTTATTTTTAGTCTTTATGGGTCACTTTGTTTCAGCTATGTAACTTGCACATAACAGAGTTGGGTTTTGCTTTATAAGCCAATCAGAAAAACTTTTCTAGTAAGTGACTAACCCACCTAGATACATTAATAAAATGGATACATTTGGTTTCAGCTCAGTTAAACAGGTAAGTAGACTTATACAGGTACAATTAACCGCATTATGATATGTTCATTTTGGATTTCACTGTGCTTTCCATTTTTCTTGCTTATTTTTGCATTGTTCTAAGAAGATTTGCATTTTTTTCTAGTGGTTACTTTTATACTAATACTTCTGTATAATCATCTTAGTCTTTCTTCTCCTTACATAAACTTCTCTTATTCAGTTTCTTAACTTGAAATTAAAATTTTTGACCCCAAAATGATAATTACATGACATTTCATGCATTTTTCCTATTTGAGACTTTCTCCCTTCTCCTCTCATTTTCTTTTTATTTCCATTATTTCTACTTTGTCAGCACATACAAAAGTTATGTACTATCTTTCATACATATACCTATCTAAATATTTTCAATCCTCATTATCAGTCTATTTGGCATTTGAAAACTGGATAAAATTTGGTCCATATAGATTCCTTGAGAAGAGCTTGAGGGTATAATATTCCTTACATTTTACAGTGTTAAGCTGCTTTGTTTTAACCAAATTCTTAGAAGATATCTTGAATGGATGTAAAATCCTTGTTATTTTATCTTTGAATTTCTTGAAAACACTATTCCACTATTGTCTTCATTTATATGTTGTCATTGAGAATTCTGATGCCAAGTTATTTTTCTTTCTTTTGTAAGTGGCTTGCTTTGTTTTTTTTTCTATCTGAAAGCCTGAAAGAAATTTTTTTATCTTTAAAATCCAGCATTTTTACTAGAAAGTATTTCAAAGTAAATTTTTGCCAGCACATGGAAGGCTTTTTCATATATATAAAACCAAGCCTTTATTTATATCAGGGATGCTTTCTTAGATTGTCATTTTAAATATTAGTTCTGTTTCATTGCTTTGTTTTTGTTCTTCTTGGGCTCCAGTCATACCAACTTATTCTCTTTGATCTTTCCTCATCCTTGTTACTTTTATTCTCTTGGCTTTATTCATTCTTATTGTTTATATCTTTTACTATTATTGAACACATCTACTTTACCTTGTGATTAATTTTTATGACTTTGTCTTTTTCTTCAACCAATTCTTTAGTTCAGTCACCTCTTATATTGCATCATTTTGCTATATAACCATTTTGAATTCATAATTTTCTTTTATATTTGCAATTAGTCTGCTGCTGCTAAGTCGCTTCAGTCGTGTCCAACTCTGTGCGATCCCATAGATGGCCGCCCACCAGGCTTCCCCATCCCTGGGATTCTCCAGGCAAGAATACCGGAGTGGGTTGCCATTTCCTTCTCCGATGCATGAAAGTGAAAAGTGAAAGTGAAGTCACTCAGTTGTGTCCGACTCTTAGCGACCCCATGGACTGCAGCCCACCAGGCTCCTCCATCCATGGGATTTTCCAGGCAAGAGTGCTAGAGTGGGGTGCCATTGCAATTAGTCTAATTCATATTAAAAGTCATTCCTTGTTTTCACTAGCTCTTTATCTTCAAGTGTTTTTTTTCTTTCATAACCAAGCTTCTAATTGATACATCCTCTTCTCCATGGCTGCCCTAGTTCTTAAATGTGGTATATTCCCATGATTGTAACCTCCTCTGGTCTCATATGCTTTCCAAGTCCCTTGTTTTAATCTAGTCCACCAGTTAAGAGAATTATTCACAGTGTTTCTCCTCTGGGAGTAGGACACTCTTCTACCAAGGTTAAACCCTACCAGTGTTGATGTGATCTGAATTTTGTCCCCAGTAGGATTCCTCCCCACTCTTCTTTCCTCTTTTCTATCCTTGTTGATTTTTTATTTCTTTAAAAGTTTCAGAGCTTACTTGTGCTTATTGTGAATGTTACTCAGTCTGTGTGAATTGTAGTTTGAAGTCTTCTCTGTCTCCTAGTTATACTACCCATAAGTTATAGAAAATGTTATTTATTCTCTTGTTTATCTGAATGGATTTGGAGGCTTTATGGAAAGATATGATTTCAAGATGCAACCATTAAATTTTAAGAATTATGACATACAAGATAATATAATATAAATATTGAACAAGATTATGTTAATAAAATCCTTTATTGGGAAAAGAAATATTTGACAATTAATTAATCTACATTCAGACTATAAGAGAGGGTGAAAGATTTAATACTTGAGGGCATTTTTTAAACTGTGAACCCTAAATTAGCTTAATATGGTTACCTTTTTCATAAGTCAACAGATAAATTCATAAGCAAAAATGTGTGAAATTTGGAAATAATGCCAACACTTTAACTTCTTAAAAGTCAATAGATTAAAACAGTGCATCATGTTCCTATCATTTAATGGATTATGCAGTTTCTATTGATGGATTTGCCCTGAGATGTGGTATTAATTTCCCTGAATTCATATATTAAGAAAAACAGTTTTCTTTGGCTCATATAAAGTAAACCACAAATTTATGGAAGCATTGGCTGCATAAACAACAGATTCACCTATAAAAAATTTCTATGTACCACATAGAAAATTTGATAATTAATAAATGTATTATCCATTTATTAACTAAAATTACATTTTAGATATCTAAATATAAAATACATAATGTCAAAATGTTATATATATATATATAAAATCTAAATATATAATAGCAATTTCAATGATAAGAAATCTAAATAAAAAATAAATCTAAGATTATATTGAACACAAGTTACATTTTTTTCTCTTCATTTTTTCTAAAATATTGACTAAACAGGACATAGTATTGACAATTCTTAATGAATGTTACTAATTTCTAGTCTCATGATTTGTCCCTGTTCCATTCTCCAACTTTACAATACAATATACCTTAACTATAGTCTGCTCTCTCATTTCCAAACCTTTGTAAATGCTATTTCTCCTTCCTTAGAATGTAATTTCATTCTTATTTTCCTGATAAGCCTCATTCATTCACATAATTTTTAAAAAATTTTTTCTTATATGATGTATTCCATGTCTAATTTCCAAATTCCTAAGGTTTGTTTTCCTGAAATCTAACTGAAGTATTGTAAAATTTTATTGAATGTAATTGTCCACTCACAATATGTACTTTTCTGAGAATTGCTATTCGTGCAAAATATTATATGTAAACATAATATATAAAGTACAGTTGATGTAGTTATGCAAAATATGACAGATATCAGTGCTAGAACCTGTTTACTAATACTCTGTAATCTTTTGTTAAGCAACATTGATCAAAAGAAAAAACAAAACTAATAGAGAAAAATTAATAATGATATAGTGTTCATGATACTGGGCTTCCCTGGTGGCTCAGATGGTAAAGAATATGCCTACAGTGCAGGACACCCAGTTTCAGTCCTTGGGTCGAGAAGATCCCCTGGAGAAGGAAATGGCCATGAGACTCAAAATTTTCACAAGTCTAAGTACAGCTGGAGGGAGGTCAAGCAGATGCCGTCAGTGATTAGCTATGAACTTAAAGGGCACCATGTTCTATAGTAATCAGTACTAATCATTAATGTATCGACTATTTGAAAATATTATATGTACAATGGAATAGAATATATTCTTCAGTGCTCTGGGAGAGAATTATGTCATTCTTTGAGCTAAGTGTTATTCCCTCCTGCACTTTTCTTTCATTTTCTACAAAAAGCTCTAGGAAGCAGCGTAAAGGTTGAGAGGGTTGATCCCAACTTAAGATAATTGTTTGATGATATTCATAGAATTAGCATTCTCTCAAAATTCCTCATTCAACACGTGTCTCATGGTTAGAGATGAAACTGAAATTTGCTCAGTCATGTTTGACTGTGAATTCTCCATGGAATTCTCTAGGCCAGAATACTGGAGTGGATAGCCTTTCCCTTCTACAGGGGATCTTCACAACCCAGGGGTCAAACCCAGGCCTCCCACATTGCAGGTGGATTCTTTACTACCTGAGCCATAAGGGAACCCCAAGAATACTGGAGTGGGTAGCCTATCCCTTCTCCAGCGAATCTTCCCAACCCAGGAATCGAACCAGGGTCTCCCGCATTGCAGTCAGATTCTTTACCAACTGAGCTATGAAGGGAAACCCCATGTGTCTCATAGCCTTTTCTTTTGTATGCTTTGACTATCGTCTCACACTTGATTCCTTTAATGAAGTGGTTCTGACCACATCCCAACAATTTTACCTTCAGTTCAGTCGCTCAGTCATGTCTGACTCTTTGCGACCCCATGAATCGCAGCTCACCAGGCCTCCCTGTCCATCACCAACTCCCGGAGTTTACCCAAACTCATGTGCATCGAGTCAGTGATGCCATCCAGCCATCTTATCCTCTGTCATCCCCTTCTCCTCCTGCCTCCAATCCCTCCCAGCATCAGGGTCTTTTCCAATGAGTCAACTCTTCACATGAGGTGGCCAAAGTATTGGAGTTTCAGCCTCAGCATCTGTCCTTCCAATGAACACCCAGGACTGATCTCCTTTAGGATGGACTGGTTGGTACATTAGATGTTATATAAACACACAGTAAAGTATGGTAGAAATCCATAGAGGATAATGACCAAAGTTTACTAGAAATCATCTACCAAGAGATTTATAGGCATAATCCTAGTCTATCTATTGATTTAAAATCCAAATTTAAGTCACTTTAGTCATGTCCAACTCTTTATGACCCCAAGGACTCTAGTCTGCCAGACTCTTCTGTCCATAGAACTCTCCAGGCAACAATACTAGAGTGGGTTGCCACGTTCTCCTCCAGGGGATCTTCCTGACCCAGGAAACAAACCCTCATCTCTTGTACCTCCTGCACTGGCAGGTGGCTTCTTTACCACTAGCGCCATTTGAGGAAGCTCCAGACCCAAAAGGAAATCAATGATCAGGGACTCTAAGATCTTAGGACAAGAATGTACCTCAGGAAAGTTTTCTGCTTTCAAATAATTAAAGTATTAGTTTTTCCCATTTTATAGATGTGTTCATTGAACCTCTGGCACAGCAAATAAAATGCCACAAGTCCCAGTTTTTATCAGTAGTAAAGAAGAAAAATGGTCCTTTGTCTCCTATGTCCTTTATGATACTGTGACCACTCAATTCCAGTGGTCATCTTATTTTAAGAGTTACTTTTGCACAAATAATCTTTTAAAAATTATGTAGAGTAGCCTTACTTCTGTCTTGTGAGTGATATGAGCAAAATTAAGATTGAGCAAATAAATGTCATTTTATCAAAACATACTAAAGATATATAGGGCATAATAGTGAGAAATATTAGATAAAAACTGGTTAAATAAAAAGCAAAAATATTATGTAAAAATAGACTGTGATGATTATCAAGGGAAACCTAAGAGTAGACAAAATTCAACAGTATAGGGGAAAAAAGCAAATATTTTATCTAAAATATTATTAAGGTATATGGTAACTAACATCTCTAAAGTTACTGTAACTGAGGACTCAGTATTTAAAGTCTAAAGCATTTTCACCCATAGTATAAATACCTAAAATATTAGGTTAGGAATTTCTTGTTTTGAGGAAGTTAAGAAAATCTTTGAGAAAAGATAGGAAACTAAGAAGGAAGGTTAAAAAGTCTAAAAGCAGTTGGAAGACTAGTTGGTCAAGTTAAAACATGATGAGTATAAATGTAGTCAGAGCTGCATAAGCTGCTTGTATATTTTTGAGATTAGTTGTTTGTCAGTTGTTTCATTTGTTATTATTTTCTCCCATTNGATGGCATCACGGACTCAATGGACGTGAGTTTGAGTGAACTCCGGGAGTTGGTGATGGACAGGGAGGCCTGGCATACTGGGATTCATGGGGTTGCAAAGAGTCTGACACGACTGAGCAACTGAACTGAACTGAACTTGTATATAAGGTTGTGGTGGGAGGAGTGCTACCCTGGTGGCTCAGTGGTAAAGACTCTGTCTGCGTTGCAGGAAACTCAGGTTTGATCCATTAAATTCTCTAGGCCAGAATACTGGAGAGGGTAGCCTTTATCTTCTCCAGGGGATCAAACCCAGGTCTCATGCGTTGCAGGCAGATTGTTTACCAGCTGAGCCACAAGGGAAGCCCAAAAATACTGTAGTGGGTATCCTATCTGTTTTCCAAGGGATCTTCCTGACCCAGGGATCTCCTATCTGGAGAAGGAAATGGCAGCCCTCTCCAGTATTCTTGCCTGGAGAATCCCATGGATGGAAGAACCTGGCAAGCTACTGTCCGGGGGATCACAAAGACAGCTGAGTGACTTCACTTTCACTTCTCACTTTTTGGATAGGACACCAAAGGCACAATCCATTAAAGAAGGACTTGATAAACTGGATTTCATTAAAATTTTAAATTTCTGCTATGAAAAGGACAATGTCAAACGAGTAAAGATACAAAAAACAGACAGAAAATATTTGCAGAAGACACAACTGATAAAAACATATTATGCTAAATATACAAAGAACTTATAAAACTTAATGCTAAAAGACAAATAAACCCATTTGAAAATGGGCCAAAGACCTTAACAGATACTTCATCAAAGATATACAGATTTCAAGTAAGAATACGGAAATATGCTCCACATCATGTGTCTCAGGGAAATGTAAATTGAAACAAAAATGAGATACCCTTACTTACCTAGTAGAATGATTGAAATCCAGACCAAAGACAACACCAAATATTGGGAGGATGTAGAGCAACAGGAATTCTTATGCATTGCTAGGATGGACGCAAAATGATGCAGCCACTTTGGAAGATAATTTGGTAGTTCTTACAAAACTGAACATATTCTCATCATACGATCCAGCAATCACATTTCTTAGTATTTACCCAAAGGAGTATAAATTTATGTCAACACAGAAACCTGTGCATAGATGTATTTGTTGTTTTATTTAGTCACTAAGTCATGTCCAACTCTTTTGCAATCCCATGGACTATAATCTACCAAGCTTCTCTGTCCACCAGGATTTCCAAGGAAAAACTGCTGGAGGGGGTTGCCTTGCCCTCCTCCAGGGTATCTTCCTGACCCAGGGATTAAACCCACATCTCCTGCATTGGCAGGCAGATTCTTTTCACTGAGCCACCAGGGAAACCCTCCACACAGTGGTATATAGAAGCTTTATTAACAATTGCCAAAACTTAGAGGGAACCAAGGTATCTTTCAGTAGGAAAATGAATACATACTGGTACATTTCAGGAAAATGGAATTTTATTCAGCTCTAAAAAGAAATGAGCTATCAAGCCACAAAGAAAAAAAAAAGAGGAATCTTAAGTGCAAATTACAAGGATAAAAAAGCCAATCTGAAATACTCAATGATTCTAAGTATCTGACATTTTGGAAAAGGCAAAAGTATAGAGACAGTATAAATATCAGCAGTTCCCAGTGTTTAGAGGGGAAGAAAGAAAGAAAAGGCACAGAATTTTTTAGGAAGTGAAAATACTCTGTATGATACTATAATGGTGGTAATGATGGAAACATGTCATTGTGTATTTTATGGATTTGTCCAAATCCATAAAATATACAACACCAAAAGTAAATCCCAATGTAAACTATAGTCTTTGGAATAATGATGTAGCAGTGTAGATTCTCAATTATAACAAATGCTTAACTCTGGTGAGGGATGTTGATAATATGGGAGGCTACGCATGCATGGGGAAAAGGTGTATATGGGAAATCTTTGTACCTTCTTCTCAATTTTGCTGTGAACCTAAAATAGCTCTTAACAAATAAAGTCTATTTCTTATAAAACCAAAAACTTAGGAAAAAGAAAAGAACCCCAACCCTTACTTACATTTCACACAAGAATTAACTTGAAATAAAGCATAGACCTAAATATACAAGATCAAATAATTTCAATTGTAAGACATAATACAGAAAAATGTTTTCCTTGAATGTGTATTAAAATATAGATTGATATTGATCTCTCTTTATAGAGAGAAACAGACTTAGAGAAAGATCAAATTTGGCAGAATGTTAACAGTTGAGGAATCAAAGAGAAATATATGAATGTTCTTTTCACTATTCCTAAAAGTTTTCTTTCAGTTTGGAAATTTTAAATTTAAGCTTGCAGGAGAATATAATAGAGTCAAACTGAAACTGAAAAAGAAAGACACTGCTTCATGCTCTAGTACTGCTCCAAATGTCTCAAAATAATTAAATTTGACTCTATTAAGTATTTCAGCTTTAGAAACAAAAGGCTTTAAAATAGAACAAAAGTAATAATCAATGACAAATACACAAGAGGTTAGAGACCAAGAACAAAAATTCATTGCATTTAGCAACATCAAGGACATCAGTGGTTTTGTTGAAAGTAGTTTCGATTGGGTATTGAGAGTGGAAACAAAATTTAATTAGAGGGGGTTGTAAATATGTATTAGAGAAATTAAAGCAGCCTTGTAATAAACTGTTTTGTGAAGACAGTGGGAATTTCTCCTTTTTTTATGAGGTGGAAATAGGCACAGAGGTAAAAAGGGTTTTAGATTGTGGTGGGAAAATGATAGAATTTGCATATGTTAATTTCTACTGGGTTTGCCAAAAAGTTCATTTGGGGTTTTCTGTAATATCTTATGAAAAACCCTAACGAACTTTTTGGCCAACCCAATACCTTTTTTGGTGAAGAAAGGACAAAGGTTTTAACCTGAAATTTAGTATTGAGAATTGAGCTGGCTTAAAGAATTTGAAAGTTACTTTTAGACAACATAATAGTGTTTCTGGGTTCTAGTGAAAGTCTGTTTAACAGTACACTTATATTAATACAATATTCACATCTGTACATAAATTATTGCTCATTAAGTAGCAGCACTATCGTCTCGTATTTATCCCAGAGAAATGACATTATGTTCACTCAAAAAAACTATTTACTAGTTATTATAGCAGCTTTATTTCTGATTATTAAAACTTGGGAAAAACTCAAATGTCCTTCAGCTGATCACTGAATGGGACATCCATACAATGGAATACTGCTGCTGCTGCTGCTGCTAAGTCGCTTCAGTTGTGTCCAACTCTGTGCGACCCATAGACGGCGGCCCACCAGGCTCCCCCGTCCCTGGGATTCTCCAGGCAAGAACACTGGAGTGGGTTGCCATTTCTTTCTCCAATACAATGAAATACTAGTCAACTGAAAAAGGAAACAAACTACTGATACACCTAGAAACATGTATGAATCTCAACTGTAATATGCTAAATGGAAACAGGAAGTTTCAAAAGAATGCATACTATCTGATTCCAAGTATGTAATATTCTGGAAAGGCAAAACTATAAGGTATAAAACAGATGAGTTGTGGCTTAGAGTCTGGGGGTGAAGGAGGAATAGATGAAGTGGTGTCTAAGGGTAATTCTTGGAGTGATAGTATTGTTCTATTATTGATCATAGTGGTAGCTACACGACTGCAGGTATTTGTCAAATCTCGTAAATCTGTACACTAAAAAGGGAGGATTTTACTGTATGTGTGTGCATGCTCAGTCGGTCATGTCTGACTCTGTGACCCAATGGACTGTAGCCCACCAGGCTCCTCTGTCCATGGGATTCTCCAGGCAAGAATACTGGAGTGGGTTGCCATTTCCTTGTCCAATGCATGAAAGTGAAAAGTGAAAGTGAAGTCACTCAGTCGTGTCGGACCCTCAGCAACCCCATGGACTGCAGCCTTCCAGGCTCCTCCGTCCATGGGATTTTCCAGGCAAAAGTACTGGAGTAGGGTGCCATTGCCTTCTCCGAGGGAAGTCCCCTACAAAAGTAGAAATACAATGTAGCACACATAAATCGTATATACTGTTACAAAACCAATGTTACCTCAATAATTTTTAAAAGCATCCCAAAGATGTCTGTAGGTATCAAGGAGTGGAGGTAAAAACCACAGTGAAGCAAGTAAGGGAGTTATACCAAGAGATTCCTTACCTCTTTAGCAAAAATGAATGGAGTGATGGATACGTGCTAAAGAGTAAAGTTTTAGGGGCATGAGGAATTTCAGCTTCCATGTACTTCACTGAATAAGTATTTACCATATGTTCTTTTTGTCAATTTTTTTTCCTGTGATGGAAAACTAGTGCCTACAAGAAGGATGTCAGGATATGAAGCTCTTCTAATATGTAAAATAGAGATTGGCAAGACCATCCTCATTGAGCCCAAATATGAGACTATTACACGTGCTGTACTAGTTTATGGAAACATTCTAATGGAACAGTAGGACTTCATTAAGACAGGTGACTTTGCTCATATTTAAACTTTTCCAATTTAAGTGTACCAGCTAAGCAGATTTACAGATTACATTGTCCAGTCTTAATGAAATTTGCCCTCACAAAATGAACAAGAAATTCAAAAAGTCTCTTGCAAAGGAGTCATCAACGGCAATTCTCTTATCACAAGTACAGCTGAGCAATTAGAAAATGGTAGTGCTAAGATTCCTCTTCCCCTTTGGGCATATTTCCTATCAAACATTTATGAGTGAAAAGTCAATGACAATGATAAAATCATCAGACAATCATGTCACTATTACTAAAATACTGCTAGTAGTAATATTAACTATAATTACTTAATTAAATGAGAAAAGTGTTTATGCTAAAAAAAAGAAAATAAAAATAAACAACATTGCATTCAACTTTATTCTATTTCAGTTCCTATAACTGGCCATGTTTTATAATATATATATCATATTTGTATTTGATTATCTTTGAAGAACATAATTTATACGTAAACATGTGTTGGGATACACATCCATAGAAATATTTTACTGAAAGGTGCACACTATCAAAAACATTTGAGGGTTTTCCTGGTGGCTCAGTTGTAAAGAATCCACCTGCCAATGCAGGAGACTTGCAGCCCATCCCTGTTCTGGAAAGATCCACATGCTACAGGACAGTAAGCCTGTGAGTCACAACTGCTAAGCCTTAACTCCAGAGCCTGAGAGCCGCCACTACTGAGCCGGCCTGCTGCAACTGCACCCCATATGCCTGGAAGCTGTGCTCCACAGCAAGAAAAATGAGAACCACAATGAGAAGCCTGCATACCACAGCTAAAGAAAGCCTGCATGCAGCAAGGAAAACCCAGCATAGCCATAAACAAATAAATAAATCTTTTTTTAAAAAAAGTTTCCAAACACCTAAAGAAAAATTTGAAAGCATTGATGGAGAGGATATAAATTCTACAAGTAGATCTATGAGGCTAATATCAATAAACTGGAACATTTTTTTAAATTTAAAAGTCAAAAGACTTTTATTCTTTAAAATGAATGCATCAAAAATATAAAATAATTATTCTTTTTTTCTAGATCTTAGAATCTCACAATAAAATATAGAGCTCTGTTCTTTAATATTTCCCTCCTTACAGATACCAAGTTAAACCAGAATTTCTAGAATCAATGTATTTTGTGAACATTTGAAAAGAAATGTTGATATAATGAAAAGCATATAGTGATCATTAGAAAGCAAGATGACTTTTATAAAAACAACTTGCACAACTGACTTGATTTGTCTTTTTTAATAATGTCACACTGACATTAAGGGAATGGGGTAAATACTACTATCTTAACAAAGCAGTTAAAAAAATCAAGATGTGAATAATAACCTAGTAGAATTTAGCTGACACATACTGTAATGCATAACCAGAATAATCTTTCCAGTTCACTTCCTGGCAGCACCACAAGTCTGAAGTCTTTTGATGTCTCAGAATGAGATCTACAGTCATTATTCCCATCACCTTTCACTGACCCTCCACTCTCGGATGCCCTCACTACTCGCCTTGTGCATGTGTGGTGCTCACCTGTGTCTAGCTATTTGCAGTCCCATGGACTGCGGCTCACCAGGCTCCTCTGCCCATGGAATTCTCCAGGCAGGAATACTGGAGTGGGTGGCCTTTCCCTTCTCTAAGGTCTCTTCCCAACCCGGGATCGAACCTGCATCTCCTGCACTGCAGCGATGTTTAAATTCCATGATTCAGTCACTGCAACCATTCTCGGTAAAGGCTCTTAGCTCTCGCCTCTCCCTGGCGTTCCTGCATGAACGTATACCTTCTACATTTAAACCTACACCTGAATGCAGATGACTACAACTGAACTATTCACAGCCATGTTATCTAGACTCACTTACTCCTCTTCTCCATTTAGGTAAATTTCAACTCCGCTCTTTCAGCCCAAAATTTATAAAGTATTCCATGACTTTGTATCATACTCTATATCAATCCTTCAGCTAATTCTACCTTCAAAATTATCCAGAAGAGAACTGATTTTAACCACAGCCACTACTACCATTATAATCCAAGCCACAAATATCTGCAATAGCAATCTTTCCTCCCTCAAAATACAACAAAACAAAACAAAACAAACCTAGCCTTTCTTTTCCCTTGGCCAGCTCTCATCTATTTTCACTTTGGCAGCCAAAATAATCTATTATAATGTAAGTTTCTCATATTGTTCCTCCACTCAAAATTCAGCGGCTTTCCAAACTAAAGCTCAAATTTCCTGCAGTGACAATATAAAGTCAGTTTTTCTTTCTGATCTCATCCTAGTCTCTTCTTTGCTAATTTCACTTCAGCCACTTGGACGAAGTGGAAGAAGAAGCCATCCCCTTCTCCAGGAGATCTTCCCAACCCAGGGACTGAACCCAGGTCTCCTGCATTGCAGGCAGATTCTTTACCATCTGAACTGCCTGGGAAGTCCTCATAGGTGTAAAGGTGAAGTCGCTCAGTCGTGTCCGACTCTCTGCGACCCCATGGACTGTAGCCCACCAGGCTCCTCAGTCCATGGAATTTTCCAGGCAAGAGTACCGGAGTGGGTTGCCATTTCCTTCTCCAGAGGATCTTCCCAACCCAGGGATCGAACCTAGGTCTCCTGCACTGCAGGCAGACGCTTTAACCTCTGAGCCACCAGGGAAGCCTCCTCATAGGTGTATATATATGTATATATATCCAACAAAACAAATTGCAAACAATAAATATGTATGTCTTTTTATATATCAAATATACTTCAATAAAACTCAAGAAAACCAATTATAAAAATAAAGGAGGAGGACCTAATTTGGGCTCTCTTGCAATTTCCCACATGTACTACGTAATCTGGACCTCAGTGACTTTGTATGTGCTTTTTGTTCTACCTTCCATCTCTATCACCATTCATTTCAGTGGCTCAATGAAGATTCATTTGTTATGAGTCTTTAAATCTATTAAAATCTCTTCTATGCTGCCTCTGTAGTATGTTCATACTTCTATCATTGTCCCTATTACACCAGGTTGCAATTATTTGTTTTGAGTCTTTCTCCTTATAAGCTATGAGTTTCTGGATATTAAGATTCATGTCAACGATCTACTGTATTTGATACCCCCATGTCTATGTTATACAACTGATTTCCAAATGTAACTGAATCTATATTAAAAAAAAAATCTAGAAGGATCTAATTTTCCAAAAGCTTTAGTGTGAGCCAAAATTGTCATTGATATTTGTTATCCAGATTATGGAAAGTAAATCTCAAATATTGTGCCAAAACAGCCAAAGGAGAGTATGAGCCTCCCATTACCGGGGACATTTGGGCAGAGCCTGGATAATCAATGCTCAGGGAATCTTAAAAGATCCTTGAACTACATGGGAAGTTAGACTAGAAGAACCCTCAGAATCTGAAAAAAATGTATTCCCTGATCAGAGAAAATCATTCTCTATTTTTTCTTTTCTTTTTTGCAATTTATGGCAGTTTTTGACTGTATTATTCTATCTAATTTAGCACAATTTGAGTAAAATTTAAGGATTAAATGCAAAGTCAACTATAAATCTGTAGTGAACACATTTGCTCACTTAATCTGAGTGACTTTATAGTCAAAATATATTTTTAATTTAAAGGTCACAATCTATTTCTATACACTTTTTATATTAATAAGCTGAGCTTTAAAATAACAAAAACATTTAAATTCTAAAATGTTATTACTAGTGATATTTTTCCATGGTTCTTAACCATTATTTTATCTCCTTTCCCCCTCCTTTTATCAAATTTTAAATTAAATAATTGTTTTATTTGAATAGTTGTGCAATATTTATGATTTTAGGATGTTTGCAATTTAGAAGCATATTTTAATACTGAATTTTATTTTTTTATAAAAGGTGTATTTAATTATCATAGTGCTAATGTTTCAAGAGTAACAGCTTTATTTCAAAATACCTTAGTGATTATAAAAAATACAAAAATTTTGCTTCTACTGATGCTGTTATCACGCAAAGATTTTACAAGTACTTACACTGTCTTATTTTATTGTAAAAAAACAATACCAAACCTAGAAAAAAATAGAATTTTTTCATTCTATAGTGAGTGTTCTAGTACAGAAAGCTTTCAATGATTTGTAAAAGATTACACAGCAAGTTACGGCAAATTGAGAAGTAGAATTTTCTCCTGATTTTAGCCGAGAGTTCACTACATTTTAAACCTACATATCTAACTTCCAGGGTCTACTAATGGAGAGAAAATTTTTAAGAATTTCCTTTGAATTTTTAAGAACTTCCTTTGACTTATTTAAGAAATAAATTTGTTTTGTTTTCCTAAACTAAGTAAAGAAAATATATTTAATATTTCTTGAAATTAACATTTTTAATTTACTAGTTATCCCCAAAGCCAGAAGAAATCCTTAGGTAAATATAATATTTAGTATTTGAATTGCAGTAACCCACTAACATTTTTTTTCTTTCAAGTTTCTCTCACTTTGACCTTAATCTCTAGAAGGCAGTCTTCACATGTGAATTCCCATCTGGTAGGAGACCTTTTCTGTTCTTGATTTTAAAGAAATTTAATATAACTTAAAATCATCCAAACTAAAAACCCACACAGAGTTTATTGGCTAAATCTTTTTCTGCTCTTTGTTATGCAAAAGTTTGCCTTATTTTAATATAAAATAAGCCCAATTATTCTCTGTGTCAGTCACTGTTAGCAAGAAATTCATAAAAAATATGCATGACTATAAGTTAAGAGCACAAGTTTTTCTGAGGGATCAGTTTTGAAGTTCTGGAACCTGTAAAAACTAAGAGAATGTTCCTTCAAAGTAATTCTTATTATTTCAAATTCCTTTTTCTATGCTTATGATAAATCCATACATTTTCCTACTAAACTATTTGCATGACACTAACAATAGATTTTTCATTAATTTCACAGTAGAAATAAAGTGAAAATGAGGATTTTGAAACTGAAGTCTGTATATATTTTAATTCAAGTAATCAAAATTTTCCAAGGTATGCAAACAATTGAGGAAATTAATATAGGAAATTTGAAATAGCCTTGATGGCTTTGCAAGAATATTTAGAAGTAGACTAGAAAATTTATTCTGCTAGAATAGATAGATAAATAAACAGCTAGACACACAAACACACATATGTGTATACAATTCTCAACAGTAAAAACTGTTCACTGTCTAGAACATATATATGATTTCTCTGTTTTTCCTTTGTTTCAGTTCCATATAATACTCCCCAAAAACGAAAACTCTAAAGAAGGCAAATCATAGTTTCCAAGAAAACAAAAATGATAGATGAAAAGACACTTAACCACTTGGTAGGCATCTTAATACTTGCTATGTTAACCCTCAGCCTCTGAGAGATACAGAAATAGATGTCCATCAAAATGTGTGCCAGCACTGGACAACTTTCCAATAAGAAATTCACCAGTTGCAATCAGTGTCCAGCCAGCTTTTTAAGTGAATCAACCATCCATGGGACAAGTCAAGTTACTGCATATTACGGAAATTGCCAGAACATTATCCCAACTGTTCAAAGGCTTCCTGACCCTAAACCTGAAGCAGACATATCAAGAACAAGTCTATCACTAACCAGCATCTACATGGCTGAAGCTGCTTTAATGACACAAATTAATGAACATTCTATAGCACCTCCCGAAGATCATTTCAAGGAAATCTTGCCTTTATCCATTCATCCCATGAAGGTACAAAAACATATTTGGAATAACATTCAATCTTTTCAGTGGGCAAGGCATGCCAACACGTCCAGTCATACAAAAATAAGGGAAAGGAGGTAGAGAAAGAAGAAAGGAACAATGGAAGAAAAGAGGAAGGAAATGACTGACGACAACCTTCTCAGCTTCTGGGCGCCTGTCTAGAAAGATCATACAACTGACCAGAATCCAGCTTTAGCATTCCTAAACTGAAATACAATTAACAACAAAACAGAAAGCATAATTATCTAAGTAAGGTCTTCATGTGGAAAATACAACTTAAGAAAATTTTTCTCCTACAAGTTTACATAAATATACATATATATTCATTAAAATATCTATCTTAGAAAAGCTAGACAATTCTCTCAAAACCTTCTGGAAAATTCAACATGCTTCCATATTTTAAAAATATAATTAAGAGTTCAAAAGTTTTGGAGCTTCAAAACTTTTTCAAAATTTTCACTGAGCACAGAATGTGGGTGCACCATGTACAGACTGTCCCTGACTTGACTTGGTTCAATTTATGATTTTTCAACTTTAGCCATGGTGAGAAAGTGATACATGTTCAGTAGAAACTGTAGTTCAGAGTTTGAGTTGTGATCCTTTCCCGGGTTAGCCCTATGTGGTACAGTCCTCTCTCTTGATGCTGGGTGGGGTGGCGAGCAGCAGCTCCCAGTCAGCAACTCATACACTTAAAAAATTTCTGTACCCACACAAGCATACTGTTTTTCACTTTCAGTATCACATTCAATAAAGCACATGAGATTTTCAACGCTATAGGCTTTGTGTTAGATGATATTTGCCAAACTGTAGACTAATGTTAGTGCTTTCAGTACATTTAAGGTAGGCCAGGCTAAGCAATGATGTTCGGTAGGTTATGTGTATTAAATGCATTTTCAGCTTATTAATGGCAACCCACTCCGGTACTCTTACCTGGAAAATCCCATGGACAGAGAAGCCTGGTAGGCTACTGTCCGTGGGGTCGCAAAGAGTTGGACATGACTGAAAGACTTCACTTTCACTTTTCAGCTTGTTAATTTTTCAACTTATGATAGATTTATCATTTTAAGTCTAGGATGTGCATGTGCATGCTAATTCACTTCAGTTGTGTCCAACTTGTGACCCTATGGACTGTAGCCCTCCAGACTTCTCTGTCCGTGGGATTCTCCAGGGAAGAATATTGGAGTGGGTTGCCATTGTCTACTCCAGGGGATCTTCCTCACCCAGCAATCAAACCCGCATCTCTTATGTCTCCTGCATTGCCAGGTGAGTTCTTTACTGCTAGCACCACCCCGGAAGCCCAGGATGATCTGTACTTAATACAAAGTATACAGAAGTAAGTATACGGCACTTTCATAGAATTCATAAAACATAATATGTGGATATGTCATTCCTTTCAATTTCTCACATAGCTACAAAAAAGGAATCTAGATTACTAAAGTGACATTTATATGTTGTCTGTGTCCAAATAATGATGCTGGAAACTACGAAAAAGATGCATTCCTTGGATGTTTAAATCAACCGAAACAGTCTATTCTCATGATGCATTGTGGCATGAGTGAGGATACATCCTCAAGCTCCACATACATTTTGCTAATTTCCCTAGGTTCATTACTTTCTGGGTTGTTCTGACACTTCCTTTGCACTCTTGCTCCCTCTCCCTCTCCCTCTCTCCCCCTTCCCCTCTCTTCTAATTAGGCCACTTCTTTCTTCCTATCATTCTTGCTCTAAATATACTTGCTAAGTCTATCGCTGCTGTTGCCTCTTCTCCAAGTTATCTTTTTTTAGGCACAATGCCAGTGCCATTTTTCTTATGATTTGTGAAAAGTCTTTCTTTCCTCTGTCCCTGCCCAGGCCTCCTACCCCCTGCCTAAGCTTTTCCTTTTTCCTCTATTATCTACTATGCTCTCTGTTATATTTCTAGCCCTTAAAGTTCACAGGGCTCATGAGAAAAGAAAACTACAGCTGTGGTGAAACAACAGAGGTTTGTCCAAAAACTACCCTTGCTTATTTGAATCTAATTTACAGTGTTGCCTCCAAACAATAGCTTAATTGCAGGAATCTCAGAGAAAAAAAAAGCTGCAAAAATCAAGCAGAAGCCTGGAAAAAGCATTTGTTATATGTCTGTTCTCAAGACACAGGCCCCTCCAATTTGCCTTATCCTTCCATTAATATGATAAAACAAAATCTATTTTCATTTTTCTTTATTTATGGGAGAATTAAATCACAAAAGCTTCAGTTCATCCAATTAATGAACTAAAGGTGCAATATTAATAAGATACAGAATACATGTCATCTTAATCTTTAAGAGATAAATATAAGATATATTTAATTTGAGTAGGATGTTTGCAGTCTTATTAAGAACACTGGGGAAGGCAATTGGGTAACTGATGTCTGAGTTCTTAGTGACATCCAGAGAATCTTATGGGCTAGAGGAATTCCCAGAGGAGAATTGTGGAATTTAACAGCCAGTTCGGGCTTCTATACTTGACTCACTTCTTTGCTTAGTTATGCAGTGAGTTTTAAAGCCTTTAATTTGACCAATGTTGTTATGTATCTTGTTTTTCTATAGCATCCTGTTTTGTTTACTTTTATGGCTAGTTTGGTTGCCTAAAATTATTGCCCTTTCTCTATAGGTTCAAAATGTTAGGTGAATTTGCCTCAATAGTGATCAGCACTTTTATTTTCATTTCACAAGCAAATACTTTTATACATGCTTTGAATAAAGAATATATTTTAGGTCTTAATAAGGAAATGAATCATTATAAACATAACTGGATCCCTTGCCTTTTTTTACCTTTACACTCCACATGTATCTTCAATAGGTTTACCGAGCTGCTGACCTACAGAGAAAAAAATCTTTCTGATTATAACCGGGAACATTAAAAACAATCCTATATTTGCAAAATCAAAATGACCCAAGATGATAGCACTACAAATACCAAGTTAAGTTCCCTGTAAGCTACCATCAGAAGTTAACAGTCCAGAGGCAATTAAGGGAGTTTACTTTTAAAGAAAAATTCTCTCCCAAAATCACACCTGAGTTAGTCTTCAGGGGAAGATAGGGATTGAAAAATATATGGATTCTACATAAATCATTAGGATATTAAAGGTGAACAGAATGACAAAAAAAATAAAGAGAAGAAAAGCAAAAAAGTGATGATGCTATTTAATTAACACTGATGTGTAGCCATGAATACCACATAGATAGAAACTTATACTCCAAGAATCTTTTTAAAGGAAATACTGCTGTGATAAGAGAAAAGGAAGTGTTAGCACTGACCAGCTTTTGAGCAGTGATATTTTGGCCTATGGAGTTCTGTGAAAATTGCACTGTACCAGTAATATTTAATTGTAGCATAAAAATTAAACACCATTTACTTGATATAAAATAGGGATAGTATGTAAATTAAGTAAGTTTCAATTCATGTCTTCTTACTCACATCTGTTGGCAGTTTAAATAGTTTTAGTGTCATTAATTGTTAGAAAAGTGCAAGATTTGCTGTATGCTTGCCACTTAGGACCAAAGGCACAAAAGTCTAATTGAACTAAGTAATTAGTAATTTGTCATTTCCTATTGTCAGCAATTACTTTCCATTAGAAATCCTCACTGAAAATTCTAATTTGAAGTGAGGTTTGCATTTTATTGCTGTCCATCCAAATTAGTTTAAAATTGACAGCTACATTTTCATTTAAAATTTTAAAGATATTAAATATGCTTGAGGAAACTGAAGCACACTCGGCTCCACATAAGCCTCTGTGTGTGTGCATGCGCATGCAGACACACGCACTCAGAAGAAAAGACAGCCAACACCCAAGAAGGCACTTTTTATTTTTCCGAAAGGGAGTTGCTGTGCAAACATCACACCGTGGTTGCTTCCATGAAATTTCAGGTTTCTGATTTTTATTTTGTCATTTCCTATTGTCAGCAATTACTTTCCATTAGAAATCCTCACTGAAAATTCTAATTTGAAGTGAGGTTTGCATTTTATTGCTGTCCATCCAAATTAGTTTAAAATTGACAGCTACATTTTCATTTAAAATTTTAAAGATATTAAATATGCTTGAGGAAACTGAAGCACACTCGGCTCCACATCAGCCTCTGTGTGTGTGCATGCGCATGCAGACACACGCACTCAGAAGAAATGACAGCCAACACCCAAGAACGCACTTTTTATTTTTCCGAAAGGGAGTTGCTGTGCAAACATCACACTGTGGTTGCTTCCATGAAATTTCAAGTTTCTGATTTTTACATTTACACACAGACCCCTGCAGTGATGCTCTCACCTGCACACAGATGTACAAGGAAACAACACACTATTAGACTTCTTTCTAGGGTTCCGAGCTCCCTCTGGGCTATGGCTGTTGGATGGTTTTTCATTTGCTCTTTCTTCATGCTCCACTAGCCAATCAACTATTTCCCTTCCCTGTGTTCTGAGCACTGTATAAAGCTAAAAGGGAATGTAGCCTCAAAAATAATACTAAGGAGTTGACTCATAATTAGCATGGGTCCACTGATGTATTTTAACTAAGGGCAACTGATGAGTCAAGCTCATCCTCAAACTTCATAAAAGTTTAAACACCACATATTTCCCAGCTGATAGTTTTCTTCTTTTAAAACTTAAGACTGTTTTCCTTGAAATACAGCTGGATATCTTTAACAATTAGACCAGGCTTCCAATTGTTACCTTTAAAGACACAGACGCAAAGGTCACATATTTTTCTCTCTACCCCATGACTAAAATTCTGAAACTGTAAAACAAATCTTTAAAAGACTTAAGTTAATATACCTGTGTACAAAGACCCTGTGTCTTAGATGAAGCTAATAGAACTTGCTCTGGGAAAAGCATATCCACATTGTTATATTATGATAAAGAGGTAATGTCCATAAAGAACATTTGATTTATTAACCTAGAGATAGAATTACATTAAAGGGAAAATGATGATGAAATTCCAAAATAACATGTCTATAATTCAGTAACTAATAAGGGTAATGTTGAATGCATCTCTATATTAATTGAAGTAATATGGTTTACTAATTTTTCCCTAAGTTATGCAAGTGCTAAAACTGACTCGTAACACTAGAAATTATAATGAATTTCCCTTATTTTTTAAGTGACAATCTAATCATTATTCTAAACTCATATATTTTTAGAACAAATTTTCTACTGTTACCCCTTTGGTAACTAACTAGATATATCACACATCTGTAACACTAAAGTGAACATTAATTAGTGCTAATTTACAATCAAATTCCAGTGGAGAAGCAAATTATGCTTTCTTGAACATCAAAAGTCTTTATTATGACCATTATGATGAAGAATGCCAGAACATCTTAATTATTTCTGCTGATAAATAATGTTTCCCACAAACCTTCAAAATGCACAAGAATGCTCTAGAAAGCAATAATAATAATAATAATAATAATGCTTCTGCTGCTGCTGCTAAGTCGCTTCAGTCGTGTCCGACTCTGTGCGACCCCATAGTTGGCGGCCCATGAGGCTCCCCCATCCCTGGGATTCTCCAGGCAAGAACACTGGAGTGGGTTGCCATTTCCTTTTCCAAAGCATGAAAGTGAAAAGTGAAAGTGAAGTCGTTCAGTCATGTCCGACTCTTAGCGACCCCATAGACTGCAGCCCACCAGGCTCCTCTGTCCATGGAATTTTCCAGGCAAGAGTACTGGAGTGGGGTGCCATTGCCTTCTCCAAATAATAATGCTAGTCTTACTATAATTTAGTTTTAACTCAGTAATAGTGCAGTTCATCTCAATGAATATCTTACTTTCTTTACTACTTTATAATAGAAAAGAGATTGCCTGAAAACTTAGGAGCAAAATTTTCCATTGTGTATTGTTTAACAGCTATTGAAATAGATTTAAAAATTTTGACTATACTGCCACAGGATTTTGCTACATAAATCCAAGTTTGTCCATAATAAATATATCAGTTTTAGATGAACCAAAAATAATTTAAACTGTAAAATATTTGCCTCCTTGTATGAATCATACAGTTCTAAAGCAAAATGCTTCCCAGAAGAAAAATAAGCAACAGATACCAACAAACTCCTCTTCCACTCATTCTAAAATTGTGTATAACAGCCAATAAGACATTGAAGAAAAGAGAAGTAAATTAAAAATTCAATAAACACTGGTCAATATGCTTGTAAATACCAAGTTATAAAACGATCTTCTCTTTAAATGTATTTAAACCACAGGTACATGTTCTATATTTTGGAATTCAGTTAAGTCTAGTTAAATTTGTTTCAAATGGGAACATGCCAGAAATTTAAGATCACCAGAGAGGATAATAAAAAAGAAGGAAGGAAAGAAAGAAAGAAATAGGGAGAGAGAGAGAAGGAAGGAAGAGGTGGAAGAGGGAGGCAAGAAAGGAGAAAAGAGAGAAAAAAGGAAGAAAATAGCAGCTCAGATTGTCAAATTCTCACTGTGTCCTGGTTTAGCACCAGCTCACAATCAGTTGAATAAAGAAGTCATCTCTGTCTAAGATGTAAATAAATCACAAGCCTCAGTTACTTTACCACTAGCTGTTTGTCATTCAGGAAAATAATGGTTAATCAATGTCTAATCAATGAAGATGTGTAACATATTAGTTTGCAGTCCTTCATCATCCTATTTTCTTCAATTGCCTGGGGGTTTGTGTTTAGTACTTACGGAATCGATTACAATTGAGAGTGATCATTCAGCTCATGTTGAGAGCTGTCAGCTGCGCTTTCCACGAGGCAGCTCTACTCCTTGTGTTTAATACGAGATGCTAATATTTAGCTGCATCTGACAAAGTAGGTTCCACCGTGAAACATTTTTGAGAAGCGCTTAAGTAACTAATTGTATCCCTACATGTCACTTGATGAAACTAAACTTTTCCTGACTTCACAATAATCATAAGCATTACTGGTTTGCTGTGGAAAATTAAAGGGAAATAGCTGCCTGCTTGAGTCTGATCATGCCTTCAGGGAAGGTCTAAGAAAGGCAACTACAGTAATGCCTTTATAAATAACTACCAGGAGGGTGGGGGCAGGGGGAGGAGATAATTCTTCCCTTTCCATATAAAGCAACATTTTTGACATAAGGTTTGTGTATTCTCTAGTGCAAGCCTCTTTTGAATGCCCGCGATTTCTCACAAACACCAGGAGAAAAGTTAGACCGGCAGCCTCTTGACACATTTCTTTTAAGAAACGATCTTGGTGGCTACGCATGTTTAAAGTCCAGAGAAAATGTTAATTGCCTGACAAGTCTATTTTTCTTTCCATTTATAAAAATGTATTACCAGCCTATACACACATCCTGAAGAAAACCTGAGTAAGTAAGTAAGTAAGTAAAGTCACTCAGTCGTGTCCGACTCTTTGTGACCCCATGGACTGCAGCCCACCAGGTTCCTCAGTCCATGAGATTCTCCAAGCAAGAATACTGGAGTGGGTTGCCATTTCCTTCTCCGAAGAAAACCTGAAGAGTATTATTAAAGGTAGGAGAGGAGAATCCTGATTTCAACAACAATAAATAATTGCCAAGTTATGGAGAGCTTTGCTTTCATTACTGCTTTGTAACTTGTTTTGGAAGTTATGCTGATGACATTCACAGAACCCAATGTTAAAGACTAATAATAATACGTATATCATGAGAAACGTTTTTGGATCTGGGTAGGACTGATTTTGAAAGCACAAATTCAGGTGTGTTACGGTTAGTATCAGCTCCAACAGCACCCTCTAGTGCCCACCGCGCTGAAACACCTCGTGGAAGGCGGAAAAGCCATTTGTATGCATGCGAGCTCACTGACACTTGCTTTATAGCCAATATTAGGAAACTTTAAAAAGTATAGTCATCATCACAAATGACCTAAGTGTGCTCTTAAACTTAAAAATGTTTGAATATCATTCTGTGATCGAGCATACCCGAGAAATGTACAATGATCTAAGGTTTTTACAGGTAAAATAGTGCATTAATATTATTAGACTGTTGCTTCAGTGTTGCTGGGATAGTTGAAAAAAACTTAACTAAGACACACCTTAAAAAGAAAGGTGGTTTATGCTCAATACCATGATGTACAATGAAATATTTAACTTACATTGTTTTCACTAACAGTGGGAATTTTGGTGAATCTGACTTGTCTGTAAAAACAACTAATTGTCAGTTCAGTTCAGTCGCTCAGTCGTGTCCGACTCTGCGCCCCCATGAATCGCAGCACTCCAGGCCTCCCTGTCCATCACCTCTTCCGGAGTTCACTCAAAAAGGAAATGGCAACCCACTCCAGTACTCTTGCCTGGAAAATCCCATGGACAGAGGAGCCTGGTAGGCTATAGTCCATGGGGCCGCAAAGAGTTGGACACAACTGAGCGACTTCACTTCACGTCCATCGAGTCGCTGATGCCATCCAGCCATCTCATCCTCGGTCATCCCCTTCTCCTCCTGCCCCCAATCCCTCCCAGCATCAGAGTCTTTTCCAATGAGTCAACTTTTCGCATGAGGTGGCCAAAGTATTCATTGTAAAGCTGAGCAATAAAGATCCAATCAAATGAGTAAATAAGCATTTTTGTTTTCTCTTAGCTTCAACTCCCATTTCACCAATAAATCCCATTACAGTCATGAGTACTTTGGACCAGAATGGGTCTGGTGGAAAAATGAAAGAAATTCGGTAAAATACTGGTTTTACTTATTTTTTGAAATAGAATTTCATGATCAGAAGGAACAGCTACAGAAAAGACATGTGTATTCAACTTTAGATAGTGGATATATCTTTCTAGGTTGATGTGCGGAATGTGTAGCAAAGAAATCAGAAATCATGAATTTATTGTCATATGTTATGCTGGCATAAACTGTATCATATAAAGAAGTCACTTAGTTCACCTGACCTAAAAAAACAAACACACAAATATTTCATCCTTTAAGTGAATCAAAACTGTGTGTAAGTGTGTGCACACATGTGTGTGAGCGTGCGTGTGTGTGTGTGTTTTGGCAAGCCAGTGGTTAAGACTTCCCCTTCTAATGCAGAGGGTTTGGATCCCTGGTCAGGGAGTTAAGGGCCCACATGCCTCAGGTCCAATGAACTAAAATATAAAACAGAAGCAATATTATAACAAATTCAATAAAGACTTTTAAAAAATGGTTTACTTCAAAAAAATCTTAAAAGAAAGCCCATACACCCTTAATCTGTGTGTGTGCGCGCGCTTGCAGATATGACAAAGAGAGACAGGACAAAATTGCTGCCGCTGCTGCTGCTAAGTCACTTTAGTGTGTCTGACTCTGTGCAATCCCATAGTCGGCAGCCCACCAGGCTCCTCTGTCCATGGTATTTTCCAGGCAAGAACACTGGAGTGGGCTGCCTTTGCCTTCTCCGGAGGATAAAATTGCTAGAAGTATGCAATCCCAGAAAGAGTCCCCACCACAAAAATGCTGTTTTATCAAACACACTTGATGGTGTTTTTCTCCTTTACGTCAAATTTCTTATTGAGAAACAGTTCGTATATTTACATCCTGAGATATCTCAGCAAGCTTTACAAGGCCATTTCTTATATATATATATATATATACTTGTAGCAACTGGAATATTCCAAAAGGAAAAAACGTATCATTTCTGAAATGCCTAATATATATGTTAGTCTCCAGACTAGGCATAAACATATACGTTATCCCACAGAGAATCACACCAAGCTCAGCAATAAACTTGGTCAACATTTTCTAGAAGTTATTCTTTTTTCCTATCAGACCCATTACTTAAGGGCATGAGAAAACTTATTAGCTGGATGTCTTATAAGCTGGGCTCACATACCTGTGCAAATATTTGTAGTCTTCTTAAATTACATTTTGACCATCAGCAGTTTCTAAATCGACCACATACGCTTTAAAAGGCAAACCAACAAAGAAGTATGTAAAAGATCTTCACCTGGCTCTTTGCACAGCTACCAGGGGAGGTGAGCTAGCCCCATGAATGTCTGCACTTTGATATAAGAGCTGTGATAATGATGAAAAGTTAATGGATTTTTATCTATATCAACCTGATGATCATAGACCTTGTTATTTTTATTATTTTTTAAGAAGGGGATTGGTGCTGCATGAATATGAAGGCATATATTCACAGCATTTCTTAGATTTATAGGTACAGGGGCTACAAAGCCTTCTTTCCTTTCTAGGTAGATAAATTGAGTTCCATGCAGTTTACTATGTAGGGGTCTTTCAAATGAGACCACAAAATCTTAAATCCTACTCCCCTGCGTGGACATTAAAGATCCCATAGCACTTTTCATAAGAGTAGGGGTTGTCACCATGCCACTAGGCAAATTCCTGCAACTTACCTTAAAGTCCAACAGCCAGCTTCTCTCCACAGGATATTAGTGTATTAGGTACCTTGGAAAAGTTCAGTATATTTATTCAATTTATTAAAAATGTTAACCTAATGGTTCTGAAAATTCCTTTTTTAGTGAAAAGGAACCAAAGGTCTCCTTAGGCAGAGTTACTGCAATGTTTGTTGCATGAAATCAAACTTCCTTCCAAAATATTTGATTAGTCTCTTTTGAACATAAATGCTTACAGTATTAATTTTATTTAAAAAACAAAAACAACCAATATATAATAAAAAAAATCTTATAATCCATGATCCATGCTTTCTGATACAGGTAATATAAAACAAATGATATAATCTACAAAACCATGACAAATGAAAGACTTGGAAAAGGTTATGGTTTGACAAGGTAACATTTTTGAAATCTGGACACCAATCAAATTGATGTAACTATTGGTGATGCAACAGTCTTTGACACTAAAGTCTTTACCACTGTCTAAAACATAGAGAAGAGCCCATTGTGATTGCTTAACGTCAGCTTTTGTTCATAAGCTCCTTCATAAAACTGAAACGAGGAAAATGATTTAAAGCAGTTCAATTTGTCTATTTACCTTAATCTTTAACTATTCCCATATGTCTGGCTACATGATGTATGACTCTTCGTAAACCAATTTTTCAAAGATATACACGACAGAAAAAAGTCAGGCTCCTAACCTTTTATGCGTTGAACTTTTATAGAGCTCTAGAAAACAAAATGCTTTTAGGTTTCAGAAAAGGGAAAAAAAAAAAAGGGCAAAAGGTTACTTTCTTTCTCTCTCTTCTTAGTAAATATTTGCATCAGTGAAAGTAGAGCAGGCACTAATTTCTAGGTACATGAAGAATCATTTGGAAAGTCCTATCTGCAAACATTGATGATAAGGTCTTTGTTTTAAAAAGAGCTATTTAAAAAAATGATAATGCATAAATCAATATCACTAAGCTCTTACAAGTACAGCAGTGAGGTAGGAATATTGGGCTAGGTATAATATCATTCAGTGGGGTGAGCAGAAAATAAGAAATGCAGGTTAGAGATTTCTTAGAATAAAGAGCTTGAATCATGACCATAGAAGATTTAGTTTCACTCTTATAGAAAACAGTAATTGGAGAAATTAGTCAGTGTTGAAATAGAATGTTTTAATTATTTTAAAAATATCACAAGATTAGCAAACTAATTTTAATTAATTTATATGACTTTATAAAGATGGAAAATAAAGAAAAATTACAGTGTTTTTGCTCATTCATGTAACTGATATTTATTAAGTACCTACTGTATGCTTGGAACTGGATAAACAGCTGCAAACAGGACACATTCACATCCCTGCCCTCTTGGAACCTATGATTTTGTTTAGAACTAGAAAAAAAAAACAGATTCAGGATCATTATTATCAAGTTATGGTTAGGAGTTAAGGTAAAAGTGAAGATTTTTCTGGTACTTTAAGTACTTAACCCTCCTGCAAATTTTGTACTATAGCCTGTATAATTTTCAAGGGACATTATAATATCCCAGGTGGTTTGTCCAAACTACAAAACCTGGTCTTTTCTCACAAAAAAGGCACAAAACATTAGAATTCTTATGATAAATAGGGAAAGAGAGTTAACATTTGTTACATGTCTAACTATGGGCCTAGCCCAGTTCCAGGCCCTTTGTGTATTTTTATCACATTCACATCTTTCAAAGGCAGATTAAGATCAGCTAAATCATTTTACAGACAAGAATAGCCTTTATTTTAAAGGAGAAAAAAGTCAAATAGAAAATCCAATGAATCATTAAAATTAACTTATTTCAGTGTGTGGAATGATTATAATACCACTGTTTCTCCATCAGTAATTCCATAAACAGTACCTTTCTTTTGCAGATTTTGTAAAGGGGTCTTAATGAACTATATCAACTGATGAGCTATAAGATCTAATGCAAAAAGTAACTCTGTCAATCAATGTGGAAAAAATCAATCTTCAAATTATTATAACCAAGCTTTGTTGAATTTAATATATGAAATCTACATGACAAAAATCAGTATGCTGTCTAAAGTGTAATAAGAAATTTTATTTTCATCAACATCACAGGATGATTCTGTGATTCATCTGTGCCATTTTGATGTGCCATTTGATCAAATAGCCATAAATGCAAAACTAAGATTTTGGTACCAGTGTCCAAATTATATTGAATTTCCATCTCATGTACACAATTATTATCCTCCAGGTGAAATAATGAAGCATATGCTTGTTAAACATATATGTATACACAGACACTGCCTTGTTGTGGCCAAAGGGCTTATGCAACTCAGTGAAGCTCTGAGCAGGGCCATCCAAGATGGACAGGTCACAGTGGAGTGTTCTGACAAGACGTGGCCCACTGAAGGAAGGAATGGTAAACCACTCCAATATTTTTGCTACAAGAACCCCATGAACATTATAAGAAGGCAAAAAGATATGACACTGAAAGATAAGCGCCCCCACCCAGGTTGGAAGGTGTCTAATATGCTACTGGGGAAGAGCAGAGGACAATTACTAAGAGCTCCAGAAGAATGAAGAGGCTGGGCAAAGCAGAAACGACACCCAGGTGTGGATGTTTGGTGGGGAAAGTAAAGTCCAAAGCTGTAAAGAACAATATTGCATAAGAACCTGGAATGTTGGGTCCATGAATCAAGGTAAATGGTCAAGCAAGAGCTGGCGAGAGAAAACATCAACATCTTCTGAATCATTGAACTAAAATTGATGAGAATGGGTGAATTTAATTCAGATGACCATTACATTACATTACTACTGTGGGTAAGAATCCCATAGAAGAAATGGAGTAGCCCTCATAGTCAACAAAAGAGTCTGAAATGTAGTACTTGGGTGCAATCTCAAAAAGGACAGACATTATATAACTATATATAATATACATTACTATTATACATATAGCTATACTTGCAGTTCTTAAAACCCAAATATGGCTATCCTTATAATTTTGAGAATGAGAAAGGATCATAAAACTTAAAAAAACTAGGATTTAACTGATGTACATCATTTTAATGTACATCTTCAATCTATTAAAACTGAAAAGGAACTCTAAGTATACAAGGATAACAAGAAAATGCTGTATTCCCAAATTAAGCATATTCCAAAATAATTAATTTTTTTCTACTAGTGGTAATCATAATTTCTAATCTTATTTCAATTTCAAAGTAAAAAGGTGTCATCTTAAAACAATTTTAAATAACTACAGAAAATAAAATCTCTAATAATTAATTACAGGATGTAAAGTTGTTAATTGTTTAATGAAATATACTGACAATTCTCAGAAGGAAGGAAAAGCAAACACAGCCATATGAGATCTGGTAAATGGCTCTAATCTATTTTGTTAAGAAACTTGCCAATTTTTCTTAATCCACTGATAAAATAAAAAAAAACTAATAGAAATTAGATCAATATCACAAGGTATATATTCATATATGGCTATTGTTTGATAATTAGGAGGCTTTATGAGGATGGAATAGATGAGCATTTAACTATACTCTCACAAACAGAAATATCAGTACATAACTTGAAAATTTTAAGTTATTTTTAAAACTTTATATTATTTTTAAAGAAAATAAAATAATTTTAGATGCATTTAATCTGAAATAAAAATGATTTTTCTGTTTAGCTCATTTGGACAAATACATTTCAAATCAATTATTCACAAAAACCAACTCATTTAAAATAGATTTTTTTTTAAGTTCCAGCTTTTTTTTTTTTCAATGGTTCTTTTTTAAAAACTACAAGTATGCTTGAGAAACTGACTGTGGATCATGTATACAATGTAGGGTCAATGCTGTATTGAATTTCCAGACCATTTTCAGACTACCTTCTGGCAATGGAAGCATTTTGACCACTGACACTCCCTTTGGGTATATCTGACTATCCTGGTACAATGCACCATTCCCCATTATTGAATCTACAACAAACTGCTGTAGGTTATTCATTGATTGAGTGTTTAAGTATATTCTTTAGGAGCAAATAGAGAACTAATCCGTAAGCAATCACATAAAATAAAAAATCAGAGAATTCCTGCTTTAAAGATGCTTTGAGCTTAAGCACTTAATTATGTGCATTCTTTGATTATATTGTGTTACATTTAATAAAGATATATAGGAACTCTGTTTCTTTGTATCACTATAGATTGTACCATGCAAAGAAATTAAGAAAGCACCTTCCAAAGCAATCATACCAAGTTGAAGCATATCTGCTCCCTTTTTATATGAGTATTTTTTTCCCATGGGTCAATCACATTATTCACCAGAATATTTATTTAACCAACAAAGATGCTAGCAGTGATTCTATAGTTTTCTAATATGCATCACCTATATATCAGGTAGACTGTTTTCAGACTCCAGATATACATTTGTCTAGGCATAGGCATCTACATTCATTTTAACTAGACTGTATTTTAACAACAGGCTTGAGGACTCCTTGCTCAGTGTTCTTTAACAATTCAGAACCTGAGAGTATGTGCGGTGGCATGTGTGAGAGAACAGACAGCTCTGTGTCCATTCTCACGGCCCCTCTGTCAGTGTGTATTTAGGACAGATTTCTAACATGAAATCAGCTCAGCTGCAGAGTCGACTTCAGGGGCTTCTGAGAGAGAGGGAAAGAAAGAAAATACTTCAACTCCTTAAAATGTACTTGCTGTTTCTGTTCTCTGAAACCCTGAATGTGTTTTCTTATTTCTCAAGGAAACGACTTTTGGAGGATGTATCTAATCATATCCAACTTATTTTTTTGTTCAAATCAGCTTGGTAGCCGTTAATAATTTGACAAACATTTAGAATTCTTTAAAAATAGAGCAAGATATTCAAAGATATATATTTCAGAAAAAAACTTTATAGGAATGTGTACACTTTAATACCTGGATTTTTTAAAAGGTGGTGAGAAAATGAAGTGGAAATACTTTTTATAGCCATATAGTCTATATGAGATGCTAAGTCTTATTTTATTCTTTTGTAAAATATACTTCTGGTTTGTTAGGTTCTATGTGTTTTGTTCTGTTCTATAGCCAGCAAAGCTTTCATGGAAGCCACTATCTCATAACAGAGGGAAGACATGTACAAAGTATTGATATCAATAAATAAAAATAATCACAATTTCATCTAAATTCCTTTTCTAAAATGCAACAGCAGCACTGCTTTGATGCTGATGCTTTTATTTACTGAACTATATTTACTTAAACTCAGCAGAGAAAGCCTGTAGAAGAAATTATCACTTTGTTGCCTACCTAATGTAAGAATTCAGTATAATCTTGAGTTTATTCCAGCTAATGCTGAATGTGAAAACAGTTTATTTTAATAAAACATTTTAGTAACATTTCTTTCAAGTGGGAAATGACTAGAGACTATAAAATGATTTTAAAATACAAGCAAGCAAACAACAACAGAAAAAGAAAATGTCAGTCTCTGTGGCCAGTGTCACATTACCAGTCACTTCTCTGTTCAAGTTTATAGAGTTCTTCAAGTGTAACAATTACTGATCCAGGTCAGTTAATCAACGTGATTATGCTGTGGGGACCTGTATGTGTGAGAAGAATGTGGCCCATTCACAAAGGACTTTGCACCATGAGACAAGTGTATAGAAATGGAACTCAGTTGCTTATAAAATAGTGACAAAATGCTGACAATGTGAGACATTTTTTTAATTAATTTTTATTTTTTAGTTTGTTTTGCTTTACAATACTGTATTCGTTTTGCTATACATTGACATGAATCAGCCACGAGTATACATGAACTCCCAATATCTCTCTTCTCCAGATATATTTCCCCTAAGTTATAACCAATTTAAAAAGGCTTTTTCTTTAGGTGGGGAGGAAATGCAGAGCAAATATTTTTTACCATCTTCTTACAATATGATGCAAAGTTTTATTTTACTTTGTAAATTATACTTTGGTGAGTTAGGTTCGGTAATGATAATACTTCCCAACTTGAGGTCAAGCTATTACATATGTGTATATATATATATGTGTGTGTGTGTGTGTATAGGTATATATATTTATAATACTTTTACTGTATAGAATTTGTCAACTACATTTTTATATTCTTGAAAATGCATATCTATTACCAAGATACACACTCAGAGGCATTTGGGGAACTTTTCTATAATTTTTAATATAATCATTTTGATCCTTCCAGGAAAATGTCTTTTTTCAATTTAAGAAAGACTCTGCTAAAAGTTGACCAATATATAAAAGCCCATATCAAACAAATAAAAAATATATTCAAGCCATCAATGAATTCCAGCTAACATCATCCTACTGATACTTACCTATACTTATACACTTATCATGTTGAATTATTATCTTTTTCATATGGCTCAGAGGTTAAAGTGTCTGCCTCTAATGCGAGAGACCTGGGTTCGATCCCTGGGTCGTGAAGACTCCCTGGAGAAGGAAATGGTAACCCACTCCAGTATTCTTGCCTGGAAAATCCCATGGATGGAGAAGCCTGGTAGGCTACAGTCCATGGGGTCGCAAAGAGTCAGACATGACTGAGCGACTTCACTTTCACTCTCATAGTTCTTATTAAACTATGAAGTATCTAAAGGCTGAACCATATTTCATTCAGAGCCTAATTCATGTAGCAAATTTACAGTCAGTATTTGTGGAAGAAGAGAATGGAAAGAAAGAAAGAAAAGGAAAGATGGACAGGCTTGAACAAGAAAGCTAAATAAGACAACCCCAAAGAAAAGGAATGTATACAATATGTAACAATATTAAGTTTAGCAGCCTTTGCTATCAGACTAGGAAAAGCATTAATCTCTAAGTCATACAGATGAAAATACAGTTGCTGGACTTATTATTTATCTATGCTTGAGAATTTCAACATTTTTTTTATTATGTAAGCTCACCTTACTTCATTATCATTCTCCAAGGACACATTTTATGAAGATGACTTTATGTTTTGTTTTTTCAAATAAAGAAAACACATTCCATCCACCCACTGCTATCTAGTTGCTGAACCACGTTGTCGAAACTAAGTTTCCTTTGTGAAAGCCATACAAGAACACCCAAAGCTGTTCTTATGACCCACCAATAAACAGTCCTCTTAGGAAGCTCCAGACAACAGCAGCAGCCATACCTGCGTTCAGAGCCCTGCTACCTAGGAAGACTCTACCGATCTCCAGTCGGAGGGGAAGTTGCAAACACGGTCAGTTTCTGGAGCAGAGGCTACAGTGCTCACCCCACAAACAATCTTCGCATGTATATAGTACTCTTGGTTGCTTCAGTAAAAGCAGTCTTTCTTGTGCACTCATTTTTGACCTACAAAGAATGTCAGGGTCTCCCTAAAGTACTACTGAAATTTTTAAAGTCTTCAATTTCATTGTCAGAAACTGAAAGTCTATGTACTGCTCTTTTCTGGTAATAAGCAGTGCATTTCCTTCTCACAATTAATTTGGATTTCAATTCTACCAACCATAAGACAAGGTTATATTATAGTCTAAAGCAATCATCTTTCATCTGGCATAGGGTCTGAATACATCCTTAAAATTGCATGATGTATCTGTCTTGAGTTTTAAAAGCTAGTAGAAGTGAATTCCAGTGTCCTGCTAATTAGTCAATCACTATTACAGTAAAAAAGGGATGATGCTATACAAATAAAAATATGTTAAAGTTTGGAAAACAATTTTGGAATAATCTTACTAACCCAAGGAAGGGGGGAAAAGATACATAACATGCTTAACACTATAAAAGAAGAGTGGATTGGAGTTTAATTTTATGTCTGAGATGAGAACAAGGAGCTATTTAATTTCTTTTCAATTGCTTGGTTATAGAAATTTTTTAGACAGATTGGATAATTTGCAAAATGAAATAATTTATTAAATTCTACTCTTGATGAAGGTCAATTATATATGAATTGAGAACTGAGTATATCTTTCCTTTTTCAGTATCAGGGCCTAATGCTTTGTAGACACTGTATATCTTGTTGAATTTGTTGAGTTTATTTGAACCAAACGGGCCTTTGCATAGCTTTTACCTAGTTCACTGATGCTGGTGATGCAAGCTAAAATAGTGAACAATATTTTGAGAATTTGTTTGTGAAAAGAGAGAGAAAGTGAGAGGAAAAAATTAGCTGGATAAGCTTTAAGCTTAACTGAGAGAACCTCACTAAAAGATTTCATAAAGGCTTATTCAGTATTGACATACACATGTAGTTCCCCTCTCAGCTGGAATGACTCCAAAAGGGCTGTCATGGTTGGTTGAGTAAATAATACATGCTTTAAAAACAATTATAAATCTGTATTCACCTGATGGACTTTGTATTAATTCCAGTCAATTGGGCATATAATACTCGTTTAAAAAATAAGTACATATAATGCATTAAAAACTGTTTAAACGCCCATTTAACCGGAGGGGCCAAAACAGCTCTAAAATGGAGCATGTGATTAACACTAATGGAAGTTATGCATATGTAATGCAAAGGCGCACCCCAAACCCTTTTTAAAGGGCTTTGGCAGGAGAATGACAGTTGGAAACAGTAAGATCTAGGCTTCTATTGCTTTTGAAAGCTGGCTCTGCCCACAAAGCAGCCAATAACTCCCAGGCTGGTGAATCTTGGGGTTCATTGCACTAATATTAAGGTAAAAGAATGCTAAAAGGAATGATCATAACAGCCTGATAAGTAATGAAGCACTGTTCAGTCCAGTTCAGTTCAGTTCAGTTCAGTTGCTCAGTCGTGTCCGACTCTTTGCGACCCCATGAATCTCAGCACACCAGGCCTCCCTGTCCATCACCAACTCCCGGAGTTCACTCAGACTCGCATCCATCAAGTCAGTGATGCCATCCAGCCACCTCATCCTCGGTCGTCCCCTTCTCCTCCTGCCCCCAATCCCTCCCAGCATCAGAGTCTTTTCCAATGAGTCAACTCTTCACATGAGGTGGCCAAAGTACTGGAGTTTCAGCTTTTTTTTTTTTTTGAGTTTCAGCTTTAGCAGCATTCCTTCCAAAGGAATGCCAGGGCTGATCTCCTTCAGAATGGACTGGCTGAATCTCCTTGCAGTCCAAGGGACTCTCAAGAGGCTTCTCCAACACACAGTTCAAACGCATCAATTCTTCAGCACTCAGCCTTCTTCACAGTCCAACTCTCACATCCATACATGACTACTGGAAAAACCATAGCCTTGACTAGATGGACCTTAGTGGACAAAGTAATGTCTCTGCTTTTGAATATGCTATCTAGGTTGGTCATAACTTTTCTTCCAAGGAGTAAACGTCTTTTAATTTCAAGACTGCAGTCACCATCTGCAGTGATTTTGGAGCCCCAAAAAATAAAGTTTGACACTATGTCCTACACTCTTTTTATAAAAAAAAACACTGTGAGTCAAAATATGATGAGACTGTTCCCACATTATGCTCATTCATGACAAAATTTCTTGTGTTTGACATTATAAAGAAGCAGTCCTGAGTAAGATCTTTAAGTGAGTTAGAACAAGGCATCATCAGAGAAAAGCTGTTTAAGAAGACTTGCCACCCAATAGGTGGCAAAATAGAAATTTTGTCATGAATGAGCATAATGTGGGAACAATCTCATCATATTTTGACTCACAGTGTTTTTTTTTTTATAAAAAGAGTGTAGGACATATGCAAAAGTTGACAGAAAAAGAGAAATGATTCTAGTTTATTTCTTATTTGATTGGGCTTTTAGAGAGTATTTACCAATTAGCCAGATAGATGGGGAGATTTGATAAGCAATCAAAAGTTCATCTGTTGTCTAAATTGCTTCCTTGTTAGCCTTTTAAAAAAAAGTTCTAAAATTACCCACAAAGGTGCTTTGTAGTTGGTGAGGTAAAATGAGGGAAACTCCCTGTTGAAATACAAACAATACCTGGACATTATAAGCAGTAATCCATGAGCACACCTCAGCCTGTAAATTAACTTCATAGATAAGTTACCTATGACCTATGGAAACAGAGTGGTTCTGTAGGGCGGTAGGATACAGGAGGGAGAAGTGTGATGGGAGAAAATGTATAAGGTACCTTACGTATGCTTACAAATGATCAATGGAAGCATGGATCTGTCTCAAAGAGCCTTCGAAATGACACAATGTTCTCATTGCTATTTTTCTGATCACTTTCAAAATGATATCATACTAGTAACTACTATAATTCTGCTCAAGTCTCAGCTTCTTTTCCACTTCCAATAGTTTGAATGTTGCTAGAATATGAGTATCTTGAACACAGGATTGTTTTTGTGTATAAGATCTAGGTATTATTACCAGTATCAAAAAGTGTGCCAGAAAGGAGGAAGGCACTCAAGTGAATAGCTGATGAATGAATGAATAAGTAAAAACAGTAATGCTTGCAGAGGCACAGAATCAGAAATTAAGTTCAAAGTCAAATGATGAGCTGACTTCCTATTTAGTCTCCTCTTTCAAGGTGTAATGAAGATAATTTCAGCAATTGAATAGATGTTTTGACTAGATTAACACTTTGATATAGATCAAAGGACATACAGAGTAGAAGATATATGAAAGAGCTAGCAGGAAGAGGAAAAAGAAGCAGACAGACAAAACCCAAACAACCCTGGGGATGCTTCGAGGGCCATTAACAGGAGCTCACAAAAATGAAAATACATAAAATAGAAATCCCTCAGAGATTCTTGAATCTAGTTCCAGTCTCTGCAAAGGGTGGCACGCTATGTTTACTGATCTTTATTCCCATGAGATAAATGCTGCCTTCCTTACTGTCAGGTATAGTCTCACAATAAATCCCTGTGACCTGAGCCTGGCAAACTTAAGGTCCCAGTCCTCGGAGAATCACAAAATATTGGGCCCTAAGCAAGAGGGCATAAAGGTCTCCTTCCAAACTCTGTGCCCACTTTATCACCTAAGTCCAGTGCAGCCCTGAAGTGCCTCTCTCTATAGGTGTAGAAATCCAGTTCCAGGGATGTAAGCTGCCAGCAGGAAGGAAAACTGACTCCATTTTGTTTCCCATCCTCCTCCGTCCTTCCTACATAATGCACCGAATCTCTCCTTCACCAGTGAGAAAATAAATCTCCCGAAGGAAAGGAAGCAAACAAACAAAAAATACTAAGGAAGTAAATGGGGAAGGGAAGGACAAAGATCTAAAATAAGAAAAAGTGAAATCACTCAGTCGTGTCTGACTCTTTGCGACCCTGTGGACTGCAGCCTACCAGGCTCTTCCATCCATAGGATTTTCCAGGCAAGAGTATTAGAGTGGGCTGCCATTGCCTTCTCCAGGGGACCTTCCCAACCCAGGGACTGAACCCAGGTCTCCCGCATTGCAGGCAGACGCTTTACTGTCTGAGCCCCTAGGGAAGTCCTATACTAAGAATAGCCTGCCACAAAAGGCCTCTTACTCAGTCTTCACGTCTCTGAGTGAAGCTATCCCGCCTTTGATATGTGGACACTGAGGCTAGCCTGAAGGAATAAGTAATTCACCCAAGGATGCATCGGATACCTGTCATGCATTAGCGCTAGGAGCCCAGGGCTCAACCAGAGCAAATGGCCCTTTCCTCCAGGGAACCGACTTAGTAAAGGAGATAAAAAAGTAAATATGAAATAAAACACAGTGTGACGAGTGTTACAGTAACTAAGCACCCAAGACAGCTTCTAACATAGACCTGAGGAATTAAAGATGGTGCTGCTGCTGTTGCTGCTGCTGCTAAGTCGCTTCAGTTGTGTCCGACTCTGTGTGATCCCACAGACAGCAGCCCACCAGGCTCCCCGGTCCCTGGGATTCTCCAGGCAACAACACAGGAGTGGGTTGCCATTTCCTTCTCCAATGTATGAAAGTAAAAAGTGCAAGTGAAGTCGCTCAGTCGTGTCCGACCCTCAGCGACCCCATGGACTGCAGCCCACCAGGCTCCTCCATCCATGGGATTTTCCAGGCAGGAGTACTTAAATGGGGTGCCATTGCCTTCTCCAAAAGACGGTGCTAGATACACTGAAATCTAAAAGATAGATTGGATTCAGCAAAGCAGAGGTAATGGAGACAGACTGTATAGAAAATACATTCAAAAGACCAGAGATAAGATGAACAAAATCACAAAGGTGTAAAGTTTCAAAAAATGATGCTAAAGACATCAACAGAGACCAGCTCATGTAGGCCCTTGTAGGTCATAGAAAGGAATTCAGAATTGTCATAAGGACAACGGAAAACAGTTGAAGGGGGTTAACAAGGGTGAAATCTCATCAGATTTGTAGTTTTGAAGTATTTCTCTTACTAATGTGAAACATGGATTAGGGCAAAAAGAAAAGTATTTTGGTTGAATTGTGGATGTATTAATATTTTTCGTCTAACAAAGATGCCAATTTCATAGGGTTCAGTCTACTGATTAGGCAGCTGCTGCCTGCACTAAAGCCATGATGGGAGAATGGAAATATATAGAGGCTTTCTAAGTCATCTGTAGCTATTTTTGAGCAGGCATAGATTTGAAGATTGATTGGATATAGCAAAGAGAAAGAAAAGAAGGCATAGAGAGGGACCCTTCTCAAAGTTTCCAAAAATAGCATCTGAGTGAGGGTACCCATCTAAACATGAAAACAAGTGAAAGAAACAGAAAGAAAGAGTCAGAGAAATGGGCTGATTGAAGGAGTTTACATATTTCCAGAACTCTATATTCCAAGAGTACAGGAAATGGTTTAAAATCAAAACACTATTAATAATTTAACCAAATTAAAAATGAGCTTAAAGAAAGGATGATATTATGAATAGATCTATCAATTTTCTATATTTTTAAAATAAAATCCTTAAGCTAAATTGTCTATCTTATCTTTCTGTAAAATAGATATTGCTCTTAACCCATTAAAAAAAATAGGCTCTTATTTTTGCATAGATTGATAATCTGACCTTCTCCAGGTTGCCAAAGCCTAAGAAATAGCTTCAAGACTATAGATTAACCTTTATAGGGTGTACTTGACATGAATTTTTAAGAGATATAGTGTCTTCAAATAAATGATCCCAACACAAATTTAAGATTCAATCAGCATTAATGGTGGTATTAGAAATGATAACTTCAATTATAAGCATAATGCATTTTCCTTTGGGAAATTAATTTATGTAGAGTAGGTACTTGGAGTTTGCCCTGGTACAGTCATACTTCAAACCTACTTGTGACCAAGAAAAGGCATTTGTGCTAGTATGATCTTAGATAATAGAAATAGCAAATGTTTTAAAACATTAATGTTATGTAACTCATTTTCCAAAAGTTCTTTTTTCCATTCATCTAAGAAAAGAAGTGTGGGTTGAAATTACAACAAGGTAAGATATGAAATGAGTCAAGGAAATCTGCAGATTTGTCCTTGTGTAAATTGTATATTCAACCCATGATTTCAAAAGTATAATAGTAACTATAAAGTATTGTGATACATAAGAATAAAACAAACAATTTAATCTCAGCATTTTTCTATCACTTCACTTTTTGAAAGAAAACGGTAGTTCTTCAAGGAGATACATAACCTAAAACTATAAAGTAATTTTTAAAGATGTTGACAGCTACTTTTTAAAATGACGATCAGGAGAGTTCTCTTGAAAATGAAAACAAAACTCTATAACATCAAAATTGTCTAAATGAAACATTCAAAAGAAGAATTTTTTCTCTAGCTAGTTTAGAAAATAAAAAACTATTTCTAAATAAAATTTTCCTGGGAACACTGACAGAGTATAAAGAAACACATTTCTTAAAGAATACTATAAAATATATGGAGTAGAATCCATATTCAGTATCTATAAAACAACTGTATTAATAAAATTAAAAAATTTTGTCAAACTGTAGAGCCTCAGAGTGTTAATAAGTATAGGTAACATTTACTAACAGCTTTTTATATGCCACACAAAACATATCAGATGTTTCAGGTACTTTGAGGTAAATACAGTTATTAGTTTCAGTTTACTACTGAATAAACGAAGTGTGGAGTTACTCATCTGAGTTCTCCAGGCTAAGGAGGGGCAAAGCCAGACCTTTATCTCTGATCTGTGTGTCTTTTGAACATGAGCTTGAGCCCAGAATGTTCTCTATATGGCGCCTTCAGCAAAGTAAAAAGTGAGCTGATATATTTATATTTGCTATAGATCAGCATATCTTTTCACTGGCAATATTTAAATAATGGGAGAGGTGACAATAAGAGGTGAAAACTGGAGGCTGTGAGTGGGAGTATCCAGTTACCTTCTGTGCTGGTCATAAGTTTTTAACCAAGTGAGTCATTTATCTATGCAGTTTTTCCATCTGCAAAATGAGAATTAGATTCGATTGCACTAGTATACTATTTTAAGTGGTATTTCTGATGCTGTAACTGGTTATTATACAGATTCATCAGATAATTTTAAACATTTAAATGAGAAGCCCTTCATAAAAACTCTCTTTAAAATAGTTCAATATAGCTTTCATTTATTCATACAACATATACATGTTACACATTGAAAAGAGCTTGGTGGGTACTTTGAGAAAAAATGTCAAACACATTCCATGCTTTCCATGATATATCAATCTACTCGGAAAAATAAGAAATGCATGTAGCCAACACATAATTACTAAGCAGTATACAGACCAGAGAAAATAATATAGTAAAAGCAATCACCCAAATAATGAAGAGTTATTGGATAAAAGCATAATCAGTGTGCATAGGTATAGTTAGAAAAGAGAGTTGAGAAGATGGGTTTTGACCCAGAACATCAAGGAAGTGATGAAGATGGGCATCCAAAGGGAAAAGGCAGGGAAGCATGAGAATGTATTCTGTTGTGTTGGTCGCTCAGTTGTGCCCAACTCTTTGTGACCCCGTGGACTGTAGCCCACCAGGCTCCTTTGTCCATGAAATTCTCCAGGCAAGAATACTGGAGTGGATTGCCATGTCCTTCTGCATGGGATCTTCCCAACCCAGGGATCAAATCTGGGTCTCCCAAATTACAGGCAAATTCTTTACCACCTGAGCCACCAGGGAAGCCCAAAATGTATATTTGAGCTAATAAAGTTGTAGACGAAATAAGAGATGGGAACTTAAGAGAGGGCAATCGACAGATAACCTCAAATATCATACAAAACAGATTATATGAACAAACAACCTTATTTTGATTTTCTTCTTCAAGTTGCTTTTGCAATTTGGAAGACAAAATTTCTAATTCTAATTACTGTTGCCACAAACTATCTAAAGTATCTATCAAATCACTGTTGTATAAGTTAGTCTATGCGTTACAATACACACAAATAAATGAGAGAACCAAATCCAAATACTGCCAATGCAAGCTGAAAGGTGCATTTTTAGCCCAAAGTTTTCTTTTAGAAAAATACTTTAGATTTTCTTCCACCCTGCTTTAATGTAGTCTTAACGATGATTGTGTCCTTTGTTTTCATTTAATCTCATTTGTATAACTTTTTAATACTTTCTGCAAAATTCAGCAGTTCCATCTTAGCTAGAGAAAGAAAACCTTGATGACTCCTGAGGAGTTTAAGATTAATGCAGGAAGAAATTACCTTGGTTAGTCATGCCTGTTCCTATTAACGGCTTGAAGTTTGCTTGTGCTGCAGAAGAGGTAGGAGCTTGACGTGAGCCAAGAATCATTGGATCATGTTGAATGGCTTGTTTTTAATCACTGAATTAAAGTAGAAGCTAGAATTGCATTTTGAATGATTACGTGATTGTACATGATATCAAATACTAACCAAATAAGATGGGACATTAATGTGCATGATAAACAGAAATGAGTATCTTCCTTCCTCTTTAGATTTTATCAGCAGAGTAACTGAATATTCTATAGTTTGAAAGCAACATAAACACTTTTTAAATGAAAGCCCACATATAACTATCATGAATATCTCTGTAAGTAAGAATATTGAGGGCAGCTACTCAACTCAAGACATATAGTACACTAGGAAATTTGTAATTGTTCTCCCAGAATATGTTATGAACACTGCAGTTTTAATCAATTAATCATGCAGTTACTGTTCTGCAAACTGTAAGCTGTGAGTGTATCTACATAGTATACATGAACTAAGAATATGAACACAGAAAAAAATGCCTGTTTTTAACCTGCTTTCCCTTGCTCAAAGTAAAAGACAACAGGACTAGTTAAAACTGAACTAAGTATTCACACATGGCCTGAGAGTGAATGCATTCTCCTAATAACTAGTTTTATTTAATACTGATAAAAATATTGATCACATTTTTATTAATGAATAAAAATGTCTAATGGGATTTCCCAGTTGGCTCAGTGGTAAAGAATCCACCTGCAATGCAGGAGACATAGGTTCAATCCCTGGGTCAGGAAGATCTCTTGCAGAAGGAAATGGCAACCCACTGTAGTATGCTTGCCTGGGAAATCTCATGGACAGAGGAGCCTGGTGGCCTATATAGTCTGTGGGGTCACAAAAGAGGCAGACAAAACTTAGCAACTAAACAATAATGGCAAAAATATCTAGTATATGGAACAATAATTACATGTCAGATACTATACCAAGTGTTTTGCATGGAACCTCATTTTTCTCACTAGTACACTATTACTGTGGTTCTCAAATGGGACCTTTTTGACCCCACTGGGACATTTTGCAATGTCTGGAATCATTTTTGGTTGTCAGAACATAGAACAGAGGGGTTGTACCATTGGTGTATAAGGGATAGAGGCCAGGGATCCTGCTAAATATCCTTCAATAAATGGCAGCTTCTGCAACAAAAAATTATCCAGTCCAACATGGCAATCATGCAGAGGTTTAAAAGTCTTGCCCTACTTTTATCTTCACTTAACAGATTAAAAAAAAAAAAAAGGCTGAAAGCGATTAAATAAATACAAGGTATTTTAAATAAATACTGCTCGAGGTAAGAGAGTAATAAGTGTCTAAGGTAGGCCTCAAACCATGCATATTTTGTACTCCAGATCCCACAGCCTCTCCACCATGTCACATTCTTGCTGCACTGCACCTCGTTGGAAAATAATTTGTCTCCCTGTACATGATCTCATAATGCAGCAAACCCAGTGCTTTGAATCAGAGGTCCTAGGATTTGGCATAAGTAGGGCCACTCTCTACCTGTTTGATCTTCAAGGGTCATCCAGTTAATATCAGTAATCTGGGGATTTCCAGCTAGATCTTTCTTAAATGTTTCCTTCAGCTGGCTATGATTCTAGCCCAGAGCTTTCTAGCAAGGTTACTTAATTGCCTCTGCATCCCTCCATGGGGTCTTAGAGTGGACCTCTCTTAAGCTTCAACCTTATTCTGTTCTCTGCTTCCCAGCTAGCATTGGATGAGTCACTGGAGTGGCCCCTGCTGACGCTGCCACTTTCTCTGTAGAATACAATTCTGCCTTCAGCAATGCCACGGATGACCTTTTTTACCTAGTTCAATTCAGTTCACTTGCTCTGTTGTATCCAACTCTTGGCGACCCCATGGATTGCTGGACACAAGGCCTCCCTTTCCATCATGATCACCTGGAGCTTGCCCAAACTCATGTCCATTGAATCAGTGATACCATCCAACCATCTCATCCTCTGTTGTCCCCTTCCCCTCCCACCTTCAGTCTTTCCTAGCATCAGGGTCTTTTCAAAGGAGTCAGCTCCTTGCATCAGGTGGCCAAAGTATTGGAGCTTCACCTTCAGCATTGGTGCTTCCAATGGATATTTTTAGGTGGTCTGGTATTCCCATCTCTTTCCAAATTTTCCACAGTTTATTGTGATCCACACAGTCAAAGGCTTTGGCATATAATATAGAATAGCACCTACTGGAATTAATAGACAGCTATAGAACTTTCCACCCAAAACAGCACAATACACAAACTTCTCAAGAGCCCATTGAATGAAATCCAATATAGATCATATACTTGGCTACAAAACAAGTCTAAACAAATTCAATAAGACAAAAACTATCTCAAGTGTTTTTTACAAGCACTATGGATTGAAATGAGAAACAATTATAGGAAGGAAAAGTGAAAACACAAATGTGGAAACTAAACCACATTCTATTATAAAAGTAGAAAAACGAATACAGTATTGTAAAGCAAAACAAGCTAAAAAATAAAAATTAATTTAAAAAATAATAAAAAGGCATAATGAAATGAGAAAAAAAATCTGTGGGTCAATGAAGAAAGCAAAGAGAAAAATCAGAAAATATACCAAGAAAAATGAAAATAAAAATAGAGCTTCCAAAAATTTATATGAGAAGTAGTTCTAAGAGAAGAGTTTACAATGATATAAACCTACTTTAAGAAAGGTAGAAAAAAGAAATTGAAAAATCTCAAAACAAAACAAAACAAAAAAACCTCCTACTAAGGAAGGAATATATTAAAAAGATTAGGTCTGATAGACTGTGTGCCTGAAGAACTATGGACCTATGGACAGAGGTTCATGATGTTGTACAGAGGCAGTGATCAAGACCATCCCCAAGAAAAAGAGACACAGAAAGGCAAAATGGTTGTCTGAGGATTTCTTACAAATATCTGGGAAAAGAAGAGAAGTTAAGGGCAAAAGAGAACAGGAAAGATATACCCATTTGAATGCAGAGTTCCAAAGAATAGTGAGAGAAAAGAAAGCCTTCTTCAGTGATCAACAAAAAGAAATAGAGGAGAACAATAGAATGGGAAAGACTAGAGTTCTCTTCAATAAGATTAGAGATACCAAGGGAACATTTCATGTAAAGATGGGCACAAAAAGGACAGAAATGGTCTGGACCTAACAGAAGCATAAGATATTAAGAAGAGATGGCAAGAATACACAGAACTGTACAAAAAAGATCTTCATGAGCCAGAAGACCATGACCGTGTAATCACTCACCTAGGGCCAGACATCCTGGAATGTGAAGTCAAGTGGGCCTTAGAAAGCATCACTACAAATAAAGGTACTGGAGGTGATGGAATTCTGGTTGAGCTATTTCAAATCCTAAAAGATGATGCTGTGAAAGGGTTGCATCCACTATGCCAGCAAATTTGGAAAACTCAGCAGTGGCCACAGGACTGGAAAATGTCAGTTTTCATTCCAGTCCCAAAGAAAGGCAATGCCAAAGAATAATAAGACTACCACACAATTCCACTCATCTCACACATTAGCAAAGCAATGTTCAAAATTCTCCAAGCCAGACTTCAATAATACAAGAACTGTGAACTTCCCAGATATTCAAGGTGGATTTAGAAAAAGTAGAGGAATCAGAGATCAAATTGCCAAGATCTGTTGGATTACAGAAAAAGTAAGAGAGTTCCAGAAAAACATCTGCTTCTGCTTTATTGACTATGCCAATGTCTTTGACTGTGTGGATTACAATAAACTGTTGAAAATTCTTCAAGAGATGGGAATACCAGACCACCTGATCTGCCTCTTGAGAAATCTATATGCAGGTCAAGAAGCAACAGTTAGAACCAGACATGGAACAAACTGGTTCCAAATCAGGAAAGGAGTACCTCAAGGTTGTATATTGTCATCCTGCTTATTTAACTTATATGCAGCATACATCATGAGAGATACTGGGCTGGATGAAGCACAAGCTGGAATCAAGTTTGCTGGAAGAAATATCAATAATATCAGATAAGCAGATGACACCACCCTTATGACAGAAAATGAAGAGGAACTAAAGTGCCTCTTGATGAAAGTGAAAGAGGAGAGTGAAAAAGTTGGCTTAAAACTCAACATTCAAAAAACCAAGATCATGACATCTGGTCTCATCACTCCATGTCAAATAATGGGGAAACAATGGAAACAGCAGCAGACTTTATTTTGGGGGGCTCCTAAATCACTGCAGACGGTGACTGCAGCCATGAAATTAAAAAAAAATGCTTGCTCCTTGGAAGACAAGTTATGAACAACTTAGATAGCATATTAACAAGTGGAGATATTACTTAATCAACAAAGATCCATCTAGTCACAGCTTGGTTTTTCCAGCAGTCATGTATGGATGTGAGAGCTGGACTATAAAGAAAGCTGAGTACCAAAGAACTGATGCTTTTGAACTGTGGTGTTAGAGAAGACTCTTGAGAGTCCCTTGGACTACAGGGAGATCCAACCAGTCTATCCTAAAGGAAATCAGTCCTGAATATTCATTGGAAAGACTGATGCTGAAGCTGAAACTCCAATACTTTGGCCACCTGATGCAAATAATTGACTCATTTGAAAAGCCCCTGATTAGCTTGGTTTTTCCAGCAGTCATGTATGGATGTGAGAGCTGGACTATAAAGAAAGCTGAGTACCAAAGAACTGATGCTTTTGAACTGTGGTGTTAGAGAAGACTCTTGAGAGTCCCTTGGACTACAGGGAGATCCAACCAGTCTATCCTAAAGGAAATCAGTCCTGAATATTCATTGGAAAGACTGATGCTGAAGCTGAAACTCCAATACTTTGGCCACCTGATGCAAATAATTGACTCATTTGAAAAGCCCCTGATGCTGGGAAAGATTGAAGGCAGGAGGAGAGGGGACAACAGAAGATGAGATAGTTGGATGGGATCACTGACTAGATGGACATAAGTTTGAGCAATATCTGAAAATTGGTGATGGACAGGGAAGCCTGGTGTGCTGCAGTGCATGGGTTCACAAAGAGTCAGATGTGACTGAGCAACTGAACTGAACTGATGGAAAGTAATTAGAGGGGAAAAAAAGGAAGTAAAGGAAAAGAGGCAATAGAGAAAAATCTATGAAACCAAGGACTATTGCTTTGAAAAGACAAAATTGATATGCCTTTAGCCAGGTTCATCAAGAAAAAAAAAGTATGTATATAGAGACAGAGGACCCAACCAAAATAAGAAATAAAAGGGGAGAAATGACAACCAAAATCACAGAGATTCCAAAAATTATTACGATACTGCAAATGGTTATATATCAGTAAATTGGACAACCTGGAAGAAATGGACACAATTCAAGAAATATACAATTTTCTAAGACTGAATGAGAATGAAATAGATAATATTAACACATTGATCACTAGTAGTGAAACTGAATTTGTATTGAAAAATAAAAAAAACTCCAAAAGCAAAAAGTAGTTCAGGACCAGACAACTTCACAAGGGACTTTTACCAAATCTATAAAGAAAAGTTAATACTTATCTTTCTCAAATTATCCAAAAAATTAAAGAGCAGGGAACACTCCCAAATTCATTGTTTGAAGCCACCATTCTGTAAATCTAACACAGAAAAGATACTACAAAAAAGAAAATTAAAAGCCAATGTCTTTAATGAATATAGATTAAAAAGCCTCAACAAAATGCAAGCAATCCTAATTCAACAATTAAAAAAAAAAACATATACCATAAACAAGCAGGATTTATTCCAAGGATGCAAGGATGGTTCAATAACTGCAAATCAACCAATGTGATACACCCATTAACAAAGTGAGGGCTAAAAACTGATCATCTCAATAGATGCAAAAAAGCATTTGACAAAATTAAATATTCATCACAGTAAGCTACCTTCCTTTGTACTACAGGGTTCTTTCTCCTAGGGACCCAGCTATTAATATCTTTTTAATCAGTAGTTTCTAGATCTGAAAATCAGTTCAGGTTTTGGAACTGAAGGGATCATAACTTTTTGTTCTTTTAATAATTGTATTTTTTTCATTCCAGAAGCTGTTTGTTTGTTTTATTTTTAAATAAATGTTAGACTACCAATGAAAGTGCTATTTATCAAATTTACTTATATATATGCCAAATTCTATTAACCACCTCAACTCCTCACAGGTCAAACCCCCTTGACTACTCTTTGATGTTGTCAGTTGTTATAGTAATTGCATATTCCTGGTTTCTGGTTGTTATATGTGACTACCTGGCCTCTATTACTTTAGAATTTCCTTGTCTCCATGTGTGTTAATGGGAGGCTAAGTGACTCTTCTACAATTATCCTTGGGTTGCAGAGAATTATCACAGAATTTCATAGTGATATCAGTGTCATTTCCCCTGTTTTATTCCTGATGCCTTTGGTCAATGATATGTACCCAAGACTTCTACCAGAAAATAGCAAACTAGTGGAACTTCTAGTTTTACATCATGTTTACTTTCCAACATGCCCACTTCCCTTAACTGCTTTATTTCTTCCACTATTATGTATCAGGACAACTTAGATATTTCTACTACAGTGAGTATGAGTTGTCCAGGCTTCTAAGAGCCAGTCCAGTGGTGAATTTACCTCATCACATTAGATCACTAACAGTGTGTTAAATATATATCAAAGAAATATCCCTTATACAAAAATTTATTTATTATCTAGTCTTACACTTTGGCCTCATTGTTTGAAAGTGAAAGTAAAAGTTGCTAGGTCATGTCTGACTCTCTGCAACCCCATCCATGGAATTCTCCAGGCCAGAATACTGAAGTGAGTAGCCTTTCCTTTCTCCAGGGGATCTTCCCAAACCAGGGATCGAACCCAGGTCTCCCGCATTGCAGGCAGATTCTTTACCAGCTGAGCCAGAAGGGAAGCTCATTGTTTAAGAACTCTTAATATCCAATCCTAGAAGCACATCCTCAGTTCACATAAACCCCTTTTTTGAAATTATTTACATAGCTTCTTTCCTCGGTTACCAGAACCAATGTATCCACAGCCAAATTATACTGGAATTTAACCCTTATTTTGGGCCTGGCAGCTAGGAAAGGTGATGGGAGAATAGCCCTGAGTGGGGTATGTATTGCCTTATGAGAAAGCAGTTTCTGAAACATATTCCAAAACAAGAATTACCTTCTCCTTCCAAGGGAACTGTTGACCACAAGCACAAAAATTTTAGGTGAGTGTAAGTGGTTGGAAAGTCAGCATTCTTAGAGATTTCCATTCACACGTCCTTTTCTGAGTTTCCAGGATCATATATTTTCCCTACTATGATCATCATCATCATATTACAGATCCACATGGAATGAGCATTCAAACGTCTTTGTCACTCCGTGACTTAACAAATAGGTCTTTAGTCTTCCATTCAATTACATTCATCCATCCTTTCACTCGATGATCAGGTCTTCTGTGTAAGCTACCACCAAAGTTGTCTAGTTCTTATTGAGACATTATCAGCATTTGGTTTGTTTTCCTTCCATGGGGCATGAATACAATTTAGCAGTAATCATCCAATTCCTCCCTCCTTACAGACATCATTGTCTCTATTTTATTCAAAATAGCTGCATCAACTCACCTGTCACAGCATTACCCACTTATGACCAGAAGGTGGACATTTCACATCCACTCAACTATCATTTTTTGATTTTTTTTTCTAAGTCAGCCCTCTAGATCCTACCCAAATGTCTAGAGTAAATCAGAGATAAGAATGCTAGTCCGTTATAAGTTTGAAATGAGAATAGATATTGTAAGTGCTTTCAGAATTGAGTTGTGGGTTATATATATCTTAACAACATCTTCAGGAGATATTGTTACCTAACCAGAATATGGTAATTGGAATGAAATGAAAGAGTCTACTACATGCGTCTCAGACTCACCTGACAATTTTGTTGGACATTATAGCAAGTTGTATTTGTTTTTTTTTTCTAAGTCAGCCCTCTAGATCCTACCCAAATGTCTAGAGTAAATCAGAGATAAGAATGCTAGTCCGTTATAAGTTTGAAATGAGAATAGATATTGTAAGTGCTTTCAGAATTGAGTTGTGGGTTATATATATCTTAACAACATCTTCAGGAGATATTGTTACCTAACCAGAATATGGTAATTGGAATGAAATGAAAGAGTCTACTACATGCGTCTCAGACTCACCTGACAATTTTGTTGGACATTATAGCAAGTTGTATTTGAATGTCTCAAGTAAAGCAGAGTTCATGATGTTAGTCTAGGATAGTTTATTGGAAATATAGGTAGATCTATCCATATAGATTTTCTAGGCTGCCACATCTCTTCAATCCGTATTTACAATGCAGTGATAAATACCTACATAGAGGAAGAGGGCCCAGAAGCCCTTGTTGGGCTGAATTAATATGATTCATGTATCTGAAAAAGCTCTTCAGCAATGATCTCCTTAAAAGAGGAATGAAGAAACTGGAGAATTTTCTCAGATACATTTAATGCCATGATAAGATTAGAATCTGGGTGTATATGATCCCTAAATTATGTCCTTAATTGGTATTATCCTACAATGACTCTAACTATAAAGAAGCAATAAGTTTCCTACTTTGAAAGTGACCACAAATGTAATCCCCCAAAACAAGGGAAAAATGTATTGAAGAAGATCACAATTGCAAATATGGAAGTTTATTAGGTGCAAAAATTTAAATAGTCATATAGATAACTGAAAACCCTGGTAATCTGGGGCATTTATTCTAAACTACAGAGCTGTGGATGAAAAGAGCTTTATGACCAGTAGTGTTTACATATCCTCCACTGGATGTTAATGGCTTTAACTGCTATAAGCACTTGGCATCATGATCCTCCTGATAACATTCAGGAACAGTTGTAATAAATCTGCCTATAAGTAAGAACAAACATGTATTAACCTAAATCTCACAACTGAACCATTCTTATTCACACAAAGATTTAGGGTTCTAGACAAATACAGTAAAAAGCAAAGGTTATATTTAAAAATTTAGTGAGATCAGATGGGAGTGATAAAGAAAGAAGAGATTAATTGATATCCTGACAATGATAGAAATAAAGGCCCAATCTCAGGGATCTATAAAGCAAAAGGAAATGAATTTCTATGTGTGAAGTAGTTAACATGCACAGTTACAGAAAACCATACTGAATTCTTAAAGATTTAATACAATAGAGATTAACTTTTTTTCTCATATCACAATCTAAGTAGCTGTTATGCCGGTGACTTTCCAAGTGGTGACTGAGAGGTTCAGGTTGCTTTAGTCAAGTGCTTTTGCCATGCCCTGGGCCTTTTCTAAACCCTCCATCTCAATTGCCCAACGAATAAGCAAGGAGAAATCATACTCAGAGACTATCATAGGGTATTACAAAATATGATCCCACAAGTGATAGCCATGTCTCCAATCCATAACCTACTGCACAACAAATCATGTGCCCTGATGTAGAATTTGTTTTTATCACATCAAGAACATAAAACTACTTGTGTGAGAAAGATGAATTGAAATAAAACATAGGAATGTGATGAAGATGAGAATGAATCATATTTATGGGGGCAGAATTAGAAGATATATTTTAAATTGACTAAATGTGAAATTTCAAACCAGATGTACAGCTGATAGATGAAAAGAAGATAGAAAGGAGCATGATCAGAAACATCGATATTGAACACATAAGGTGAAAATATGGTGTTGTGTCAGCATTATTAAGAGTTCTGTAATTGCCTATAAACACATTTCTGAAAAACCTGAAGCTAAAATTCAAAATCAATAATTCTGGCTATAAATTTATAATTCCAATTGTGATAATTAAGCATGTGCTACATTTTAAAAGCCTGTTTACTTTTTTTGTTGTTTTGTTTTGTTTTTTTTTTAATCACAGACTCCTGTGAAAGACTAGTGAAAACTGAACCTCTACTTAGAAAACTGAAAACACACTTATTCACAAAAATATCCACTCAATTTCTGTGAAACCTCAAGTATTTCAAATTCCAAGAAAATGATTTTTCTGTTTTCAGATATGGAAACAAAGACAAAATAAACTACAAATTTTACTTGAGGTGCATGTCGATGTAAAAAGCTCTAAACTCTTTATATGCTAGGAGAATGTGAATGTGCATCAAAATATTTTCAATCACAATTTAGATTAAGAAATAGCTCCCAGGATAAAATTATTGTATTCTCAAAGAATCTGGTATCCATAGGATTAAGAAACCAATTGGTCTTTTTCCAAATTAACATTAATTTTTCTACTGATTAAGAATAATGTTTTAGAGAAATCACACCAGAGCAGATCTATAGGTGTCAAATAAGCTTATGGAAAGATTTAGTATGTAATACAGTATGTCATAAGTTATTTTCAATCACAATTTAGATTAAGAAATAGTTCCCAGGATAAAATTATTGTATTCTCAAAGAATCTGGTATCCATAGGATTAAGGAACCAATTGGTCTTTTTCCAAATTAACATTAATTTTTCTACTGATTAAAAATAATGTTTTAGAGAAATCACACCACAGCAGATCTATAGGTGTCTAATAAGCTTATGGAAAGATTTAGTATGTAATATAGTATGTCATAAGGGAAATGCAAATTGAAACAATGAGATACCACTGCACACTTATGAGAATGTGCAAAGTCCAGAACATTGACAACATCAAATGCAGCAAGGATGCAGAGAAGAAAATAAATAAAAACAAAACGAACAAAAGAAAATCATTCTTTGAATGAAAGGTTAGTGTTTTCTTTCAAAACTAAACATATTCTTACTATATGATCCAGCAACTGTGAAAGTGAAAGTTGCTCGTTCCTGTGTGACTCTTTGCAACCCCATAAACTACAGTCCATGGAATTCTCTAGGCTAGAATACGGGAGTGGGTAGCCTTTCCCTTTTTCAGGGGATCTTCCCAACCCAGGGATCAAACCCAGGTCTTCCACATTGCAGGTGGATTCTTTACCAGCTGAGCCAGAAGTGAAGCCCAAGAATACTGGTGTGGGTAGCCTATCCCTTCTCCAGTGGGTCTTTGTGACCCAGGAATTGAACCAGGGTCTCCTGCATTTCAAGCAGATTTTTTATCAACTGAGGTATCAGGGAAGCCAAAAGTTTACCCAAAAGATTAAACTTATACCCAAACATTACTTATGTCCACACAAAAACATGCATATAAATGTTTACAGCAGTTTTGTTCATAATTGCCACAATTTGGATCTAAACTCTTTATATGCTAGGAGAATGTGAATGTGCATCAAAATATTTTCAATCACAATTTAGATTAAGAAATAGCTCCCAGGATAAAATTATTGTATTCTCAAAGAATCTGGTATCCATAGGATTAAGAAACCAATTGGTCTTTTTCCAAATTAACATTAATTTTTCTACTGATTAAGAATAATGTTTTAGAGAAATCACACCAGAGCAGATCTATAGGTGTCAAATAAGCTTATGGAAAGATTTAGTATGTAATACAGTATGTCATAAGGGAAATGCAAATTGAAACAATGAGATACCACTGCACACTTATGAGAATGTGCAAAGTCCAGAACATTGACAACATCAAATGCAGCAAGGATGCAGAGAAGAAAATAAATAAAAACAAAACGAACAAAAGAAAATCATTCTTTGAATGAAAGGTTAGTGTTTTCTTTCAAAACTAAACATATTCTTACTATATGATCCAGCAACTGTGAAAGTGAAAGTTGCTCGTTCCTGTGTGACTCTTTGCAACCCCATAGACTACAGTCCATGGAATTCTCTAGGCTAGAATATGGGAGTGGGTAGCCTTTCCCTTTTTCAGGGGATCTTCCCAACCCAGGGATCAAACCCAGGTCTTCCACATTGCAGGTGGATTCTTTAAGAGCTGAGCCAGAAGTGAAGCCCAAGAATACTGGTGTGGGTAGCCTATCCCTTCTCCAGTGGGTCTTCGTGACCCAGGAGTTGAACCAGGGTCTCCTGCATTTCAAGCAGATTTTTTACCAACTGAGGTATCAGGGAAGCCAAAAGTTTACCCAAAAGATTAAACTTATATCCAAACATTACTTATGTCCACACAAAAACATGCATATAAATGTTTACAGCAGTTTTGTTCATAATTGCCACAATTTGGAAACAACAGATAAATACTTCAATGGGGAGATGGCTAAATAAACTGGTACATTCAGACAATGCAATATTGTTCACTACTAAAAAGGCATGTGCTATCAAGCCNGTTTACCTTCCTCTGCAATTTTCTGGAAGAGTTTGAGTAGGATAGGTGTTAGCTCTTCTCAAAATTTTTGGTAGAATTCTCTGCTTTTTAATATGCTATCTAGGTTGGTCATAACTTTTCTTCCAAGGAGCAAGCGTCTTTTAATTTCATAGCTACATCACCATCTTCAGTGATTTTGGAGCCCCCAAAAATAAAGTCTGACACTGTTTCCATTGTTTCCCCATCTATTTGCTATAAAGTGATGAGACCAGATGCCATGATCTTAGTTATCAGAATGCTGAGGGTTAAGCCAACTTTTTCACTCTCTTCTTTCACTTTCAATAGTTCTTCTTTGCTTTCTGCCATAAGGGTGGTGTCATCTGCGTATCTGAGGTTATTGTTATTTCTCCTGGCAATCTTGATTTCAGCTTGTGCTTCATCCAGCTCGACATTTTGCATGATGTACTCTGCATATAAGTTAAATAAGCAGGGTGACAATATACAGCCTTGACACACTCCTTTTCTGATTTGGAACCAGTCTGTTGCTTCATGTCCAGTTCTAACTGTTGCTCCTTGACCTACATACAGATTTCTCAAGAGGCAGGTGAGGTGGTCTGGTATTCCCATCTCTTTTAGAATTTTCCACAGTTTGTTGTGATCCACACAAAGGCCTTGGCATAGTCAATAAAGCAGAAGTAGATATTTTTCTGAAACTCTCATGTTTTCAATGATCCACCTCTAGAGAACAATCCAAATACCACTGGGGAGGTAAGGAGGATTTGGCATTGCCCTTTCCCTCCAATTGTCTATGGAGTATCACATATTCCTCAGGGGAACCACTAAGAGTTGATTCTCTCCCACTTCAAAGTAGTCAAGACTCCTGGAGGAGGGAATCTACAGCCTGACCTCCAAACCAAATATCCGAGGACCCAGTGTAGGTTGCTCAGTTACCTGCATGCACCCCAGGGACCAATCTAAAACATCCCAGACAAAGCTATCAAACAATACAAAGCTAGATTCTTTATGCCCTTGGGTTACCTTATTTCACACCCATTACAGAAGTAAATACATATCCTGATACAGCAGCTTCACTAATGCACAGCATCAGGAGCTGTAATTTGTCTCTAAATAATAGATTTAAAATAAAAGACACAATATTTCCTATTAGATGTCCTTTTGAAGGATCAGATTTGTGTGTACAGAAAATAGGATATGAAAGAACACATAGGAGCACAGTATGAGGTCAAGCAGAACTTAGCCCACTAATGTGGATTTCTTTCAACAGTATTTACAGATGTGATTGTCAGTATTTCTGCTTCTTGAAATTTGCTTATGTCATACAGTGGTGATGGGGTTTTCTGCCTCAGTTAGAAAATATTTAGGTCTTTTCAAAGATGGCTCATGAGGCTTCACAAGTAGGAGCTCTTAACTCTATGACCTTGAAATTTTTCATAAAATGCTATATTCACTCAATAATGTTAGAAGTTTTTATGAGGAAATATAAGATGTCAATTCAGTTCAGTTGCTCATTCATATCCGACTCTTTGCAACCCTATGAACTGCAGGATGCCAGTCCTCCCTTTCCATCATCAACTCCTCAAGTTGACTCAAACTCATGTTCATTGAGTCAGTGAAGTCATCCAACCAACTCATCCTCTGTCATCCCCTTCTCCTCCCTCCTTCAATCTTTCCCAGATCAGGGTCTTTTCAAATGAGTCAGTTCCTCTCATCAGGTGACCAAAGCATTGGAGTTTCAGCTTCAGCATCAGTCCTTCCAATGAATATTCAGGACTGATTTCCTTTAGGATGGACTGGTTGGATCTCCTTGCAGTCCAAGGGACTCTCAAGAGTCTTCTCCAACACCACAGTTCAAAGCATCAATTCTTTGGTGCTCAGCTTTCTTTATAGTCCAACTCTCACATCTATACATGACTACTGGAAAAACCGTAGCTTTGACTAGATGGACCTTAGTCGGCAAAGTAATGTCTCTGCTTTTTAATATGCTGTCTGCTACTGCTAAGTCACTTCAGTCGTGTCCAACTCTATGCGACCTCATAGATGGCAGCCACCAGGCTCCTCTGTCCCTGGGATTCTCCAGGCAAGAACACTGGAGTGGGTTGCCATTTCCTTCTCCAATGCATGAAAGTGAAAAGTGAAAGTGAAAGTGAAGTCGTATCCGACTCTTAACGACCCCAGGGACTCAGCCCACCAGGCTCCTCCATCCATGGTCTTTTCCAGGCAAGAGTACTGGAGTGGGGTGCCATTGCCTTCTCCGAATATGCTGTCTATATTGGTCATAACTTTTCTTCCAAGGAGCAAACGTCTTTTAATTTCATGGCTGCAATCACCATCTGCAGTGATTTTGGAGCCCAAAAAATAAAGTCAGCCACTGTTTCCATTGTTTCCCCATCTATTTCCCATGAAGTGATGGGACCAAATGCCATGATCTTCGTTTTCTGAATGTTGAGTTTTAAGCCAACTTTTTCACCCTCCTCTTTCACTTTCATCAAGAGGCTCTTTAGTTCTTCACTTTCTGGTATAAGGGTGGTGTTATCTGCATATCTGAGGTTATTGATATTTCACCCCACAATCTTGATTCCAGTTTGTGCTTCATCCAGCCCAGATTTCTCATGATATACTCTGCATATAAGTTAAATAAGCAGGGTGACAATATACAGCCTTGACGTACTTCTTTCCTGATTTGGAACCAATCTCTTGTTCCATGTTCAGTTCTAACGGTTGCTTCTTGACTTGCATACAGATTTGTCAAGAGGCAGGTGAGGTGGTCTGGTATTCCCATCTCTTTCAGAATTTTCCATAGTTTGTTGTGATCCACACAGTCAAAGGCTTTGGCATAGTTCAGTTATAGTAATCCATAATTGGATAATAATCTGGGAAAGTAAATAAATGTTTGAAAGTTTAAAAAATATGCCATTCTCACACCCAGTTACACATAATAATAGTAAACAAGTAGAACACAGAGTAGTCATCTTAACTAGATAATTGGAATTTACATGAGGACCTGAACTTCAACAAATAGTTTCTTCTTATCTTCCTAAGTCACCTCTTAGATGTGTTAACACAGGCAAAATTATCCAGTATGGACTATATTTCCTTGTTTGTGGAGGTCAACAAAGAGGACATGACCACAAGTTGATCCCAAAACTGGTTCCAGCAATTAAAGCTCCTTACTCCTGCCCTTATCCTTGGAATGTACATTCTGCCCACTGTTCCTGTACTCAGAGGTACTCTGAGGAGGACACAGCTTTGGGAAAGTAAGGTGTTCCTGAGACCACCTGGACTGAGGGAGAGACTGAAGGCCATACAGACCTCTCTATAAATTCCTAGGATTCCAGCAGGTGGATGCAGAGACCTACTCATCTTGCAGTCACTCAAGACAAACCTCAGATGTAAGTTTCCTAGCTTACTAAAACAGCCACCCACCAGTCTGCAGTGGTCATTCTTTTTCTTCAATGTACTGGGGTCAGTTTCCAATTTTACCTGAGAGTAAAATTTATACTGAGAGTCAGCATTCTCTTATCGCCACCAAACCAACGTCTCCCTGGCATTGGTGCTAACGATGATCCAAGTCCAAGTAGTAGAATGAGAGAGAAAGAAACCCTCCGGTATTCAGAAACTTAAAGTTTTCTATGAACAAATGCAAAGAAACTACAGCTTAATTATCAGTGCAGTGAAACCTTACCCATCCCCTTTCCACCTGGCTTGGCAGGATTTTGGCTTTAATCCTTCTGAGGGAAGCAAGAGATCGCTCCCTGGAAAGGCCAGTGCAGTTCATAATACAGGCACATTTCCCACCAGGAAAACAATCAAGATGATAAGAACCTCATCTCTGGCTTTGTTGCTTATGGTACTCATGTTCTTTCCTTCAAACCCAGAGACCATATGGTGGGGATAGTGCCTAGTGTAGAACCACTGGTTAGATTCAAAGTGATCTTCCCATTATCTGAAAGCTAATCAAATGCCTTAGAAATAAAGCCCAGTACCTTTCTACTCTGTGAGCTCTGGATACTGCAAAAATGGAATCAACTGTGCCTAGTGGAGACCTAGGCTAATTTGATTCTAAATAATTCACTGTTTCTGGTCATCTCTTATGGTGCTCCCACCCTTATCCAATCTTATACCTAAAAACATTCTCTCTCACACACACACCCCTTTTCTTTTATTCCATTGATTTCCAAATATTTAAGCAGATGAAAGCAAGCTGGCTGAACCTGGTTAGAGCAGGACAGCTGGAGCTGTCAGAGAGTTATCTCCCCTTGACACAGAAGTCAGCCAAATTGCCATAGTCAAGTAGCAATCATTTGCCTTTTCCCTCATCTCTGCAAAGCAGAAGCTGATGCTCAGGGTAGTTTTAGAATATGGACAGGGGCCTCCACAACCAGGAAAAGACATCTTATGTCGTCTCTTCCCCTCCCCGAAGCTGTGCTCAGCAGCTATGGCTCTTCTAAGGCTGGCATGCCAGTCTCCAGAGGTGAAAGGAGCACGAATTTAGCCCACTGTGCTGCCTTGCCCACAGCATAGTATAATATTAATTAGTCACCTTCCTTATTATTCAGTCAAAATATGCCAGACTGAAATAAATTACATTCTTAGCACATATTTCACACCCCTGGATAAAGTCTTGCAAGGGTTTTCTTTTATTATTTATAAGATCATGTGCTGTCTTCCTGTGGAAAATGAGATGGTCTGCATGAGGAAAAAGGTAAAAGAAATGCAGAGAAATGAAACAATCAGATATTCCCTAATGATATTTAAAAATAGAAAATTTGCTACTGTTACATACAGCATGTTCCATCTTTTGAGATTTAATGGCTCTCTTGTGGTTTAATGGAGAATTACTTTCAGTAATTGATTATTAAAATTTAAAATTGCTAACCATCTTCATTATTAGATGAGCGAACATGTTATCCTTGTAATTAAAAAAGCCCGAGACTCACTTTCATCCTGTTGACAGAGCAGGCAGACTGTCTCTGCACTCAGACTTGATGGTTTCAGGCTTCTTGTTTGACAAAAATAACCAGACAGTCATTTGATGATGAAAATGCAGAACATCCACAGAGACCGAGCAGAAAATATAATGAACAAAAAATAAAATAATAAAAAGCCCTACAGCTAATTAAAGTTTTCAATCCCGACTCATTAAATGCTTGGCATCACTTATGTGATATTTCACTGTGCTGTGCTCAGGTAACATGGACGCTGTCACGTTAGTCCAGCCTCCCTCAATGTGCCTTCAGAAAGCATCACAACCTGCACCAGCTCCTACCCTCTCACATCTCACCTAGAGATGTCACAGTACAAACTGTGGGTTTTGGCAACATATTCCACAAAGGGGTGCTGGAAAAATACAGTGTGATTTCCTACTCTCTGGATGTGTTTACGATGTGTCCAGACTGGCATGGAGAGCACCAAGGTTCAAGTGCTCTGCTGAGTCCAGACAGTAGTATTTCAAAATCCCTTGCCAAGTCCCCCATTCGGAGAGAAAAGGGGTTATCAGTCATTTATCCACACACTAAGGGTGGGGAATTTGTCTTGATGGGAGCTTGCACTTCCTTAGATGTTTTCATCATATTAGAGCATTCCTTTTGGGAAGATAGTACTCAGTGGTTTCCAAAAGGAAATTTTATAACTGTCAATGAAAAAAGCCTACCAGAGGAGACATTTTTCACAACTGAAGTATTAGACAGATGTCAGCCTTTGGGAAAGGAAACTCCAGCAGACTTGAGAAGCACCAATTTTTGTATGTGAAAGTATATTCTGAAAATCAAGGAATGCCCTCTGAATATCAGCATCCCTACAGAGTCTCAATTATTTAGCTCATAAAATCCCCACTCAAACATCAATTTTTTAAAATGGATTAATCAATGACTTGCCAATATTCTCTTAAGATTCAGATCCCCAAGGATATCTTCTCTGCTTCCACCCAGACAGCCTCGATTATTCTTTAATGCAAATCACTACCCTCCCCTTTGTCCACACTCAGACTATGAGATCACTGGACCACATTTAGATGGTGCTGTGAAGCTATTCTCATTTACTTGTCCTTGTATTTATCCTCCCAATTAGATTACAGGATCCTCAAGAGTAAGAGAAATGTCTTTTATTTCTTTTGCAATTTTCAGTTACCTACATGCCTCTTACCTGCTATCAAACTCAGCCAGACATCAGGTCCACCACCCATCTTATTTGCTTTCTGAGTCAGATGTGAAAGTTTGACAAGAAGCTGAGGTATGTTGTACTAATTAAATATAACCTTGAATTTAGAACCCGTACAGACTAGCTCAGCCTTCTTCAACCATGGAACAATTGACTTAATACTCCCAAGGAGGCTAGTTGCATGCTAGATGCATATGAGATAAATAAATTCATTACCAGAAATGAACATTAGGTCTTAATATACAGAACATCTTGAAAAAGGCTGATTTGGACTGTTTTTTCAGATTACCTTTAACAATCTCACAATTAAAAAAAAATTATTTCCCTCTTCTATGGGCTTTCGGAATCTATTGACGCAACAACTTTCCTCCTGGAATATAAAAGTGAAAGCGAAGTCGCTCAGTCGTGTCTGACTCTTTTGCGACCCCAGGGACTATGGCCTACCAGGCTCCTCAGTCCATGGAATTTTCTAGGCAAGAACACTGGAGTGGTTTTCTTCTCCAGGGGATCTTCCCAACCCAGGGATCGAACTTGGGTCTCCCGCACTGTGGGCAGATGCTTTGCCATCTGAGCCACCAGGGAAGCCTAATTTCTAACCAATTTAAAAGGCTAACTCATATGTTATCTCTCATAATCATTCATGTATACTCAAATACCAGGACACCTTACTTGTGTTAGTGACACACATTTCCACCCTGCTGCTGCTGCTAAGTCGCTTCAGTCGTGTCCGACTCTGTGCAATCCCATAAACGGCAGCCCACCAGGCTCTGCTGTCCCTGGGATTCTCCAGGCAAGAACACTGGAGTGGGTTGCCATTTCCTTCTCCAATGCATGAAAGTGAAAAGTGAAAGGGAAGTCGCTCAGTCGTGTCCGACCCTCAGCGACCCCATGGACTGCAGCCTTCCAGGCTCCTCCGTCCATGGGATTCTCCAGGCAAGGGTACTGGAGTGAGGTGCCATTGCCTTCTCCGTTTCCATCTTCTATCAGGTTAAATAGAAATTATATGCATTCTGATAGCATAATTCATATTTGAATACCTTTCTACCTCTCTCCGGAGAAGGCAATGGCAACTCACTCCAGTACTCTTGCCTGGAAAATCCCATGGACGGAGGAGCCTCGTGGGCTGCAGTCCATGGGGTCGCTGAGTCAGACACAACTGAACGACTTCATTTTCAATTTTCACTTTGATGCATTGGAGAAGGAAATGGCAACCCACTCCAGTATTCTTGCCTGGAGAATCCCAGGGATGGGGGAGCCTGGTGGGCTGCCATCTATGGGATCACACATAGTTCGACAGGACTGAAGCGACTTAGCAGCAGCAGCTACCTCTCTCAGCACCTAACATCTAGCTTTAAAGGCATAAGAGTTTACAGTACATACTAACTAAAAGACTGAATGAATGAATGGATGAAATCAATAGAATGGGCTAGTCCTACATTTTTTTCCCCTTTTCTCAATCTCCTTTCTTAAATTTAAATAGAAGGAATATTGTTATCCAACACAACTGTATTGATATAGTGTTTACAAAACATTTCTTTCTTGTATGGGGGTCAAAAACTTACACCCACAAATTCCTGTTCTTCCCATCTCAGTTGATGAAAATTTCATAGTTTCATCATCTCAGGCCATAATACCTGAATCTTCTTGGACGTACTTCTTTTTCTCATACCCCTTGATCTTATCCACCAACAGATTTTTGTCAGCTCTCTGTCAAAATAGATCCAGACCATTTCGCACCATTTCCGCTACGACCAAGGTACCATTATCCACTCCCTAAGATCACTCTAACTGGCTCCTAAAGTCCCTCTTTGTTTATTGCCAGAAATACCTCATTACAATATCACTTGGCTGAAGTCATTCCTCTGCCCAAATCCTCTAGTACCTGCAATTTCATCCCAATGGCCCATAAGTTCCTACAAGACCCACCTACCCCTTCTCATCTTCCTCATCATCCTCTACTACCCCGCCTGCCTCTCACTGTCCTGTTATTCTGACCTTCTTGCACTTCTTCCGACCGGGCCTCACCTGCCTCAAGAGATGCCTCTGGGCCTTTGCACATGCTCTTCCCTCAGCTTGGATTGCTTTTCACCAACATAGATGGGAGGAGAGGCTCAAACATCACTGTTAGACCTTTATTAAGACCTTTAGAGATGTAGGAATATGTTTATTCTACAACTAATTCAATCCAGTTAATTTAGCAAGACAGTTTTAAAATGGAGAAAACATAAAAGTTGTACATGGCTTACAGAATACAACCATATCCAAGGAAAATCCAAACATTGACTTAGTTTGATGAATAACATGGGCACACAGTGTAGACCAGCCATGGCTTCCTGTAGGAGGCTGCTGAAAATGAGTTTCTTTCTGTTGCATTCTTTCACCTTCCACAAGTGGTGAGGATGCCTAAAACAGAGTTCTCAGAAGGCTTTTGACAACAACCTGCAATGGTTTCTACCACTCCAAATTACCTTTGAACATTGATTTTATTGACTCCATTTTTTTCCTACCAGGAATAGGGCTCTGGAGGGAAGGTAAGAAGAGAAAGGAAAAAATTTAAAGAAAGAAAAAACTTTTTACTACTGTCTTAGAATCAGATAAATCAGACTGACAACAAAAATTCACTGAGCAGCAAAATATTTCCCTCCAAGCTTTTGTTTTTGTTTGTGTTCTTATTTTATACTGGGTCTTCCCACACATTATAATGTCTTGGCAGCAATTCAACTGATAACAGCCTCTTGGCATTAAAACAATTTCTGGAAAACATTTCAGCTTTGTTATATTTTTACAGCCTCTCATGTTATGCAACCTGGACCAAGGCTAATTTTTTACATAATTTGTAGGACATTCTCTTGAGGATAAAGTAAGGTGATAGATTAGAAAATATTTTGAAGATGATAAATTGTAAACTGAAAAATATATGCCAATTTGAAAACTTTGTCAGGTTGAAAGAATTTGTAGTAGCATTTTTTCCTGATTGACTTCATATTTTTTTTTAAGTTCTTTCAAGGATCCCTTAAAATTTGATCTAGATGGAATATTCGTGATCCACTCCTTCATTTTAAGGGTAAGGATACAAAGACTTAGTCATATTAAATGATTTGCTCAAGGCATAATTTGTTAGCAGAGAGTTGGGAATAACACACAAGCGCTTTGGCATTCACTGTTCTCTAGGCTTCACTGTGTCTGAGCTTTTTTTCATTATTGTGCCACTTTGGTACTCACGGTGAAAATCCTACATTACTACTATAGGGCTACTACCTTAGCCCTGCTGCCTAGGAAGTTGCAATCTAAAACTTGAGACCAAGTGGATGACATGAAAATTATCATAGTTGTCATTATAATGACATATATTTTTCAGTTTACAATTTATCAACTTCAAAATTTTTTCTATCACCTTAGCTTACCCTCAAAAGAATGCTCTACAAATTATGTAATAGAAAATATTGCATGAATATTTAATAGATAACTTTTACATACTCCAGTTTGCTCTCTAGGAGATTGTCAGGAAAGAAAAGTCACTGTGGTTTCTTACATGTGTGAACAGTATGATGCTCTTACTATATATGCTGGATGCCACTAAATTGATTTTATGATCAACCTATAACATGCATATATACACATATGTATATACGTATATATTTGTGTACAGATATACATGTAGGTATGTGTGTATACACATATATTTTTATAAATACACATATAATTTCTGTTCTTTATTTTACTAGTCACATTTGGAATCCACTAATTCTCTTTGCTATATTCCATGTGTCAGCACAGACAAAAGTCATCTCAGGGCTCTGGAAATGGCAGAGAGTGAATAATTAAGATCAGGCATCAAGACATTGACATGTCATTCACTGGTAACACAGAGGGACAGGATGCCAATAGTACTTTCTAAATATGCCACCAAGGGAGGGATTTTCTAGATCCTTAATAAAATTGGTCCCCATACATAATGGATACTACCAGTCAGTACCTTCTTTCTACTGCACAGCTTATGTCAAAATTATGAAGGAAAAAAAGAAGAAAAGGATATTGCCCATTTGCTTATGGAGTAGACAACTTCTATTTTGTGAAATTTGAATGGAGTGAGGCAGGGCCTCTGACCAAAAGTATATCCCTCAATACCTGTCAAACTGCCTGGAAATCCACCATTATCGACTCAATCCTTTGTGTCTTGAATCTGTTTCAGGCTTTAAGCAAACCTATTAAAATGCATATACTCTCAAAAGTGACACAATCTTCTTGCAGATTAGACCCTTAATTAATGGGACCCAGGATAAACCAGGGATGAGGAGAATGATAGCAGAGTGTGTTTTTAAAATAATAGAACACAAATATACTTCCAGATATGGAAAATATGCCTGGGGCCATTATACATATCAGAATGTGGAGTGGGACTTTTCTATTTGGGCATTAGGATCCACAGCTGAACATAACAGACACACACACAAAAAAAATGGTCAAATTATAAAGGGAATCACCAGCAACTGGGGCCAGGCAGCCTGATCCCAGGACTGCAGGAATGTGGTATATTTAACAAATCACTGAAACCTGGTTTTGGGTAGGGAACCCTGAGCATATCTTTCATAAAATTTTAAGCCTCTTTATAATATTCGCAGGTGGGCGCAAGGTCCCGATTTTTTTTTTTTAATATCTGAATCCTTGTCTGACTCATCAGTTCACTTCAGTTCAGTTCAGTCACTCAGTCTTGTCCGACTCTTTGCGACGCCATGAACCGCAGCACACCAGGCCTCCCTGTCCATCACCAACTCCCAGAGTTCACTCAGACTCATGTCCATCATGTCAGTGATGCCATCCAGCCATCTCATCCTGTCATCCCCTTCTCCTCCTGCCTTCAATCCCTCCCAGCATCAGTCTTTTCCAATGAGTCAACTCTTTGCATGAGGTGGCCAAAGTATTGGAGTTTCAGCTTTAGCATCATTCCTTCCAAAGAAATCCCAGGATTGATCTCCTTTAAAAGGGACTGGTTGGACCTCCTTGCAGCCCAAGGGACTCTCAAGCGTCTTCTCCAACACCACAGTTCAAAAGCATCAATTCTTTGGTGCTCAGCTTTCTTTATGCTCTGCTGCTGCTAAGTTGCTTCAGTCGTGTCCGACTCTGTGCGACCCCATAGATGGCAGCCCACCAGGCTCCCCCGTCCCTGGGATTCTCCAGGCAAGAACACTGGAGTGGGTTGCCATTTCCTTCTCCAATGTGTGAAAGGGAAAAGTGAAAGTGAAGTCGCTCAGTCATGTCCGACTCTTAGTGACTCCATGGACTGCAGCCTACCAGGCTCCTCCATCCATGGGATTTTCCAGGCAAGAGTACTGGAGTGGGGTGCCATTGCCTTCTCTGAGCTTTCTTTATATCTCCCCACAAATAGAGCTGGGTACACAGTGACGTTTACCGCTTACTATTTGCCTCCCAAAACCCAAATGTCATGATAGGCTTGCCACCGAGGAAGACCTCATTTTAACTGATCTAATATCAGTAATGCTTAGATTCCTAAAATCTGTGAGGTTGAACTCACAGGCGAGAGACTAGATGATAGACAATTAGATCACTTTGAGTGAGACGAAGAAAATATGGTAAAAAGAAGTGCTATGAGAACTCCTTGACGAGGGACTGCCAGCAGTGTGATCATAAGAACATCCTTGACACCAGCCACTCCACACTACACTGCGTGCCTGGAGCCTGCTGTGCACATTGGGACAAGCGAAGAATAAGTGTCCCTACGTTTATGGCGTCTGTTTATTTGACCACTGGTAAATGGAGAGAAAAAAAGTCATCCAGAGCCTCTATAAGAAACTCTACTCGTGACTGAAAAAAACCTTGACTGAGTTTGAGAATACCTCACAAGAGAAAGAAGGAGAGAGTAAAGAAAACCCAAAATGCAATGGAACCTAATCTGTACTCTAACAAAACCCCCTCAGCCAGACCCAACTATGACTCATCCTGGGAAACAGCAGCTCAGCTCTTGAAGAGAAGATATTCTATGACCCCCAGAGGGACAGTCTTGCCCACCAGGGACAGATTCTACAAACCTAGATGGACAGAGTGAGGAAAGGCTCAATTCACTCACTGGAATTTCCTAGAGCTTCTGTAGTGTCAATAAACACCCATCTAAGGGTTCTATGATGTTCCAATATATTTTGGTAAAATAGTTGTAACCAGGAGAGTCTTAAAATAAAAACACTGGAGGGAAATGTGTGAGTCTGTTAAAGTAGGCGAGGCCATTCTGAAAGCCAGCATCTAACTGCAGAGGGAGGCTTGAATCCCCCAAAACCAATCCAATAATCTGTTTCACTGATACAATTATTAAATCATTGATTAGTGTGCTGAGTCGTCTTTATTACAGGTTAAATGTAGCCACTGCCAGCTGTTTCTGTGGTAAGCTCTTCTGCTAGAGAAAAGCTGGCATTGTGCCCAGATGGAGCCTGGGAGCCCCACTGCTTCAAAGTGTTTTTTCTTTCCTCCAGCGAGTGCTTTCCCCTGTCATTACATGGTTTCCCTGTGCTCTCATCATTCCAACAATAGAATCCATAAAACCAAACACAGAAACAAAGGGATAACTTATTGGCAACTAATGAAACACAGAAAAATTGTTCAAGCAGTGTAAATGCGAAAGGGCTTTGAACTCATTTAAATAATCTGCCTTTATTCCATCGCCCCACGGTTAACACAGGCATGAAAGCAAGTGTCTCAGCTTCGTAGAAACTATACATTCTTTGCCTTAAGGGTCTGCTCGCTTTTGCTCCACTTCTCAAACTCTTGGAATGCTGGTTTGCTTTCTGTCCGCTTGTCCAAATTCTTCTACCCATTTAGCAACACTGGCTTATCTCCCAGCTTTTTAAAGAAAACTTCCCTGGACATGCAAATTCTGCTAAAAAGCTTTCTTTTCACTCTTCAGTAATTGAGGTGTGTCTTACTCTTTTGGCCAGCAGGAGCCAGGGCAAGAATAGGAAATTTCGAGAAGCCGTGCTCCATCACAGTAGGCAACAGACCAAGGCACTTCCCTCTGATCTTAGATACACACACAAAACTTTCTCAGTCAATCCTCCTGGTGGTCCCATCACTTAGTGCTGGCAGATGAAACCTGTTTGCTATGTGCTGAGGAATTAGGACAACCTTGGCATCAGACGAACCAGGATTCAAACCCCAGATAAAAATGTTTAGTAGATATACAACCATGGCTTTTGTGTTTCTTTTCTCAATCCCCGAGACTCGGTGTTTTAATCCATAGAATAGAAATGATATGATCTTTTTTCACAGTGTGTGCTATGCCTGTGCATGCGTGCTAAGTTACTATGGTCATGTTCAATTCTTTGTGACCCCATGCACTCTACCCTGCTCCTCTGTGCATGGGATTCTCCAGGCAACAGTCCTGGAGTGGGTTGCCATGCCCTCCTCCAGAGGATCTTCCTGACCAGGGATCAAGCCTGCATCTCTTATGTTTCCTGCACTGGCAGCTGTGTTACCACCAGCACCACCTGGGAACCCATGTTATGCCCAGTACTTGGCATAAGGTGGCACCAAGAGCCTAAAGTATGAACATGTCCTCTCCTCCAATCCCAATCTCCACCCCCCAGGACACTTAGTATCATGCACCGCTAATCAGGTCTCTCTCCAAGGAGACTGTAAGTTCCTGGAGGACAAGGCTACCAAAGTTCTCTATGCTAAGGCTAAAACTGTATGCATAGACTCTAAACTTTGGGCCCTCTTCCCTAAACCAGTAGGTAGACTAGAAGAAATGTAGGTGAGTCTATAAATAGAAATAGGAGAATATCTGCTAACAGTTTCAGGTAGTTGATTTCTAGCATTATGATCATTCTCTATTGATTCTATGATATGCTGCTGCTGCTGCTGCTGCTGCTGCTGCTAAGTCGCTTCAGTCGTGTCCGACTCTGTGCGACCCCATAGACGGCAGCCCACCAGGCTCCCCTGTCCCTGGGATTCTCCAGGCAAGAACACTGGAGTGGGTTGCCATGTCCTTCTCCAATGCATGAAAGTGAAAAGTGAAAGTAAAATCACTCAGCCGTGTCCGACTCTTCATGACCCCATGGATTGCAGCCTACCAGGCTCCTCCATCCATGGGATTTTCCAGGCAAGAGTACTGGAGTGGGGTGCCATCGCCTAAAATAAAATCCTACCATTTTTGGCCCAGATATATAACAACCCCAGTAATATTCTTGCAGATTCCTGTCTGAGAGTATTCTGATGCTTTATTTTAATGTCTGCACAGGGTTTGCTCAAGTTGGGAGATGAGCACCCTGATTTGGTTTGGCACAACTCTGACAAATGGTGAGAAAAGAACACATCTACCTATTAGTTTCAGGCATGCTGCCAAATTCTTCTTGAGAACCATAACCTTCAATTAAAATAAATAAATTTTTTAAAAAAGAAAAAGAAGTAGAATTAGCACAGATATCATACTATTCTTGAGAGAAGAACTCATTTATCATAAATTTGAAATTGTACCTTGAACCAGAACTAGCAGGATTTGAGGGCTTTCCTGGTGGCTCAGGGGTTAAAGCATCTGCCTCCAATGCAGGAAACCCAGGTTCAATCCCTGAGTTGGGAAGATCCCCTGGGATTTGGGAGGCTTCTCCGGTGGCACTAGTGGTAAAGAAATAGCCTGCGATTGCAGGAGACATGAGAGATGCAGGATTGATCTCTGGGTCAGGAAGATCACCTGGAGAACAGCAGGGCAACCCACTCCAGTATTCTTGCCTGGAGAATCCCAAGGACAGAGGAGCCTGGTGAGCTGTGGTCCACAGGGTCACAGAGAATCGGATACGACTGAAGCGACTTAGCACACACAGAGAAGGCTTTTAATGCTTCCATGCCCTATCTCCACAACCTATCACTGAATAGGCTTACTACAGGTTATGGTACAGTAATGGGTTATTATACATGGTCTAAAGTATATTAGAGACCAATTTCTTTACCTCAAACATCTCCGTTTTTTCTTTCTTTTGAAATACAACTTGTGATGCAAACAAAATTCAAATTTTCCAAGTTAAAAGTCCCCTTTGTTCCTACATAGAAGAATGCAAAACCTCCAGCCACTGAGAAAAACATTAAGTAATCACAGATTCATAGAATTTTCAGTGCTGGAAGGGAACTTAAAGACCATCTAGTCCAACCCTTTCATTTTAACAGATGAGGAGATGGTGTCAGTGGAGGATTATAGCCTCCAGGGTAAAACAGAGTTCATTAACTCACCTTAGAAAGGATCTGTTTTTGTTGTTAGAATAAATGATTAAATGATTCCAATTTCATGCCATCTCCTTTATTCAGAAAGTTTATCATTCGCCTTCTCCTTTTGTCCATGTAACCATGACAATTGCTGGGAATAATATAGCTATCAGTATAAAAATAGCCTCATTAGCATCAACAAGGAGCTCACCAATCAGCTTGGACCTATTAAAGGACTGATAACCACCTTCGGTGGCCTTACACTTAGCAACACACACTCTCCTGACTCCTCCCTTAGACTGGCTCTTTCCTCTTTTGAGACTATTCGTCACAGCTTGACAGCTGGGATTTACAAGTGGAATCCTACCTGAGAAAGCCCTGTTCTCAAGCAGGCTCAGTTGGATCTTGTCCTGGGATTTCTGGTCTGCCTCTGCTTTTGAGAATGTCTAAAGCAAAAGTGAACATTTTCCTTCTCTGTGTATTGCAGAGGATGGAGAAAAATGAGCTATAATCTAGGAAGGGACACATTCATTAGCAGGAATCCTTTAGGAAGGGTTTGGTGTTTACTTAAGGTTCTTCATTAGATTCTTCCACTGCCATTCCCCACCCCATCTTGAATGATTTGATGATTCATGATAATTTTTATAGGTTTGTATGCAATATAAAACAATTTGTCAAGGTATTTTTATCACACAACCTTCCCCCCCCGACCACCAAAAGCACAAACAACATAAAAATTAAAATGAAACAAAACTGCCAAAGGATAGAGAGAGGGCTTAGATCCATTTCAAATCACTGGCTAAATTCACTTTGGATAAATTTCACTAAAAGAGAAAGTTAAACTGAATTTTCTAGTTGAGCTAGAGAGATAAAGGAGGAGACTGATAGAATGGAGCTTAACAAACTGCTTTGAGACTTAAAAGGTTACACAAAATAACACAGCCTTAAAAATAGACAAATGGAGCAAGATGGAGAGTCCAGAAGTAGATCCATACTATGCGATCAATTGATTTTTGACAAAAGTACAAAGGCAATCAGGTAAAAAAAGAATAATGTCTCAACAAAAGGTACAATGACAACTGAATATTCATTTCCAAAAAGATGAGCACTGATGTCTCAGCACATGAACATTTTTATGCAAAATGTATCATACACCTAAATGTAAAACCTAAATGGAAGTGAGAAATAGGTTTAAGGGACTAGATCTGATAGACAGAGTACCTGATGAACTATGGACCAAGGTTCGTGACATTGTACAGGAGAGAAGGATCAAGACCATCCCCAAGAGAAAGAAATTCAAAAAAGCAAAATGGCTGCTGAGGAGGCCTTACAAATAGCTGTGAAAAGAAGAAAAACAAAAGGCAAAGGAGAAAAGGAAAGAATACCCATTTGAATGCAGAGTTCCAGAGAATAGCAAGGAGAGATAAGAAAGCCTTCCTCAGAGATCAATGCAAAGAAATAGAGGAAAACAGCAGAATGGGAAAGACTGGAGATCTTTTCAAGAAAATTAGAGATACCAAGGGAACATTTCATGCAAAGATGGGCTGGATAAAGGACAGAAAAGGTATGGACCTAACAGAAGCAGAAGATGTTAAGAAGAGATGGCAAGGATACACAGAAGAACTATACAAAAAAGATCTTCACATCCCGGGTAATCATGATGGTGTGATCATTCACCTAGAGCCAGACATCCTGGAATGTGAAGTCAAGTGGGCCTTAGGTAGAATCACTACGAACAAAGCTAGTGGAAGTGATGGAATTCCAGTTGAGCTGTTTCAAATCCTGAAAGATGATGCTGTGAAAGTGCTGCACTCAATATGCCAGCACATTTGGAAAACTCAGCAGTGGCCACAGGACTGGAAAAGGTCAGTTTTCATTCCATCCCAAAGAAAGGCAATGCCAAAGAATGCTCAAACTACCACACAATTGCACTCATCTCACATGCTAGTAAAGTAATGCTCAAAATTCTCCAAGCCAGACTTCAGCAATACATTGAACCGTGAACTCCCTGATGTTCAGCTGGTTTTAGAAAAGGCAGAGGAACCAGAGATCAAATTGCCAACATCCGCTGGATCATGGAAAAAGCAAGAGAGTTCCAGAAAAACATCTATTTCTCCTCTATTGACTATGCCAAAGCCTTTGACTGTGTGGATTACAAGAAACTGTGGAAAATTCTGAAAGAGATGAGAATACCAGACCACCTGACCTGCCTCTTGAGAAACCTATATGCAGGTCAGGAAGCAACAGTTAGAACTGGACATGGGACAACAGACTGGTTCCAAATTGGGAAAGGAGAACGTCAAGGCTGTATATTGTCACCCTGCTTATTTAACTTATATGCAGAGTACATTGTGAGAAACACTGGGCTGGATGAAGCACAAGCTGGAAATAAGATTTCCGGGAGAAATATCAATAACCTCAGATATGTAGATGACACCACCCTTATGGCAGAAAGTGAAGAGGAACTATAGAGCCTCTTGATGAAAGTGAAAGAGGAGAGTGAAAAAATTGGCTTAACGCTCAACATTCAGAAAACGAATATCATGGCATCTGGTCCCATCACTTCATGGGAAATAGATGGGGAAACAGTGGAAACAGTGGCTGACTTTATTTTTCTGGGCCCCAAAATCACTGAAGATGGTGATTGCAGCCATGAAATTAAAAGACACTAACTCCTTTGAAGAAAAGTCATGACCAACCTAGATAGCATATTGAGAAGCAGAAACATTACTTTTTTAAAATCACAATAAAATGTCACTGTATCACTCTTTAAGTGACTAAAATTAAAAAGGCCAAGCTGACTTACTGTTGGTAAAGGAATGGAGCCACTACAACTCATACACTGATAGAGTATGAAATGGTACAACCGCTTTGGAAAACAGCATGACAAAAATTAAACGCATACTTGTTGTACGATTTAATCATTCCACTCTTACATATTTATTCCAGAAAAAGGAAAGCATATGACCATACAGAGACCTATATTTTAATCTTCATAGCAAATTTAGTTGTAACAATTGAAACCTGGAAATGATCCAAATGCTTATCAACATTTATTATTGAATGAATAAGTAAATTGTGGTATAAATATATAATAAAACACTACTTGGCAAAAAGAAGAAATAAATTATTAATAGATGCAACAACATGAATGCTGTTTGGATAGAAAAATGCCTTTGCTGAAGTAAAAATGCTTGCCTTGAAAATAAAATTCAATATAATTATGCTAAATGAAAGAAGCCAGATCAAAACACCAAAAAAGAAAGAGCATATGCTATATGATTCCATTTATATAAAATTCTGGAAAATGCAAGCTAATCTATAGTGAAAGATAACATATCACTAGCTGTCTGGGGATGGGAAGGGGCTTGGTGAGGGTTAAGATGGGAGGGTAAAAAAAGAGATTGCAGAAACACACAATGTAACTTTGAAGCGTGATGGATATATTTATTATTTTGATTGTGCTGAAGGTTTCATGGGTGTAAATATAGGTCAAAGTATATTCAACTTCACAGTTTAAAACTAGAGGGGTAAAAAAAATACCATAGACTAATTTACTGATATGATTCCTTTTGATAATTATAAAATGCTACTTTTGAGGACATGGTTCAAGGAAAAATAAAGTATGAGATAAACATGACAAAAGAATATTTAACAAAGAATCATACAACATAGAGGCTTCCCTGGTGGCTCAGATGGTAAAAAGTCTGCCTGCAGTATAGGAGACCTGGGTTTCATCCCTTGTTCAAGAAGATCCCCTGGAGAAGGAAATGGCAACCCACTCCAGTATTCTTGCCTGGAGAATTGGCGGGCCACAGTCCATGGGGTTGCAAAGAGTCAGACACAACTAAGCAATTAACACTTTCATACGACATTGCCAACTAGGTATCTGAGCGCCCTTATTTCAGCTTAATTTGGGGATCATTTTCTAGAGGAGCAATTTTCTAAAAGCAGCAATATTTCCACTTGTTTCTTTTTTTAAATTCATCCTCAGCACTTCAAACAGTACCCTCTACTGAGCATTTACTCTGTGCCTAACATCTTACCAAGCACTTGACTTGTATTTCCTCATTTAATTCTCCCAGTAGGTATTATTGTTCCCATTTTACAGATGAGAAAACCAAATCTCTAAGAGTTTAATAACATGCTCAACATTATACAACTCGTAAATGACAGGCAGAACTCAGATTCACAAGCAAATCTGAATTTACAACCCCATGTTCTAAACTATTGCTACTTATTCAGAAGATAGAAAAAAAAAATGCTGGGTGTGAAAATAACCCAGAGTCCCTTTGACTTAATCTATCCCCTTGAAAGGGCTTCCTTGCTCAGGTATAAGATCTCTTTTCATGTAGTTCAACAAAATTCATCCTACATAATCCTGAGCAGATTTTACTCTTTAGGATATAAGTAGACTAGGGAAAAGCCTGTATGCTCCTGATAATATAAAGACCTGAAATCACAGATAAAGCTAAGTAAACACAAATTAGTAAGATGCAGAGATGAGACACAGAGCCCAAAGGATGCAATATACATCCGTGCCATCTGCTCACTGTACAAGCGCACAGCACTGAAGGGGCAAGTGAAGCTTTGCACCCCAACTTCATTCACCAAGACTGGGCTTGCGCCCTCACTCAGGGCTTCCCTGACTTAAAAAACGGCACTTTAAAAGAAAAATTTGCTCAAAGTTAACAGTGGTCTTGATGAACAGATTTCCTTTGTTTGTCTTTTGTTCTTTTACTATCTTCCAAACTCGTGGCATTACATTATCGCTCTGGATTTTGCATTATTCATGTCAAATAATCTGCTAAATAATAAGTTCTAGAAGGCAAAATCTGAGCCAAGGTAACACATAAAAAAGAAAAAAACAGCATGAATGATAAATGAAATAAAGATTTTTAAAGAAATTTTATGGTATTTAATTAATGTACCAGTTTTACTAAGTTGCTTTCAAGTGAAATGGCTCTTTACCAGTGCCTTTTGAAAAGGTTAGAAGTGAATTCCCTGAGCTACAATCATTAGCATATAGATGTCTCTAAGTGTTAATTTCTGTTTTCACTGAATGAATGTAATTTAAAATGAGGCTCTTTCAAATCAGTTAACTTCGGCCATTTGAGGAAGATAAGAAAAATGGACTCAAGCATGAACCCCCAGCAGAACCTGCTTCTTCAGGATAAGTACTATATGCCAGAGCCACGCGCTACTTTGGGAAATTACAGGTCTGCTCAGAAAGAGAAAGAGGGTTTGAGGTGAGTAGGTTAAAAGGACCCCAAACATTTGCTTTGGATTTAGCTAATCATGAAAAGGAAATTGAAAATGAATGAAGAAATCAATTTTGAAAAATATGGCCATCATGTCCCTGTAGAAAATTTCAATAATACTGTTGATACAGTTGAACAGCACCAACTTTTTACTCCTGCACAGTGCTTGGCACATAGAGGTGACTCAACACACGTCTGCTGAACTGTGTTATCATAAATGGAAACGCATGTGTAGTAGCAATCTCAAAGATCATTAAGTCATTTATTTTACTCATGCTCCCTTTAAAAACTCCTACTTTTTACAGCAATGATCCTTTGAAAATATAAATCAGAGTCTGTCAATCTTGTACTTACAGAACCTCGATGACTTCCCCTTGTTCTTTCTTAGAATCAAATTCTAACTCTTGTGCACAGCCCATATGATCTTACATGCTCTATCTTGTGACCCCTCTCACTCTCCTCCCCACTAGGCTCAGCTATGCTGGCTTCCCTGTTCTTCACACATAGCCCTGTCCCACCTCAGGGGTCTTACTTCTGCCCCCCTTTGAATGGAAGGCTCTTCCTCTAAGCTCTCCTAGGAGCAGCTCCTGCTCATCCCTCAAGCCTCGGGTCAAACGCCGCATGTTTAGGGAGGCCTCTCCTTATCGGCCTACCTAAAGTGACTAACCCCCAGTTCCCCCAGTGGTTCTGCATCTCATCACTCTCCTCTGACATTATATTTTTCAAAACCTGACATTGTGGTTCTTATTTACCATCTGTGTTTCACACACAAATGAAAGGGCATTGTGAGAGCAGGGAGTTAGTCTCCTTTATTCACAGCAATGTCCCTGGTGCCTAACTCACCAGGCACAGTGACTGTTCCTGGGAGGGAGATCAAAGAATGTTTTCTGACTTAAGAAGGGAATGACATACAGAGGAGTTTATCAGTCCCACTCAATTTTTGTAATGGCATATAGACTTAAAGATGCAGAAAGCCCATTGCTTATACAGAATAGTTTAAACTAGAAAGACTATAGACTCACTGCCTTCAAAGTGTTATTTTAAAAATCCAAGTATTACCTACAGTCCCCCATAGCACTTAGAACAGAGTAGCACAACTGCACTTAACACGTGGTGCTAACCTGTCCGTCCCACTCACACTAGATTCATATATTCAGAGGAACATGCCCATACCCTAAATTGTAACATGGGACAGGAGTCAGATCATATCTAGCTCAACTTTGCATCCCCCAGAGTGCCAAGCACATGACAAATATATATTAGCCTTTCTATTAGTCTCTGACTTCACCAGAATTCAGACATACTGCTACTTGGAGTCCTCCTCAAAACTGATTTCAGGCACTCGCCAGAACAAGGAGAAAAAGGTGATTATGTAATAGATCTCCATGAGATGAGACCAGAACTAATTATTCACTCATTCTTCACTCAGTAAACGCTGCTGCACACCTACCCACACGATATTTCTATACAGTAAGCTGTGTTGGCCATACAGTGATAAACAGGCAGATAAAGGTCCCTCTTGGAGCTTATAGTCTAATAGGGAAGAAAAACCACATACAAGTATAGCTTGCATGCTAAGCTGCAGTCGTGTCTGAATTTTTGTGACCCTGTGGACTATATCCCACCAGGCGCCTCCTTCCATGGGACTCTCTAGGCAAGAATACTGGAGTGGGTTGCCATGCCCTCCTCCAGAGGATCTTCCCCACCCAGGGATTAAACACGCACCTCCTGCATCTGCTGCCTTGCAGGTGGATTATTTACCACTGAGCGAACCAGGGAGGCCCACATAAGAACAGACAAACTAACAAAAACCCATAACTCAAATTATCAATTGCTTTATGAAGATATGAATAGGGCAAATGACACAGAATAGGCTGTGGAAGGGAAAGGTAGTTAGGGAAGACCTCTCTGAGATACCATTTTAAAAGGATTCCTTAAAGAGGGGAGGGAACAGAATGTGTGCAGCCTTAATGTGGGAAAAGACTGGGTGCCCTCAGGAAATTTAAGAGGCCCCTGGGTCTGGACGCATGCTCAGAGGAGGAGTGAATGACACTGCCAAGGAAAGCACAGTCTGGATCATGGAGGACCTTGAAGGACATAGCATGACTTTCTAGTGTATTCATAGTGCAAGAAACAACAAAAGCCTTTGAGGAGGTCCAAACAAAGGCATGATAGGCTATATTCCCATTTTAAAAGGTTATTCTGGGGGATAAGTGGAAAAGGCAGTAGTCCCCTTTAACCACAGGGGATATATTCCTAACCCCCCAGTGGATGCCTGAAAGAGTGGATAGTACCGAACCTATATATACTGGTATACTGGTTTTTTCTGTGTACATACATACCTATGATAAAGCTTACTTTCTAAACCAGGCGCAGTAAGAGATTAACAATAACAACTAGTAAATAACATATAACAATTTTAACAAGAGACTAATGATAGTTGTGTGACTAGGGCCTCCCTCTCTCTTTCAAAATATCTTACTTACCAATGTAACATCTTTTTCCATCTTAACTAAGCATTCACCACACGCAGTGGCTGTAAGTTTTGCAGTTTAAAGTGCAACAAGAAAACTAGCACAAATTTCTATTTCCTTCTTTACAGTTTCACAGATAGAAGGTTCGTTCTTCCTGTAAGTCTTAGCAAGCTCAGCATACAATGTCTTTCTTTCCCTATTAAGTCGAGAGCTTGCCCATCTCACTTAAAGGAAGCACGTCACAGCTTGTCTTTGGCATACCCAGATTGCCAGCATCACTTCTCTTGTGTTTCAGGGCCACTATTAAGTAAAATAAGAGTTACTCGCAGCAAGCACTGTGACACTCCCATGGTCGCTCTGATAACCAGCTGAGTTATTTTTGCCAAAGGGATGATTCACATTTGGGACAGGACCTAGAGGGATCATTGCCAGATTTTGGCACAGGAGCTACTCAGAATGTGGCTCCCTTTAAAATTTACCAATTGCCAATTTCTAGAATTTTCCATTTAATATTTTTGGATCAGGGTTGATCTTGGGTAAATGATAAACACAGACAACAAAACCGCGGATAATGGGGGACTACTGTACATCAGTCGTGGAGATTTATAAGTGCCATCCCTTCAACAAGCTAACATCATACTTTAATCTGACAAAATCTTTTCCTAACTAAGGGAACCTCATCTGATACACTCAGAAAACCCCACTGGGTGTGCCTCAGTTTTCTAGGTACCTATTCACGCCATGGAACTCATCACCACTTCAAAAGTACACTGGGACCCTGATGCCAAGAATGCCGGTGAGTACCTTGTGCTTTGACACCGGAGCCATAATGGGTTTTCTCACCAATAGCGTCACTCTTCTAAGAAGAGAGTCGGACACGATTAAGCACACACACAAGCATTCCTTTTTGGCTTGCTTTCTCACAAGGTTGTTTATATACTTTCCAGTTTTATCGCTAAAAGGCCATATTTTTAAAGGCAAAACTTCAGAACTGACTTACCTCCCACTGCAGTGCTAAGCTGGCTCCCCCAACCTTATTTGACAAAGGTGATGTGTGGGCACATCTCAACACATACAGACACACACACACAGTCACACTAGGGGCGATGGATGAAGGGAACCAAAAGTTTTGTAGTTTTGTTTTCCTTTTTTCTAGGGCAAAAGTAGAATAATACCTTGAAGGTCATGTAACATCTCAGTGGCTCAGATCGCCCCTCTACAATAGCTCCTTCCCCCTGCTTCAAGGAGCTATTTAAAGGACTCAATTCTCTCCATGTCCAGCCTTCCTTCAGTTCAGAAAACATCAGTGCATTAAAAAAACATGTCTATTCCCTGTGACCTAAATAATATCCTAGGTAGCCTGAGTTGATATATCAACTAAGATGACAAATGCATTACCAGGAGGACCCTAAGCTGAAGATAACATAGCTAAGGGAGGGATATTCTCTCTGTATTGAAGGTTAAGCTCCACAGTTCAAGAAACAAGGGTGTCAGTAGTCAGCAAATTCGGAATACAATCTGGTTCATCTGTGTCCCTCATAGCCCAATTTATGCAACGAATCTGCGTCTACACTTATGATAATAAACTTAGAGGATGCAGGAAATAATCATTAACAATCTATGTTAGGCAATGATGTGCTGAAGGCACTTAATCTTTCTAGCATAATGTTATGATGAAGCAATTATTATAGCCTTCAATTTATAGAGGATAAAAACCTAGCTCCAGTAGATTAAGGAATTTGCCAAGTTTACATTTTAAGTGACAGACATGAGATCAAATCCAGGTCTGTCTAATCCCAGCTCTAAACTCTTAGTACTATAAAATGCTGTTCACTGTCTTCAAGAAGGTCACACACTGTTAGTGGCTCCATCGTGTCCAACTCTTTGTGATCTCATGGACTATAGCCTGCCAGGCTTCTCTGTCCATGGAATTCTCAGGCAAGGATACTGGAGTGGATTGCCATTCTCTTCTCCTGGGGATCATCCTGACCCAAGGATTGAACCCAGGTTTCCTACATTGCAGACAGATTCTTTACCTTCTGAGTTGCCAGGGAGCCGCCACAGTGGGAGAGCAAAAGCAAAATTTACTTCTATGTACCCTGGAATTTGCTATGTATGGTGGTCCCTGTGGGGGCTCAGAAGAGATATCTCCTGGACAGAAGAGAAGGTGAAGTATAAGCTGCATCTGTGGAGCTGGTGTAACCTAGAGATTATAATTTACTGTCTTGGAGGTATGTTGCCTGAGCTTTAATCTGGTAAACTGACTTTGTGTTCTTTTTCAAGTTATTAATATTTAAGTTTTCAATTTCTCAGTGTCCCCATCTATCAAATGGAGATGATAATTTATATGTTTCAGTAGGTCAATATGGGGGTTTAATGAGTAAAGTGATGTCATATGCTTAGAAATTGGCATATAGTAAGCATGTCGTAAATGTTACTAATTCCTATTTTTATCAAAGTAAAAGTAGGAGGTTATCAACATGTATTAGATGGTAGAGGAAATGGCATTCTAAAGTAAAGGAATATTTGCAAAAGCCTGCAGAGAGAATGACACAGTCAAAGCATTTTTCTTTTTCATTTTATTTTTTTAAATTTTTATGGGAATATAGTTGATTTACAATGTTTTGTTGGTTTTAGGTATACAGCAAAGTGAATCAGTTATACATATATCCACTTTTTTTGTAGATTCTTTTTCCATATGGGTCATTACAGGATATTGAGTAGAGCACCCTAGGCTATATGCTGCTGCAAAGTCGCGTCAGTCGTGTCCGACTCTGTGCGACCCCACAGACGGCAGCCCACCAGGCTTCCCTGTCCCTGGGATTCTCCAGGCAAGAACACTGGAGTGGGTTGCCATTTCCTTCTCCAATGCATGAAAGTGAAAAGGGAAAGTGAAGTCGCTCAGTCGTGTCCGACTCTTAGCGACCCCATGGACTGCAGCCCACCAGGCTCCTCTGTCCATGGGATTTTCTAGGGAAGAGTACTGGAGTGGGGTGCCATTGCCTTCTCCAGGCTATATAGTAGGTCCTTATTAGTTATCTATTTTATATATAGTAATATATTTATGTCAATCTCATCTCCCAATTTATCCCTCTTACTCCCTGGTAACCATAAATTTGTCTTCTACATGTGTGACTCTACTTCTGTTTGGCAAATACAAATAAGTTCATTTGTATCCTCTTTACAGATTCCACATATAAGCTATATTATTCGGTAGGGTGGAGTTTAGGGCTTCCGTGTGTACAGAAAGGAGGTCTCATTCATGACAGGAAAGGAACCTGTGCACCATGACACTAAAATGATCTTGCCTGTAATTTTTGAATTAAAGAATAACTGGTACTTGGGGTTCTCATGGGTAAGCTGGAAGAAGTTGACAAAATGATAATGTAACCCCTTGCAGTTCTAGTAATTACCATAGTCTACAATTCTTAACAATCTCCATTATAAAATTCTTGTGGAATTTATTTCTCGAGTCTTTTTAATCTAGCTAGCCACCTGGCTTTCTTATTACAGAATCCCTAATTAGCTGATGTAAATTCTTGACTTACATTTAATGTCATCATGTTTAGTAATGACCATATCCCTGTACATAGACAATCTTAAAACTATGGTAACTTTTATATCTTGGTCATATTTTTGACAGTTAATCTTTTCTCACCCAAATATTGTCAATCTTATCAAGGCATCTTTTTTAAACAAGTCTATGAAAAAATATATTCTTCAGATATAATAATAAAGAGAAACACTGGGGGCATAAAGTACTGATAGTAGTTAACATCACATGGTAATGTTTATCTAACAAATATGTGCTGTGCGCCTGGCATTTCCCCTGGTACCAATACCAATTTGTTTTATTTAGTTTTTTTTTTTTTTTTACTTACATTAGCACAAGTACATTTAAATAGTAAATTTGCTCTGGGCCTAAAAATGTTAACATTCATAAAAACATATACATCTTGTTTTAATACCTTGTCAACGCACTTATTAAAGATGGATCCAGAGACCAGAATCCATTCAAAGTCCTGCTGTTAGGGAAATCATTTGTTCCCAGCCCGTCCAATCGCTGCAAAAATAGGCATTGCCATTGTGCTGTAGATACAGCATTGTTATTTATAAAGTGCTGCTTTGGAACAGAGAAGTGCCATCCATCAGTATCCAATCAGCAATGAAGCTGGCAGAGGGAAGTGGGGTATACAAGAATGCATTGGCACAGACCATTTAAACTGGCAGATTCTACAGCTTGAACTTGGCAGTGGTTTTTGAAACTAATTTATTTGTTATTTGCGGGAAATGGTTACCACATTGAAACACGTTCGACAAGCTTCCAATTTCAGGACATTGAAGAATCAAACACTGCAACTAGCATTCTTGTGCGACTCCCTCCGTGTATCCTCTTGGCCCCATGCTCATACCTGATAAGATGTCATTTCATTGCCTGCCATGGTTATTTATTTTTGCTCATTTTCTATTTCTGTTTTTAAAATTGGATCCTCTCCAAATTCTTTCCTATTTTAAAAACCACCTGCTCTTCTTTCTAAAGTACCTCCAACACAGGTTCACATCTCTTGAGTTAGATTTGGAAGTGATGTATACATACTATTTGTGTCTTGGCATTAAAGTCTGGAGCATGGCATCAACTCTGCATTTGAACACGTTAGTATTATGTAGACAAAATAAAAAACTTCTTGGGCATTATAAATTCAATGTAATTCCAATCAAAAGCATAATAGGATTTTTCCTATGCCTTAACAAACTGATTCTTAAATCCATATAGAGAAATAAAGCTCTGAGGCTAGCCAAATATATCTGGGGGAAAAAATCACAGAACAGAGAGGTCTTTCTCCACCAGAAATAAATGTTTTTATATAAAACCACGGTAATGAATACAATGTATTTATAGAGTAGAAAAAGACATTTTAATCAATAGAAATGAATAGGAATCCCAGAAACAGAGGTATAAATATAGATGAACTTGGTAGTTGTAAATAGTGTATTAAAATACATCATCAAAGAACAAACTATTCCAAAATGAGAATTTGGATATTAGCTTCATATATTTAAAAATAATAATAATAACAAAATCACACTGTTATCCAAACAATATACACAGACATAATTCAAGGATATTAAAACTTACAAATAAAGAATAAAAATAGGAAATATTTGTGGACTTAGGATAGCCAAAAAATAAGAATTATAAAGGAATAGATGGATTAATTTGTCTGGATCAAATTTTAAATCTCTGTTCATAAAGGATATTAAAAACAAAATATAAGGACAAGACACACACTGGAAAAAGACATTTGAAACACATATCAGAAGGAAACTGAATCAAAAAAATTATAAAACTCATATATGATAAAAACACAATAATATGGTAAAATATGGAAAGAATTTGAACAAATGCCAGAAAAGTAAATTTCCATTGTCAGTTAACATAAACCTGTGGGAAGAAATCCACACACATTAATATTTTCAAAATACTATTTCATACCAGACTGGCAAAAAAGTTATAACATCTAATGTTGATGAGGGTTAGGTAGCTTTGGTTCATTACAATAGGGGTATAAATCATTAGTACCAATTAAGAAAGCATTTTCAAAGTATCTTTTAACGTAGAAAAGGTACAAAATCTGAAATCTACCAATTCAGTCCCTAGGTATATACTCTAACAAGAACATTGACAACAGAAAACTTTTATAAAAACATGTAATTTAGAATTTTTTGTAGTTTTATTTGTAATGATGAAAACTTGAAAGAATCTCCCAAAATAACATATACAGAAATTGATAGATTTTGGCATAACTGTAAAAAGCAGCAAAAGTTAAATGCATACACAGTTAGACAGAATAATAGAACAATAAGTAAATCAATACAAATAGATCTCAACATTTAATGTTTATTTACTTTTTAAAAGCAAGTTATAGAACAATATGTGATAGGATGATAGCATTAGGTAATTTTTCAAACACATGAAAATAAAATGTATCTTATTAATGGATAAGTAGTATTTTACCTAGTAGTAAAAGTATGAAAAATACACATAAAATTCGTGAATGTGATTACCTTAGGGGAGAACAAAGGGGAGGCTAAAATGTTTTATTTCTTTAAAAAATAGCATGAAGAAAATATGACCAAATGTATTTATAATTCCAGGGATTGGGGGAGTTGTTGTCTGCCATGGAAATTAAAGCTGCAGGGAAAGGGTATGAAATATTTCTACTTCTTACACACTCAAGGAATTATTGTCAGATCTCATTTCCCACAAGCTTTACCTTCCTGAACTTAAGTTATGGTTATTTTTCACATTAATACTTGAATAAATTTTACTTTAAACAACTTAAAATATCTACCATTTCAGAAGCAACTGACCCCTGAGCTTACACAGACATAAACTGGTATGGAAGATTTAGGTATCCAGGAAGCACTAGCATTTTTATCAGAACCCCAGGCAGAAATAGGAGGCTTCCCAGGTGGCACGGTGGTAAAGAATCTGCCTGCCTGTGCGGGAGATGCAAGAGATGTGGGTTTGATCCCTGGCATGGAAGATTTCCTGGAGGAAGGCATGGCAACCCACTCCAATATTCTTGCCTAGAGAATCCTATGGACAGAGGAGCCTGGTGGGCAACAGTTCTCAGGGTCGCAGAGAGTCAGACACAGCGTCACAACTGAGCATGTACAGACAGAAATGAGGGAAAGCCCTCCCTCCCTTTGAATTCTCCTTACTAGTCAGTCTTGTAGAGAAGGCAATGGCACCCCACTCCAGTACTCTTGCCTAGAAAATCCCATGGACGGAGGAGCCTGGTAGGCTGCAGTCCATGGGGTCGCGAAGAGTTAGACACGACTGAGCAACTTCACTTTCACTTTTCTCTTTCATGCATTGGAGAAGGAAATGGCAACCCACTCCAGTGATCTCGCCTGGAGAATCCCAGGGACAGGGAGCCTGGTGGGCTGCCGTCTGTGGGGTCCACAGAGTCGGACACGACTGAGGTGACTTAGCAGCAGCAGCAGCAGTCAGTCAGTCTTAAAGCTCTGCTGTTGTACCATCAGTTATTTCTTTGGATAACAGAATTGTTACATCTGATCACCCTGATCTTCTTTCCTACCTACTGTTGCTCACTACCTTCTTTCTTATTATAAGTTGCTATTAATATTTTCAGATAATGGGATTTTTTTAACCTTTCTAATCTAATGAAACAGCTAGCTGAAATGAAGAAAGTTTTGAAAGGTAAAGTTACTCAGTCGTGTCCGACTCTTTGTGACCCCGTGGACTGTAACCTACTAGGCTTCTCTGTCCACGGGATTCTCCAGGCAAGAATACTGGAGTGGATTGCCATTTCCTTCTTCAGGGAATCTTCCCGACCCAGGGATCGAACCCGGGTCTCCCGCATTGGGGGCGGACGCTTTAACCTCTGAGCCACCAGAGAAGATACAAGTTTTGAAAGGAAGAATGTTATTTAGTTGCTCGGTGGTGACTGATTCTTTTGCAACAGGAAGAACAGCAGTAAGAACAACCTGGGTCACAGAATTTATTAAAAGTTTAGGCTTGGCCTGGCTTAGTCGAGGGCAACTCCAAAGCACCTCCAAAACTCTAATTGGTTTATCTCTGCCTTATTCATGTTATATGGGCAAAGCAGACTGATGGAGATCTCTTTTCTGTTGAGGAAGCCAAGCAATAGAGGCTTTGCCAACTCATAACTATGATATTTAGAAGATGTCATATTCTTAGTAGCATCTGTGAGTCAGGATCAAGGGAGAAAGACACACAAGCTCTTCACCACCACAAACTCTTTGGCCAGAAAAAGTTACAGGGTTCACTCACCCCAGAAGTTGTTCTTCCATGTGCCTAAAAAGGGAAAATATTATACATTGGTGTTAACGTCTACCAAAGTTGGAAGTGGGTAGCTAGATAGGACATTAGGAGAGGACAGGCAATGGAAGGTTGAAAAGAGGGCTAAGAAAGTACACAAGGAGCAGACTTCCCCATCTTTGCCTGAACGTAGCCCTCAGATTCAGATATTTGACTGTCATATAGAAACTAGGAGAAAATAGTTTTAGTCTATAGCTTTTAGCATAGAACTTCCATGCAGTGGTTACAAGATCTTCTGAATCAGAAACACAGGACAGGCACTTTCAATAATTGTTTTTCAGAGAATTCAAGCCAAGTTTCTCTCATTTTGCTGAGGCTACAATTGGAAAATAGGTGCTGAGGTCTTCCATAATCTAATGCGCTTATGGGAAAACACAAAAATCAAAGAAAGGTCATTCATTCTCATTCTTTCACTTCTGTTTATGAGATCTAGTAGAGTAAAATGAAAATTTGTTAGTCTCAGAAACACTTTGAGCAGATATTTTAAAAAAAAATTTTAAGAGGATTATATATCTTCACTGATGTTAATGTTTGTGCAATTATGCCTAAAATTAATATCATTTGGACCAAATTCATCTACTATACAATATCTTCTGCAATATATTTGATTCTCTTCCAGCTGTAGCTAACTTTAATCACCTATGCTGGCAGGTCTCTATGTAAAGTTTCATACTAGGTATTGTTATATCCAAGACAATTTAATGTCAAAATGTATCCATGTTCTGTAACAAGGGATTCTAAACAAATCTAACAGAGCTTGTCAGCTTCCTTTATCTTTTGTAAAAACTATTGGTAATTGCAAAATAACATAATCTGTTCTGAAGCATAGTATTTAATTATTGGCTCATAATTTTATTAAATTCAATGCAGCAACTATAATGAGTTTGTGTTCAATTCTGCATTCAGAATCAAGATCTAGGGATTAGGTAATCTTCTTATATTCCTATTCATAACGGAAATCCAAAAGCATTATATCAATTTGATAAGATGTAAAACCTCAAGGAAATTGCTGTGGTCAGCTAGATCTGTAGTCTTAATTTTGATAACAGAGATAATATAATAACTTCTTTGGAATTTTTTTTTCTTACAGTTCTTTTAACCCTACTGCATTTCCTCACAGGCATGTCTCTGACAGCAAGCCAAGAAGATTTTTTTTCGCCTTCATTTTTCTCTTTTTGACAAAGAAAGAAAACAAAGTCAGGGAGTAATCCTTTTCCTAGAACAAGAACAGCAAAGCCTTTTAAAGGACTTTCATTATTTTATGTGGTAAATGTTCACAGCTCTCAAATTTATTGGCATAGCTGTCAACATGTATATTCAGTTTGATAATAATGTTCAGCTTAACGAGGCCTCTTGGAATTATTTATTATTAAATTTCATTACTTTCTGCAAATGTTCATGCTGATTAAGCCCACCCTTTCAGGCTCTACCACACTTAAACCAGTCACAGTGTGATGTGATGAGATGGTGAAATTCAAGCTAACATGCTTTCCACAGGACCTGTCTTGTCAAATCTTTAAATATAATTTAATGAAATGTCTGTTGACGTAACTATGGAAAGTGGAAAAACTCATTTATAAAATCAACCAACCATACCTGAAGAACATTTGCACTTTCTGACATGACAAGAATTACTTACACATTTTGGACTGCTTTTGTGTGGGAAGAATTGCCACATATGGCATTTGCCAAAGAGTCTGCCCATTATATTCTGTTGTAAACACGGCACATCTTTCCTGAGGCGTGTTACTCCCAAGGCACAGGCCTCCATAGAAATGCCTGGAAAAGTACCAAATGATATAGAAATGTAACATGCTCTTATCTTTACAGATGTTGACAGTCAGAATAGACCTTGTCTAAATTCTTGATGATTTTATAGTGTAATAAAAGAATAGCAATAGATTATATATCATCACTATTGCCATAAGAGAAAACCCGTATTATCACTATTCCCATGAGAGTAATTCCATGCATAGCATAGAGAAGGCTTATGAATAGGATAGATAAATAGATAATTTCCAAATGGAATATACAAGTGTCTTGGTTTTATGGAGTCAATTCGGTAGGGAAAAGAACTTGTGATAAGAGAAAGGATATGGGCCCACTGAATCAAAATCATCACAGGCAAGCTGTGGAATAATATCTCAGAACACGCCTTTGGCAGTCAAAATTAGGTTAAATTTGTTCATTTGGGGTGCTCTCACTATACCTCTGAGTGCTAGCACTGCACCAACCATATTTTTTTATGCAACACAAATGCTTTTTATTGAATAAACACAAAGTATTTTTTAAATCCTCTTTTCAAAAAAAATTTATTGAAATATGATTGCTTTACGATGTTGTGTTCGGTTCAGTTCAGTCAGTCGCTCAGTCATGTCCGACTCTTTGCAACCCCGTGAATGGCAGCATGCCAGGCCTCCCTGTCCATCACCAACACCCAGAGTGCACTCAAACTCACATCCATTGAGTGGGTGATGTCATCCAGCCGTCTCATCCTCTGTTGTCCCCTTCTCTTCTTGCCCTCAATCCCTCCCAGCATCAGAGTCTTTTCCAGTTAGTCAACACTTCGCATGAGGTGGCCAAAGTACTAGAGTTTCAGCTTTAGCATCATTCCTTCCAAAGAACACCCAGGACTGATCTCCTTCAGAATGGACTGGTTGAATCACTTTGCAGTCCAAGGGACTCTCAAGAGCCTTCTCCAACACCACAGTTCAGAAGCATCAATTCTTTGGTGCTCAGACTTCTTCACAGTCCAACTCTCACATCCATACATGACCACAGGAAAAACCATAGCCTTGACTAGATAGACCTTAGTCGGCAAAGCAATGTCTCTGCTTTTCAATATGCTATCTAGCTTGGTCATAACTTTTCTTCCAAGGAGTAAGTGTCTTTTAATTTCACGGCTGCAATCACCATCTGCAGTGATTTTGGAGCCCAAAAAAATAAAGTCTGACATTGTTTCCACTGTTTCCCCATCTATTTGCCATGAAGTGATGGGACCAGATGCCATGATCTTCGTTTTCTGAATGTTGAGCTTTAAGCCAACTTTTTCACTCTCCTCTTTCACTTTCATCAAGAGGCTTTTTAGTTCCTCTTCACTTTCAACTATAAGGGTGGTGTCATTTGCATATCTGAGGTTATTGAGATTTCTCCCAGCAATCTTGATTCCAGCTTGTGCTTCTTCCAGCCCAGCCTTTCTCATGATGTACTCTGCGTATCAGTTAAATAAGCAGGGTGACAATATACAGCCTTGACGTACTCCTTTTCCTATTTGGAACCAGTCTGTTGTTCCATGTCCAGTTCTAACTGTTGCTTCCTGACCTGCATACAGATTTCTCAAGAGGCAGGTCAGGTGGTCTGGTATTCCCATCTCTTTCAGAATTTTCNACAATATACAGCCTTGACGTACTCCTTTTCCTATTTGGAACCAGTCTGTTGTTCCATGTCCAGTTCTAACTGTTGCTTCCTGACCTGCATACAGATTTCTCAAGAGGCAGGTCAGGTGGTCTGGTATTCCCATCTCTTTCAGAATTTTCTAGTTTCTTGTGATCCACACAGTCATAGGGTTTGGCATAGTCAATAAAGCAGAAATAGATGTTTTTCTGGAACCCTCTTGCTTTTTCCACGATCCAGCAGATGTTCCTCTGGTTCCTCTGCCTTTTCTAAAACCAGCTTGAACATCTGGAATTTCATGGTTCATGTATTGCTGAAGCCTGGCTTGGAGAATTTTGAGAATTACTTTACTAGCATGTGAGATGAGTGCAAATGTTGTGTTAGTTTCTGCTATACAACAAAGTGAATCCACTATGTGTATACATATAACCCCTCCTTCTTGGACCTACTTCCCACTCCACTCTCCTAGGTCATCACAGAGCACCAAGCTGATCTCCTACTAGGCATCTTCCCACTAGCTGTCTATTTTGCATATAATCCTGTATATAAGTCAATGCTACTCTCTCAATCCGTCCTACTCTCTCCTTACCCACCACGTCCATAAGTTTGTTCTCTATGTCTGCACTTCTATTCCTGTTCTGCAAATAGGTTCATCAGTACCATTTTTCTACATTCCATATGTGTATGTTAATATATATTTGTTTTTCTCTTTATGACTTACTTCACTCTTTTTTTTTTTTACTTTACAATACTGTATTGGTTTTGCCATTGCCATACATCAACATGAATCTGCCACGAGTGTGCTGGAAATAAAAGCAAAAATAAACAAATTGGACCTAATTAAAATTAAAAGCTTCTGCACAACAAAGGAAACTATAAGCAAGGTGAAAAGACAGTCTTTGGAATGGGAAAAAATAATAGCAAATGAAGCTACTGACAAACAACTAATCTCAAAAATATACAAGCAACTCCTGCAGCTCAATTCCAGAAAAATAAATGACCCAATCAAAAAATGGGCCAAAGAACTAAATAGACATTTCTCCAAAGAAGACATATGGATCGCTAACAAACTCATGAAAAGATGCTCAACATCACTCATTATCAGAGAAATGACTTACTTCACTCCATATGACAGACTCTAGGTTCATCCACATCACTGAAAATGATGCAATTACATTCTTTTTTGTGCCCAAGGAATATTCCATAGTATAACCATATTTTAAAAGTAATTTATTTACTTTTCATCAGAGGTCATTGCTTTACAATGTTGTGTTGGTTTCTGCCATACATCAACATGAATCAGCCATATGCATACACACATTCCTGCCTTTCTGAACTTCCCTTCCACCTCCAACCCCATCCCAACCCTCTAGGTTGTCACAGAGCACCAGGCTGAGCTCCCTGCACTATAAAGCAACTTCCCATTTGCTATCTATTAATATCTTACACATGATAATATATATATTTCAATGTTACTCACTCAAATAATTCCACCCTTTCCATCCCCCACTGTGTCCTTAAGTCTGTTCTCTATGTCTGAGTCTCTATTCCTGCCATACAAATAGTTAATCACTACCTGATAGCTCAGTTGGTAAAGAATCTGCCTGCAATGCAGGAGACACCAGTTTGATTCCTGGGTTGGGAAGATCCCCTGGAGAAGGAATAGGCTACCCACTCCAGTATTCTGGCCTGGAAAATCTCATGGACTGTATAGTCTGTGGGGTTTCAAAGAGTCGGACACAACTGAGTGACTTTCACTGTCACCGTTTTTCTAGATTATATATTTATATGTTAATATACAATATTCATTTTTCTCTTTCTGACTTAACTTCACTCTGTATAACAGGCTCTAGTTTCATCTACTTCACTAGAACTGACTCAAATTCATTCCTTTTTATGGCTGAGTAATATTCCACTATATATCAGTTCAGTTCAGTCACTTAGTCAGGTCTGACTCTTTGCCACCCCCTGTACTGTAGCACTCCAGGCTTCCCTGTCCATCACCAACTGCCAGAGCTTACTCAAACTCATGTCTGTTAAGTCAGTGATGCCATCCAACCATCTCATCCTGTTGTCACTTTCTCCTATCCCCTTCAGTCTTTCCCAGCATCAAGGTATTTTCCAATGAGTCAGTTCTTTGCATCAGGTGGCCAAAATATTGGAGTTCAACTTCAACATCAATCCTTCCAATGAATATTCAGGACTGATTTCCTTTAGGATCGACTGGTTGGATCTCCTTGCAGTCCAAGGGACTCTCAAGTGTCTTCTCCAACCCACAATTCAAAGGAACCAATTCTTCAGCACTCAGCTTTCTTTATAGTCCAACTCTCACATCCATACAAGACTACTGGAAAAAAACATTGCTTTGACTAGATGGACCTTTGTTGGGAAAGTAATGTGTCTGCTTTTCAATATGCTGTCTAGTTGGTCATAGCTTTTCTTCCAAGGAGCAAGTGTCTTTTAATTTAATGGCTGTAGTCGCCATCTGCAGTGATTTTGAAGCCCAAGAAAATAGTCTGTCACTGTTTCCATTGTTTCCCCATCTATTTGCCATGAAGTAATGGGACTGGATGCCATGATCTTAGTTTTCTGAATGTTGAGTTTTAAAGCAACTTTTTCACTCTCCTCTTTCACTTTCATCAAGAGACTCCAGTTCCCCTTCACTTTCTGCCATAAGAGTGGTGTTATCTGCATATCTGAAGTTATTGATTTCTCTCTCAGCAGTCTTGATTCCAGTTTGTGCTTCATCCAGTCCAGCATTTCACATGGTGTACTCTGCAAATAAGCTAAATAAGCAGGGTGACAATATACAGCTTTAATGTACTCCTTTCCCAATTGGAACCAGTCTCTTGTTCCACGTCTAGTTCTAACTGTTGCTTCTTTACCTGCACACAGATTTCTCAGGAAACAGGTCAGGTAGTCTGATATTCTGATCTCTTTAAGAATATTCCACAGTTTATTGTAATCCATGCAGTCAAAGGCTTTGACATAGTCAGTAAGGCAGAAGTAGATGTTTTTCTAGAACTCTCTTGCTTTTTCGATGATCCAGCAGATGTTGGCAATTTGATCTCTGGTTCCTCTGCCTTTTCTAAACCCAACTTTAACATCTGAAATGAAATTGCACTGTTGAAGCCTGGCTTGGAGAATTTTGAGCATTACTTTGCTAGCATGTGAGATGAGTGCAACTGTGCAGTCATTTGAACATTCTTTGGCACTGCCTTTCTTTGGGACTGGAATGAAAACTGACCTTTTCCAGTCCTGTTGCCACTGCTGAATTTTCCAAATTTGCTGGCATTTGAGAGCAGCACATTCACAGCATCATCTTTTAAGGTTTGAAATATATACCACTATTTCTTTTATTCAATCATCTATAGGTAGACATCTAGGTTGCTTCCATGTCCTGGCTATTGTAAATAATCCTGCAGTGAACATTGGGGTACATGTGTCTTTTTCAGTTATCTATTATATAACCATAGTTTTCTACTGAGTTTGTCCTAGTAATTTTTCATGAATTCTTTAAGGACAGGAACCCGTTTTCTTTTTATGTTACATTTCTTTGGCACCAAGAACAGTATCTAAGATATAGGAGATGATCAAAAGCGCTAAATAGATTAATTGAGAATACATAAAATAATCATAATCAAAAAACAACTTGGATATTTTCTAACATGCAGATGGGCTGAAAATTATTTTCCTATTTCTCCAAAGGAGAGGTACTGATGAAGGTGAAGGCAGAAGAAAATGACCAGTTTTTTTTCTAAAATTCTGAAGGATTATTTTATACCCTTTCTTTCTGATATGGTTTGGTTAGAAATGTGTCTGTTATTCAAATCAGCAAATATTTGAGTGCCTTCCTTTGAATGCTTAGGGAGCATCAAGAAAATAGACAGTAATATATGCAATGCTTTCCTTGCTCATGAGGACCATGTAGTCTGTTTCAAACACATGCTGATTTTACAAAGCCCCTTCAACATGTTCTCAGAAATGTAAAAATTTGAGAGAACTGCGTGCTGTGTGAAGCTAATGTTTTTCTCTTGGAAGATTTCATCAAAAAGGTACATGTCAAGTTGTGCTTTGAAGTACAACAAGGTGGTGAATAAGTGAAGAAGCCATGGGTGATGAGGGAAAAAAAAGCCTCCTTTTAGGGGAGTACATATTAGATGGCATGAGAACCTACCAAAAACAAATGAAACAGTCAACAAAATAGAACCCAGAGAGATTTGGGAGACAACAAACTCACATCTACAACCACCTGGAAGGTAGGCATGGAAAGATTAGGATAAGGATGGACATTAATAAGTAGGCTTAAAAGTTATTATACAGTAGCAGTCATTTGTCCTCTCAACCAAAATGTATTAAATAATTATGTTCACACAGGAAAAGGAGAAAGGAAATTATTTTGAAGATAGCATTTATTGTTTTTCTGTCCCAGGCCCTAGTCCTCATGTTTGACATATGTTATGTCACCGTCTGTATGGCCCTTCCTTTTGTGTAAGGAATGTGAAGTGCAGAGAAATTATTTGTGCTAAAGTCACAGAGCTTATTAGGTGGACTTGAACCCACTGTCTTTCTGTAACAGAAGCACATTTCCCTCCCATCCTCTGTCTGCCATGCACATACTGCCTCCAGAATGTGCCTTCTAACCAAAACACACAGTGATGGATCTTTTACACAAAGGCCTTGTACTCTGGTTTTAAATAACGAAAGACATACATACATAGTTGGATAGCTAGATAGAGATAGAGATTTGACCATTAAACAGAGGTGGAAAAGCAGCACACATAAGCAACTGCAAAATAGATAAGTGTTATCAAAATCTTGGACAAACAAAAACCCTGATGTACGAAGAAATAGAAAACAAATTATACCATCAACATCTTTAAATGCCCATACATACCCTGGTGGCTCAGAGGTTGAAGTGTCTGCCCGCAATGCAGGAGACCCTGGTTCGATCCCTGGGTTGGGAAGATCCTCTGGAGAAGGAAATGGCAGCCCACTCCAGTATTCTTGCCTGGAGAATCCCATGGATGGAGGAGCCTAGTAGGCCATAGTCCATGGGGTCCCGAAGAGTCGGACACGACTGAGTGACTTCACTTTACACACCCCTACAAGTCCAGAACCTCCGTTTCTTAATCATTTAACCTATTTTAAATCATTTTACAATTGCTCTTTTTATTCACCCATAATGCTTATCCACAGATATAATTGTATCGTGCTGAGACTGGGATAAAGTTAGACTACATAGTTAATGATAACCCAGTGAAAACCGGAGTTACAAAAGTAATTTTCAGAAAAATATCTCTATAATCAACCTCAAACAAGTGATGTCCAGGGTCCAAATGAGAAAAACTGGCCAATCCCCAAGTTAAATCCAGATTCATGAGAAGGCCTTGAGTCTACTGTTTGTATTCACCATGATTTTTCCATTTGTAAATTAAGACTGAAAATCTCTTCTTCATTTTCCTGCCTTTGACAATAAGGGACTAACCTTAAATAGTAAATGTTACTATTCTAAAATGACTCTGATTACATAGGCTCCAAAGAGTAAGTAACTAGACTCAACCCTATGGAAAGGCATAGACAGAGCCCCATTCAAAGAGCCCTGGAAGAGGTTGGCAGATCCTTTCTGTTCAGGAAGAAGCATCGTTCTTTGACATCATTGGCACTCACACTGCCAGCCCCTTCATCAAGCCATGGAACATATTCAGTTCAATACCTGGGCAATACCTGAGCCTTAGGAAGCTTATCTACTGAAAAGAGAAAGTCCTTTGGAAAAAGATCTTAGGCCTTTGAGTCAGGCACTCAGGATTTGAAAGCAAACTACAATGCTTAGTTTTCTGTTTTCCCTTCTCTGACATCAGAATAGCACAACTTCCTGTCTGGGCTTTTATCAATAATTAAATGAGGTAAACCATGCAAAGAGCCTGGATAGTGCCTGAAACTTAGCCCTTCAAAATAATAACTACTCCTGGTATTGTTTGATTGGCCCCATAATACAGCTAAGAAAATAGATACATGAAGAGTTTAAGTTTCTTTTTTGCTATCACACAATGGGAAGACCTAAACTGACACAAAAGTTGTGTTCATAGCAGAGAAGAATCCATGACCTGGAGAAAAAAAGCATCTTAAAAACTTATTTGGAGGTCAGAGTTGCTAAGGAAATTTCATAATTTTATAATTAACTAAAAATAGCCTTATTTTAAGCCCAGCGATTTCAACAGCAGTTCCCATTTGATCTGGACATCTACGCTTCACTGCTTATACTTCACAACAAACCTTCAAATTAGAAAATTCACTGGAGTAATTAAGATTTTTAATTGGAAGAAAAAGTATACAATTTGCAAAATGTATTTAATTAGCCTCAGACCACTCACTGATCCAACACATAATTTCCAAAACAGTTGTACAATTTAATACATCATCTTTGCTAAAAAGGAAACCATATTATTAAAACAGCTAGATCTGACTTAAAGGGTAAACATGTCCTGATCAAATTATATTCTTACTTCTTGGCATTTAACCCAATTCCCTTTAATGTTTCACTTTTTTAATGCTTCTAAGCTTGTTTTTTAATTAATTATACAAATCATTAGTATTAAAAGGCGATATAATTGTTTCAAGAAGTGGCTTCACAGACTATCTGCATATTTAATCAACTGCCTCTAAATTTTTAATCATTTGAGTCCAGGTTCTTGTCTTGAAGCTTAACGTGATAACAAACCTACCAACTGGTAGAACTAATTGGTACAGAATTAGTCAATAATTTATAAGGTAAGAAAAGAAATATTGGCTGTTACAAAGGTAAAAGACCATCAGTCACAGTTATTTCTGAGAGGTACCAGCAAACATAGCACTTGCTTCTACAAACATGTGGTACACTGGTGACATCCACTGGCAGTTCTTTGGCATTGTCCAGATTCTTTGACTTTTTAGTGTAAGAGTTGTTAAAAAAAAAAAAAAAGAAAAAGAAAATCAGCGGATCTTACATATTTATGCCTTTCTTTAATGTTAAGTTTAGTTGGATTAACCTGTACACCCATCACAATGAGTGGAACATGTGTCCAATGAAGAGCTTGAAATTCAATAATGCATGTCAATCACTCTGTGTATTCTGAGTTAGAGAGATGCCAATGATGCTCCTGGCCATTGTGAGTTTGAGAGAAGATAAACGAAGGCATAGTGAGAAGAAAAACATCTTCACTTTTTATACAATCTGTGAAAATCAATATTGTAGTGTTACACTAATGGAGATGTGGTGAAATGCCTTGCTGCTGTCATTTTGAAAACAGTGAAGCATTTGGGAAAGAGTAGCACTGGGTAGCAATGGTCAAGTGCACTAAGATTAGGAGCTCTCACAATTTAGTAAACAGCAGAACTATGTGGTTGCTTATTACAGTTACAGATTTTGGGGCTTCATTGCAAAGCTCTTTCAGAATCTCTGAGGAAAGTTTCTAATGTAATTGGCTCACAAACCACACTTTGAGGAATAAAATATCTTATCCTCTGTACTCCAAACATGGAATTAGATACAAAATGCAGAACTTACTGTTTTGGATGCCCAACTGGGGGCAACATAGGAGAGAAGTTCAACTTTACCAGTGGAACAAATTATTTAAATGATTTCTTTTGCATTATATCACTTCCAGTAGTTTGATCATCCCCTGGAGAAGGAAATGGCAACCCACTCAAGTATTCTTGCCTGAAAAATTTCATGGACAGAGGAGCCTGTGGGCTACAGTCCATGGGGTCACAAAGAGTTGGACACGACTGAGGGACTGACCACACCCACACTTCCAGTAATTTGATCATTAGATCATTCAAAAGTATTTAAAAATTTTTTTTTCAAATCTTCCAGGCAGTACGTATAAGACAGAAATAATTTATGATTATTTATAAATGGAAATCAGATTCCGAGAAAGGAATGAAATTAAATAGGTGAAGAGTAATGAGTGTGAAACACTCAAAGGCAATATGTCAATTATTCTCACTATACGTATCAATGTGTTAGCAGTATTGTGTTATTTGTAGGTGGTAAAATCACAAGTAAATTTTTTTTGCTACATATATCTGAGTTTTTTGCAATTAGGATGTGTTTATTTATTTTGTGATTTAGCTAAACATATCCACCCTACAGGTTCTGGGGAAACCACAGTTGTCCAGGGACGACTCAATGGTGCATTAATAATATTTAACCAATCATCCTTATCACTGTTATCATCATCATTCCCCTAAATAGTCTTCAATCAACCAGAAGCTTCCTGGGTGCTTTTAAGAACTGAATCACTGCATAAAGAGTTTGGGTATTTACTCAGAAACTATTATTTCATAATTTAAATGAATAATTGCGACTTGGAGTGAAGAACAAATGTGAGACGACCCGACAAGGTAGAGGACAAAGAAAAGAGGCACAAGGCCTAAGCTGTTTTCTAAGAGAAACCAAGTAAAAGGTGCTACAGAGATGGGGTTATAAAACAGTACAGGCAGGAGGGACAGCAACTAGAACTTAGAGGGGGTGAAACTAATTTCAATTTTTTGGAGAGAGTAAAGACTAAAAATTAATGAGGTAGATTGCAAGTCCAAGTAGGTTATTTCTTCTAGCTGTAACAAAATGTCACAGTGTTACAAAATGCAATAACAAAAAAGCAATGTCCCTTCGGAGAACATGCTCAAACCACCTTCAGGCTCCCAAGGACCTGTGTAGGATTCTTGTGTGTCTGGGGTAATGTTGCTGGAAGAGAACTGGGGAGTTTGATGCTGTAGCCACTTTGTAATCTTTACTAGTCTCTCAGGATAAAAGCCGAAAGCTCCTCAGCCTCAGAAGATAAAAACAGGTCTCTTGTAATGAAAATTCTCTAGTTTCTTTGAGTTACAAAACCACAGCCTGGGGAGAGAGCCTAAATTTAGACTTTTCTTCTTTCCTTAAGGAACTGTCAAACAGCTGCCAAGATGTGTGTTCATTGTCCATTGAGAATTAATGGGAAATAACTAATCCACCTGTTTTGGAAATAGAGTAACATGCTCACATTGAAACATTAACTTGGATGGACAAGACACCCAATAATCCAGATGCATATTTTACAAGGATACTAGTTCACATTAAGAAATGACAATTGTATTAGAAAAGCAGAGAGTATAAAATCACTGAAATAAAATTTTCCCTGTGTTGATTAGTCTCTTTTTCTTGAAAATGAAGAGAGATTGGTTTTTCTGAATACAAAAACTACCCATTCATCAAAAGCAATAAAGAAAAAATATAAAGCCAAATAGAAGTCAGCCAAAAATACCACTAATTTTATATCATAGGCAGAGCAGGGTTCACTAATTCTACCCTCTTTTTTGTGAGCATCTTTCTAGCATTGCACACACACTCACACACATACTTTTTCTCAAAAATTGTGGAAATTTTTCCTTATCAGTGAGTTTATGTTATAAGCATCCATTATCATTATGACTGGTCCCCTAGGTATTCTCGGTTTCCAATTTTTTACAATTGTAAATTATGCGGCAGTAAACATCTACCCTTGCCCACTTCCAATTCATTATCTACAAAGCTTTAAGGGTGATCTTGTCTGAATATAAATACTACTTTATCTTTTTTTATTTGTTTGTTTAAGAGCCACCAATGGCTTTACATCACCTTTAGAATAGAACCCAAACTCCTTTCCATGACCTAAAAGGGCCTTTGCGATCTGAATGCAACCTGTCTCTACTATCATCTGTGCTGCTCCCTCCTTACACACCGTGCCCAATCATTCTGTTCCCCAAGTACATATTGTAATGCATTGCCATGGGCTTTTGCACGTGTTCTTTTCACTGGTTGGAAAACTCTTCAACCATAGGACACTCATATAGGTGTCCTTACATTTTCTTTTTTTTTTTTTTTTTTTTTTGTCTCTCCTTAAATGACACTTCCCCAGAGAGGTTTTCTCTGGCCATTTTATCTAATGTACATTACCCATTCTCATTTTTGTTAGTAGTTCCTTATAAGTCTTTTGAATCTGTTTTTAATTTTGTTTCCCCTTTTCTGTCTGTATCCTTAACCAGAACAAGCTCCACAAGATCAGTGATTGTCAGTGATTTTATGTACATCAATGGTTCACAGTCAAGCATTTGGTGGGCACTAACAAAATAGCCTGACCCGCCTCTTGAGAAATCTGTATGCAGGTCAGAAAGCAACAGTTAGCACTGGACATGGAACCACAGACTGGTTCCAAATAGGAAAAGGAGTACGTCAAGGCTGTATATTGTCACCCTGCTTATTTAACTTCTATGCAGAACACATCATGAGAAACACTGGACTGGAAGAAACACAAGCTGGAATCAAGATTGCTGGGAGAAATATCAATAACCTGAGATATGCAGATGACACCACCCTTATGGCAGAAAGTGAAGAGGAGCTGAAAAGCCTCTTGATGAAAGTGAAAGAGGAGAGTGGAAAAGTTGGCTTAAGCTCAACACTCAGAAAACGAAGATCATGGCATCCAGTCCCATCAGTTCATGGGAAATAGATGGGGAAACAGTGGAAACAGTATCAGACTTTATTTTTTGGGCTCCAAAATCACTGCAGATGGTGATTGCAGCCATGAAATTAAAAGATGCTTACTCCTGGGAAGGAAACTTATGACCAACTTAGATAGCATATTTAAATGCAGAGATATTACTTTGCCAACAAAAGTCCATCTAGTCACGGCTATGGTTTTTTCAGTAGTCATGTATGGATGTGAGAATTGGACTGTGAAGAAAGCTGAGCACCAAAGAATTGATGCTTTTAAACTGTGGTGCTGGAGAAGACCCTTGAGAGTCCCTTGGACTGCAAGGAGATCCAACCAGTCCATCCTAAAGGAGACCAGTCCTGGGTGTTCATTAGAAGGACTGATGCTGAGGCTGAAACTCCAATACTTTGGCCACCTCATGATCTCCAAAATCACTGCAGATGGTGATTGCAGCCATGAAATTAAAAGATGCTTACTCCTGGGAAGGAAACTTATGACCAACTTAGATAGCATATTTAAATGCAGAGATATTACTTTGCCAACAAAAGTCCATCTAGTCACGGCTATGGTTTTTTCAGTAGTCATGTATGGATGTGAGAATTGGACTGTGAAGAAAGCTGAGCACCAAAGAATTGATGCTTTTAAACTGTGGTGCTGGAGAAGACCCTTGAGAGTCCCTTGGACTGCAAGGAGATCCAACCAGTCCATCCTAAAGGAGACCAGTCCTGGGTGTTCATTAGAAGGACTGATGCTGAGGCTGAAACTCCAATACTTTGGCCACCTCATGAGAAAAGTTGACTCATTGGAAAAGACCCTGATGCTGGGAGGGATTGAGGACAGGAGGAGAAGGGGATGACAGAGGATGAGATGGCTGGATGACATCACTGACATCAATTCACATGAGTTTGGGTGAACTCTGGGAGTTGGTGATGGATGGGGAGGCCTGGCATGCTGCGATTCATGGGGTCTCAAAGAGTTGGACACAACTGAGCGACTGAACTGAACTGAACTAAACAAAATATCTGTTGTGTGAATGAATAAGGGAACAGATGAATTGATGAGTACATCTTGATACACTCAGTTCAGTTCAGTTGCTCAGTCATGTCCAACTCTTTGTAACCCCATGAATCGCAGCATGCCAGGCCTCCCTGTCCATCACCAACTCCCGGAGTTCACTCAGACTCGCGTCCATTGAGTCAGTGATGCCATCCAGCCGTCCCCTTCTCCTCCTGCCCCCAATCCCTCCCAGCATCAAAGTCTTTTCCAATAAGTCAACTCTTCGCATGAGGTGGCCAAAGTACTGGAGTTTCAGCTTTAGCATCATTCCTCCCAAAGAAATCCCAGGGCTGATCTTCAATATGGACTGGTTGGATCTCCTTGCAGTCCAAGGGACTCTCAAGAGTCTTCTCCAACACCACAGTTCAAAAGCATCAATTCTTCGACGCTCAGCCTTCTTCACAGTCCTACTCTCACATCCATACATGGCCATTGGAAAAACCATAGTCTTGACTAGACGGACCTTAGTCAGCAAAGTAATGTCTCTGCTTTTGAATATGCTATCTAAGTTGCTCACAACTTTTCTTCCAAGGAGTAAGAATCTTTAACCAGTTTTCTCCTTAGGATAAATTTCTAGGTATAGAGTTTCTAAATAAAGTGGAATTAACATTTTTTAAAATATTATATACATATTACCAAATATTATTCAGCCATTTTCAACAATATGGATGGTCCTTGGGGCATTATATGAAGTAAAATAAGTCAAACAGAGAAAGAAAAATACTGAGTGATCGCACTTATATAGGAATCCAAAAATAACTGAAGTCATATAGAGAGGAGTAAAGATTAGTGGTTGCCAGATGGGGGGAGTGGGGTGGGTGAAATGGGTGAAGGTGGTTAAAAGGAACAAATTTTCAGTTATAAGATAAATAAGTCCTGGCAATGTAATGTAATGTATAGTGTAGTGATTATAGTTAACAATAATGTGTTATATATTTAAAAGTTGCTAAAAGAGTAGATCTTGAAAGTTCTCTTCACAAGAAAAAAAATTATAAATATGGTGGTGGTGGATGAGCTTATTGTGGTATTTTACAACACATACACATATCCAATTATATTTTGTATTTGAGTACATCTAAAATCAATAAAATGCTGTATGTCAGTTATATCTCAAGTTTTAAAATTTGAAACCAAATATTGTCTAGCTATTCTACTAAAAGTATGGAACACCTGAAATTCTCACCAATAACATGATGGGGATATTTTTCCCCTCCACATCTCTGACAACACTTGATACCAATCTCCTAGGAAATAAAGTAACAGATAAAATTTAAATTTTACCTCCTGGATGTCAATAAAGTTGGACTTCTTTTTATATGTATGTTGGTGATCTTTTTTCTAATTGGCAGTTAGTTATTTCTTTGTCTTTTTTCTCTCATATGCCTGTCTTATTTATTGTTATATAAATGCATTTTGCACAAGAGGAATACTAATCTTATTTTTCATTAATAATGTCACGAATAGTTTATCAAGATTTTCTTTTGTAATTAAGCCTTATTTGTGGCAATATTCCTCTTTTGTATAAATTTTAACTTTGTATATTTCAATGCTTCTTTTATTTCTGGATTTAATATTTAAATACAGCCACAATTTTGCAGAAATATTCCTCTATCATTTTTCCAGTTCTTTATGATTTCATATTTTTTGTTTAGGGTTTTGAACTATCTAAAATTTATTATGGCATAAAGAATAGTAGGGAGTTTTGAAATGCTAGTTGTCCCATCAAACCTAAAAAATCAACTGTTTCCTCGTTGATTCTAATTCCAGAACATTCCTTATTCTTTTCCTGACTTCTCTTTTGTCCATTTTAAAAAATAAGAATTTGTTCAATGACACTTGAGTGCAACAAACTTTACCTTGATAGAAATCCAAGGCATAGTCCCAGGCACCAAATGCTGTGACTTGCTCTTCCTTTTTGGCGATCAGTACCTTTGATACTTTTGCTAAAATAGGTTGTATCATATGGATCCTCTGCCATCAGGTTACCCTTGGTGCTCTGCACAGTCTACTACTGACTCCAGTTTCTGCCATAGAAGCTTTTATCTCTCTTCTTGAAGATAAAATAGTCTCATCTCCCAGGCATTCTGCAGTCATCCACCGATCCACAGAGCCGTGGATAAGAGGGACACAGATTTCTGCTCCTCAATTAAAATTCCAAACTACCAACTGCTTCTCAGCTTCAGCTAAATCATATTACCTCTCCTTTGGTTAGGCCATTTCCACTTCTTACAACATACAAATCCCTTTTCTCCTCTTTGAATAATATAGATTTTACCACACTTCAGTAGTTCTAAAAGACAAAGTTGTATCACCTCTCTTCAGGTGTGAGGATAGCTCAGATGTTTACAGTCACAATGTTTGTCTCTGCCTTCTGAAGTAAGGATAGCAGAAGGAGTAGCTTGCTTCTCTAATGAGTCCTCAGCAACAACAATCAAAACTAAAGTAGCTCAGTTACACAATAATCACATTAGTCTATTTAGAAATTATTATTATCACTTTTACTTTACATATGTTTTTAATATGTTATAGCAATATCCCACCATTTTCCACACACTGTTTGCTATTCTTATATGTTAATTTTTCTGGACAAAGTTAGAATTGTTACACCATGGGATGGGAGAGGATCCAGTAGAGTCTTGATGAGGGTTTACAGGTTTGTTGAGTACTAAGACTCTAGCAATTTTTCAAAACAGAATAGGAGAGATATTATGCCTCCAGCCCAGAAAAACATGAGGGGGACTTTGGCTGTTCTCAACTGGATTCAGTGTAAAAACAATTTTAAATGAGTTAAAATTTCAGTTAAGGAGGATAAAATAAAGATGGAGGGAAACCAAAATATCATCATTCCCATGATTAGGTAAATGATCACAGGGTATACCTGAATTCTGGTTTTTACCTTATAATGTCTGAAACCATTTCCTCATGAATGCTACATAGGAAGTCTAGATTTAGGAGTTCCAAAACTGATCCCATATTCTGTTCCTCCTCCTCATCCTAATGATTCATTCAACAAATCTCTATTGAGCACTTCATATCTGCCTTAGATACTTTGCTAAGTTCTGAGATTACAGCCATGAAAAAAGTTCTCTCTTGCCAGGAACTTACACTTACAGGCTTCCCTGGTGGTTCAGATGCTAAAGAACCTGCCTACAATGTGAGAGACCCAGGTTCAATCCCTGGGTTGGGAAGACCCCTTAGAGAAGGGAATGGCAACCCACTCCGATATTCTTGCCTGGAGAATCCTATGGACAGAGGAACCTGGCAGGCTACCGTCCATGGGGTTGCAAAGAGTTGAACACAACTGAGCAACTAACACTTTCACTTTCACTTTAGACTTATAGAGAAAACAAAAATTAATGAGTAATTCAATAGAGTGTGACAAGCATTATAACAGAAAAATAGGAACATATTATTGGGTTACCTACCTAATCTGTAATCAAGAACATTTTCCTAAAGAAATAATATATTACATAAGCCCTAAAAGGAGAAAAATGTTACCTGGGTTGGAGAAAACAGTAATGTGTTCAAGATAAAGGGAACAGTACGTGCAAGGGCCAAAGCTAAAGAGTACATGTCAGAATAGAGTCTATTCCAGGGCATCAGCTAGCTGGAAAATAGAACACGAGGAAAAGCAACTAAAGATAATGCTGGAAACACAAAGGCCAAATCATGAAAGCCTCATAGCCCTGTTAAAAAGAGCTTTATCCAAAGCCAGTAGGAAGCCATTGAAGTTTTTAAGTAGAGGAGTGGTATGATCAAGTATTTTTGTGAGACCACTCTGAGCATAGAGTATGGAATAAACTTGAGAAGGAGAGTAAGTATAGAGAAAGATCAGAAAAAGAAAGGCCAGCCAAGAGTCTGCTGTAGTATTCTAGGAAAGCAAGTGGCCCAGATCTGTGTAATGGCAATGGAAGTGGAGAGAAGTACACAGATACAACCAACATTTTACAGCACTTGGTATTTCTAGATTGTTGTTTGGGAAGTTGGTGGTAGCACATTTACTGAGCTGTGAAGCTCTGGAGGAGATGAGGTCTGGAGGGAGGATAAAGAGATCTATGAAAATGTAGTTTGATGTAACTATAATATATACAAATGGAGACATTGAACAAGTGGCCAAATAATTGGATCTGAAGTTCAGAAAGGAGATGGAAGCTTGAAAGCCACTTTGACTGTATGTGATGGAGAAGGCAATGGTAACCCACTCCAGTACTCTTGCCTGGAAAATCCCGTGGATGGAGGATCCTGGTGGGCTGCAGTCCATGGGGTTGCTAAGATTTGGACATGACTGAGCGATTCCATTTTCACTCTTCACTTTCATGCATTGGAGAAGGAAATGGCAACCCACTTCAGTGTTCTTGCCTGGAGAATCCCAGGGACGGGGGCGCCTGGTGGGCTACCGTCTATGGGGTCACACAGAGTTGGACACGACTGAAGCGACTTTGCAGCAGCAGACTGTACGTGAAGCCATGAGAATAAAGGGATGGAGTAAAATAAAGAGGGAGGGAAATTTATCTTATGGCCTAGCTAAGCAGAGCAAGATTTAAGGAGTAAGCAAAAAGAGAAATGGATTTGTAAAAAAGACCAAGAAGAGGTATCCAGGACTTGAAGAATATAATTTTGTTGACTTGGAAACCAAAAGAAAGAAATGATTCAAGGAGAGACTGGTTTGAAGCACCGAAGTTGTTGAAAAAGCATGTACGAAAGATCTGAAATGTTTCCTTTTATGTGTGGTCTCACAGTTTCAAGGAGGTGGGGGGAATGTCAGTGATTGTGAGTCTCAGCAAGTGAAGAAAAGGTGATTGTAAGAAGGTACTTTATAAAGAAGGAGGGAGGAGAGAGTTAGAGTTGTTACTAAGGCAACCAAAGGGTGATGTTTTTTAATGATTACAAAAAGTGAAAATTACATCTTAGCTGAGGACAGATTAATTTTTGTTTTTTGCAAAACAAGCTGCATCTCCTTGGAAGGGCAATGACCAACTCAGAATTTCTGACATTAGGCTGACACTTGAATTTTCTGTTTCTTACCTCTGCTGAAACTTTAGTTGCTTGTGTTCCACCTAAACCTTGACTCGGAGTACAGTCTGTTCCCTTGACTTTCTACCACAACACTCTTCTAAGTCATTAGTCTATGTGGAGATTTCACGTCAGGTCTGGGAAGATGAAGCGTTATTAAACTGTAGAAGCACACGGCAAACATCCTAGGAAATATGTCCTCAATGTCCATATTCTTAAGTCTTTTACAGCCTGGTCTCCAGAATTTACCAATAGCTATCTTTCACCTCGGCTTCCAGCCTCCCACTCTCTCATTAGACCACTTGATTCATTCTCTTGCTGTCTCTCCTATCTACTTCCATGCCCAAGTTCTTATCTTCCCATGCAAAATGAAGTTCTCTATACTTAGCTAATTTTTTCAGCATCAAGTTTCAGACTCATCTTCCTACATAAAGAGGTGCTAAAAAAGATAATTATTTTTCTAAGAATTCCAATGGCATCTGTTAAAATTGTCACTTGTCACCATCATAATTATTACAATCTTCCTAGTTTGGGGACTTCATGTGTAGCTCAAATGGTGAAGAATCTGCCTGTGGTGCAGGAGACCTGGGTTCGATTCCTGGATCAGGAGGATCACCTGGAGAAGGACATGGTAACCCACCGCAGTATTCTTGCCTAGAGAATTCCATGGACAGAGGAGCCTGGCAGGGTACAGTCCAGGGGTCCACAAAGAGACATGACTGAGTGACTAACACTAGTTTCTTTGGCCCTAAACCTACTAATAATTTCCAGCTCTTCCCTTTACTCCTTCATGTCTCTCATCCAATGTCTGATGATAACACTGATGATTTCCTCCTCCATAAATCATTTTTTCATGCCCATGACTGGAAAGCAGGCTCTTCTGATTATTACCTAGATTAGCTTCATGATGGGCTATCCTCCTTTGGTTCCCCTCTCCTCCTTAGTCATCTAATACAGAGTTACCCTTCTAATCCAGATATCATCAGAGTACTTTTACCCTCTAATTATTATACTCATTGACTCAATAGATGTTTCTGAGAATTTCTAATATGCAGAGCAAAGATAAAAAGACAAAGCTCATTTCTGATTTCAACAAGGTAAAGATGAAATGGGGTACCTGGCTATGACTTTCCTGAACTAAAATGTAAACCACTTTGCCAAGCTTGCCTTTCCAGGTCTATTAGCCATGACCTTTCCCTCTGTCACATGTCCTGTACACTTCAGTTACAATGAAGCTATCATTTGCTGGAAGACTCTTAAATTTAACCTGTGCCCTTTCCACACTGGCTGGCACTGCCACTCTCCCTTTGATGACACTCTCGGCTCTTTCTCCAAGGTTTGGCTTTATAAATGTAATCCCCACAAGGCCTTCTAGGACCCATCACATTCTTTCCATCATTCAGCAAGTGTAACCAGTGTCTCTCTCCCATTGTATTTATAATTTTATTCATCTTGGCTTCTGGGACACCTTTGTATGTCCAATACTGTAACATTTAACTTAGCAGGTCCTTTTGTCTTCTTCCACTTGGTCATGTATTAGCTCAATTCCTGTGTTGTCTAGGTGGAGGGCAGGGTGTCTCTGGATCAGGTTTTCAGTCTTCTACATTTCCCACTTTATTGGTGTTATTTGGAGGGATGGAGATGGAAAGTATGAGCATCTCAATTATCACTTTGTATTAATCAAGTGGAAGGAAGCATGGGAGTCTGTAGCACCTGGTGCAGGTGGGGACAGCTGTCCACATTGTCTCTTCGGGGCTGGGGAGGGGGAGCACCCCCAGCTATACTGCAACTGTGGCTACTTCCATAAAAGCAATCTTACAGGAGGGACTGAAACCAGGGCTGAGGCACAATATATGGCATATATGTGCTTTCCTTGGCAGGAAGGGCACACAAGTGGTGACATGGCAGATACTCAGTGATAGAAAGGGCAATGTTCCAGGGAGGCAGAGTACCTGAATGTACAATCACCAACATGATTATTTTAAAATACATCAGTTAAGATTCCAGATTGTGTGCTAAGCACTTTACATGAATTTCATTTCACCACCCAACTGAAGAAATAGTGATGATGCTGATAGCGATGATGGTAATTTCCTTCACAGGAAAGAAGAAACTATGACTTGGCCAAGGCTTCATAGCTACTATGCAAAGGCTGGCATCCAAATCTGCAAAGTATGACTTCAGAACTACAATCTTAACTCGAGTTCCTAATGCCTAGGGTGTCATGTGGAGTTCTATAATTATAAAGCAAACTAGTGTGGTAAAGGACTAGTCACCTGATAGTCTAACTGTAGAAACAAATATTTATGCTGGTTAAAAATTCACTTGGATTCCTTTATCAAGTTGGGGAAATCTCTGCAATGACGTTTTGGGTTAATATAGTTATGTGCTCAGTCCAAGGCTAGCCTTTCTCTTGTTCACATCTATAATTTGTGGCCCAAGATATATGCAGTTAGAGACATTATAAGCAGTGCTCTGGTTATGAGTATTCCTAAGTGTTAAGTCAGAGAAGGCAATGGCACCCCACTCCAGCACTCTTGCCTGAAAAATCCCATGGGCGGAGGAGCCTGATGGGCTGCAGTCCATTGGGTCGGGAAGAGTGACTTCACATTCACTTTTCACTTTCATGCATTGGAGAAGGAAATGGCAACCTACTTCAGTGTTCTTGCCTGGAGAATCCCAGGGATGGGGGGAGCCTGGTGGGCTGCCATCTATGGGGTGCACAGAGTCGGGCACAACTGAAGCAACTTAGCAGCAGCAAATGTTAAGTGGTAAAAGTGTGGGGGTCAGGGCTGGCAGGGAGTGACACATCCCACACGAGGCAGGTATGGTTTGGTGGAGGGTTCAATAAATGTTACTGGAAACCTGCATCTCAGGCAAACTACCTGTGCCCCACTGGTGTGGTGACACTGACTGAGCCTTACCCTTCTATTCCCTAGAGGATGTGACACAGAAAGCTGGAGGCTTTATATGAGCAACAGTCAACACAGCCAGGAGGCACAGCAGGTCACAATACCGCATGTTTCCACCTGGGCTCCATCTACAAACATAATCGCACAGTTACAATTCTGTTATTACTTTGCTTTGAAATTCTATTTTATTTTATGCATTTAAAGATATTCTGTGAAGGGAGTTCATAAATTTCACCAGAACTGAGAGATGGATCCAAGGCACAGAAAAGTTTAAGAATGCCTGGCAATAGGAAGAAGAGCTTTTTAAATAGTGGAGCCAGCCTGAAACACTGATTTGTAACCATTACCAATGGTAATCTTTCAGAGAAATCATAATTCAGGAGGCAATCTGATAGCAGTAACGTAACATAGCTATCACATGTAGAGTTAGCACTGCTGGTGATCAGAAGCCAGAGACCACATGGGGCTCAGTTCAATAGCTCAGTCGTATCTGACTCTTTGCTACCCTCATGGACTGCAGTACGCATGGCTTCCCTGTCCTTCATCCAACTCCCAGAACTTGTTCACATTCAGGTCCAGCAAGTCGGTGATGCCATCCAACTTTCTCATACTGTCGGTCCATTCTCCTGACTTCAATCAGGTCTTTTCCAAAGAATCAGTTCTTCATATAAGGTGGCCAAATACTGGGATTTCAGCTTCAGCATCAGTCCTTCCAGTGAGTAATCAAGACTGATTTCCTTTAGGATGGACTGCTTGGATCTCCTTGCTGTCCAAGGGACTCTCAAGAGTCTTCTCCAGCACCACAGTGCAAAAGCATTGATTCTTCAGCACTCAGCTTTCTTTATACTCCAACTCTCACACCCATACATGACCACTGGAAAAACCATAGCTTTGATTAGAAAGATCTTTGTTGGCAAAGTAATGTCTCTGCTTTTTAATATGCTATGTAGGTTGGTCATATAGCTTTTCTTCCAAGGAGTTAAGTGTCTTTTAACTCATGGCTGCAGTTACCATCTGCAGTGACTTTGGAGCCCCCAAAATATAGTCTCTCACTGTTTCCATTGTTTCCCAAGCTATGTGCCATGAAGTGAAAAGATGTCCTTTAATTATAGGGGACTGGAATGCAAAAGTAGGAAGTCAAGAAACACCTGGAGTAACAGGCAAATTTGGCCTGGGAGTACAAAATGAAGCAGGGCAAATACTAATAGAGTTTTGGCAAGAGAACACACTGGTCATAGCAAACACTCTCTTCCAACAACACAAGAGAAGACTCTACACATGGACATCACCAGATGGTCAACACCAAAATCAGACTGATTATATTCTTTGCAGCCAAAGATGGGGAAGCTCTATACATTCAGCAAAAACAAGACCAGAAGCTGACTGTGGCTCAGATCATGAACTTCTTATTGCCAAATTCAGACTTAAATTGAAGAAAGTGGGCAACACCACTAGACCATTCAGGTATGACCTCAATCAAATCCCTTATGATTATATAGTGCAAGTGATAAATGGATTTAAGGGACTAGATCTGATAGACAGAGTGCCTGATGAACTATGGATGGAGGTTCATGACATTGTACAGGAGACAGGGATTAAGACCAGCCACCAAGAAAGAGAAATGCAAAAAAGCAAAATCATTGTCTGAGAAGGCCTTACAAATAGCTGTGAAGAGAAGAGAAGCAAAAAGCAAAGGAGAAAAGGAAAGATATACCCTCTTGAATGCAGAGTTCCAAAGAATAGCAAGGAGAGATAAAAAAGCCTTCCTCAGTGATCAGTGCAAACAAATAGAGGAAAACAACAGAATGGAAAAGACTAGAGATCTCTTAAGAAAATTAGAGATACCAAGGGAACATTTCATGCAAAGATGGGCTTGACAAAGGACAGAAGTGATATGGCCCTAACAGAAGCAAAAGATATTAAGAGGTGGCAAGAATACACAGACCTGTACAAAAAAGATATTCATGACCCAGACAACCACGATGGTGTGGTAACTCACCTAGAGCCAGACATCCTGAATGTGAAGTCAAGTGGGCCTTAGGAAGCATCACTATGAACAAAGCTAATGGAGGTAATGGAATTCCAGTTGAGCTGTTTCAAATCCTGAAAGATGATGCTGTGAAAGTGCTGCACTCAATATGCCAGCAAATCTGGAAAACTCAGCAGTGGCCACAGGACTGGAAAAGGTCAGTTTTCATTCCAATCCCAAAGAAAGGCAATGCCCAAGAATGCTCAAGCTACTGAACAACTGCACTCATCTCACATGCTAGTAAAGTAATGCTCAAAGTTCTCCAAGCCAGGCTTCAGCAATATGTGAATCATGAACTTCCAGATGTTCAAGCTGATTTTAGAAAAGGCAGTGGAACCAGAGATCAAATTGCCAACATCCACTGGATCATCGAAGAGCAAGAGAGCTCCAGAAAAACATCTATTTCTGCTTTATTGGCTACACCAAAGCCTTTGACTGTGTGGATCACAATAAACCATGGAAAATTTTGAAAGAGACAGGAGTATCAGACCACCTGAGAAATCTGTACATAGGTTGGGAAGCAATAGTTAGAACTGGACATGAAACAACAGACTGGTTCCAAATAGGAAAAGGAGTACATCAAGGCTGTATATTGCCACCTTGCTTATTTAACTTACATGCAGAGTACATCATGGAAAATGCTGGTCTGGATGAAGCACAAGCTGGAATCAAGATTACTGGGGGAAATACCAATAGCCTCAGATATGCAGATGACACCACCCTTATGGCAGAAAATGAAGAAGAAGAGCCTCTTGATGAAAATGAAAGAAAAGCATGAAAAAGTTGGCTTAAAACTCAACATTCAGAAGACTAAGATCATGGCATCTGGTCTCATTGCTTCATGGCAAATATATGGGGAACCAGTGTCAGACTTTATTTTTTTGAGCTCCAAAATCACTGCAGATGGTGACTGCAGCCATGAAATTAAAAGACACTTACTCCTTGGAAGGACAGTTATGACCAACCGAGACAGAATATTAAAAAGCAGACACATTACTTTGCCAACAAAGTCCGTCTAGTCAAGGCTGTTTTTCCTGTGGTCATGTATGGATGTGAGAGTTGGACTGCGAAGAAAGCTGAGAGCCGAAGAATTGATGCTTTAGAACTGTGGTGTTGGAGCAGACCCTTGAGAGTCTCTTGGACTGCAAGGAGATCCAACCAGTCCATCCTAAAGGGAATCAGTCCTGAATATTCATTGGAAGGACTGATGTTGAACCTGATACTCCAATACTTTGGCTACCTTATGTAAAGAACTGACTCATTTGAAAAGACCTGATGCTGGGAAAGATTGAAGGTGGCAGGAGAAGGGGACGACAGAGGATGAAATGGTTGGATGGCATCATCAACTCAGTGGACATGAGTTTAAGTAAGCTTCAGGAGATGGTGATGGACAGGGAGGTCTCATGTGCTTCAGTACCTGGGGTCGCAAAGAGTTAGACACGACTGAGTGACTGAACTGAACTGAACTGATGGGATTGGATGCCATGATCTTAGTTTTCTGAACGTTGAGTTTTAAGCCAACTTTTTCACTCTTCTCTTTCACCTTTATCAAGAGACTCTTTAGTTCCTCTTCACTTTCTGCCATAAGGGTGGTGGCATCTGCATATCTGAGGTTATTGATATTTCTCCCAGCAATCTTGATTCCAGCTTGTGCTTCATCCAGACCAGTATTTCTCATGATGTACTCTGCATATCAGTTAAATAAGCAAGGTGACAATATACAGCCTTGATGTACTCCTTTCCTGATTTTGAACCAGTCTGTTGTCCCATATCCAGTTCGGTTGCTTCTTGGCCAGCATAGAGTTTTCTCAGGAGGCAGGTAAGGTTGACCGGTATTCCCGTCTCTTTAAGAATTTTCCACAGTTTGTTGTGATCCACACAGTCAAAGGCTTTAGCATAGTCAATGAAGCAGATGTTTTTCTGGAATTCTCTTGCTTAACTGATGTTGACCACCCTAAAATAGAACTAAGACAGAAATCTCCAACTGATATATCAGTCTTATTGTACACCATTATATATGTGAAAAAAGTAATATTCTGAATTACTAAACACTCCTAGTAATTTTTATCTTGTCTTACTAGGTCTCCTGAATGTTTCAAAATAAATAGTTCTCCCATACAAAAAAAAAAAATGAAACAGAACAACGTGGATGTACCAGATCTGCCTTTTTTTTTTCTTTCTTTCTAGGACTGTATACTAACTCTAACATATGAAAAGCAAAAAAAGAAAACACAGCAAATCTCACCTAATCCTAATCCAAAAATGGTGTGATAGCAGCAAGGAGATCAAACCAGTCAGTCCTAAGGAAATCAATCCTCAATAATCATTGGGAGGACTGATGCTAAAGCTGAAACTCCCATACTTTGGCCACTTGATGTTAAGGACTGACTCTTTGGAAAAGACTATGATGCTGGGAAAGATTGAAGGCAGGAGGAGAAGGGGACAACAGAGGATGAGATGGTTGGATGACATCCCTGACTTACCAGACATGAGTTTGAGCCAGCTCCGGGAGATGGTAAAGGACAGGGAAGCCCGGTGTGCTGCAGTCCATGAGGTCACAAAGAGTCGGACATGATTTATCAGCTGAACAACAAGCAGAATTTGGCTAAACCAAAATGAAAAACAATCCAAATGTAATTTGTATTTTTCTTGGAAATTCATTTAAATACTGTACTGCTGCTGCTACTGCTAAGTCATGTCAGTCGTGTCCGACTCTGTGCAACCCCATAGACGGCAGCCCATCAGGCTCCGCCGTCCCTGGGATTCTCCAAGCAAGAACCCTGGAGTGGGTTGCCATTTCCTTCTCCAATGCATGAAAGTGAAGTCACTTAGTTGTGTCCGACTCTTAGTGACCCCATGGACTGCAGCCTACCAGGCTCCTCCATCCATGGGATTTTCCAGGCAAGAGTACTGGAGTGGGTTGCCACTGTACGAACTCTGGATATCTGATACTCTCAGATTTAATTTCCTATAAGGTATATATACACTAATTGACACCTGTTCAAAATTATTTATCAGAAATAATCAGAAAGGATAATGTCAACCTTTCCTCAAAGTTTTTCTTGGCTCATGCTTTAAGATCAAAGTGAGCAATTCTGTACAAAATCTGGGCTCCACAATAATAAATTTAGATAACGAATGAAGTTAGAGACACAATAGCAAAGACAAGCACATGTTGGTCAATTTATGAGAGTGTAGCATTTAAAACAGGACATTCTGATACTGTCAATTTGACCCTGCTGCAAAACAAGAAAATGCATATCAATTCAAAACAAAGCATTTTTATAAATCAGAAATAATCCAAGATATCCTACAAGGTTGAAAGAGTTAAGTGTGTTTAGCTCTTGCTCTTCTATTTAGAGATCCTGTGTGTCATCCAAGCCTTTGTAAGACATCAGATCTATTTCTTTTTTTTTTTTGGTGTTTTTAAGATTTTATTTTTTTTTTAATTGAAGAAGAATTGCTTTACAGAATTTTATTGGTTTCTGCCAAATATCAACATGAATCAGCCATAGGTACATATATATGGACAGATCAATCTGTGATAACATCAGATTGGTGTTCTAAGTTTTGGTGTTTTAAGAATTAGGTTTGAACTGACTGAAAATAAATTGAGTACTTTTAAATTTTGTCAATAATTCTTTTCTAGTAACAGCTGATTTTCTTAGCATTTTGTGAATATTTTCAGATGCTCTATTACTAAAAATGTATAGCTTTTATTTAAAACTAAAGTATGCATTTTTGAAATATTATTCTCAAAAAAAACCTTAACTTTCCCACAAAGTTTTACAAGGATCAGAGCAGATGGGCAACATTGTGCGTTATGTTAATGTTTTTTTGCTGTTTAACTTCTCATCCTTTTTTAGAACATTGAATACCCTTCTCACAAAAAGTAGGAAAACTAGAGATAGAATCCCAACAAAAGCTTTCTAGATGGTCTCAGGGAGGTGATAAGGGAGGCTGGTGTCACAACTTTCTGAAACCTTTGTCTTCCATAGTGATGTTGCCAAGGCACGAAACTGAAAAGCAGGTATGAAAAGAGAATAGCATGGATTTACCTATTTGAATCTTAATAGCTTTTATATCTTTGATTTTAATATTTTGATCAGGTTAATGATCTAGCTGTATAAGGATCTAAAGAACCTTCTGAAAGTTACAGCATGGGGCAAATAGGAAATATTAAGGTGAAAATGTTACACTCTCATAAATTTACATGCCATGAGAAAGCATGTGCAAATTATCTAAGTCCCCTCTACATTTTGATCATTTTTTTTTTTACATTTTGATCATTTTCTTAAAAACAGGTAGATAGTCACAGTCAATCCTTAAATAAATGAAAAAAAATACAATAAATAATGTCACTGATAGGTACAATACCAGTGTAAATATTATGGTATAATCAATAATTTAATATGTAATAAAAGTCATTCTGAAAAATCAATATATTTCAAAATAATTTAAACTTATTTCAAAATACGATTTGATCTTAAGGTTATAATAAACTCAGAAAATATACAATTCAAAATAGTTTTTAGTTTTATTAACAGGTTTCAAGTAGCTTCTTTTAATTGATAACTCAAATTTTTATCATACTTAAGTTATAAAAACAGCAGTATAATTGAAACTCAGTCCACAAATAATTCATTCTGAGCCTCAAATTTTTTTCACATTTTGTGGTTGAGAATTCTAATGCTGCTACAGTAAATAAGGACAGAAAGATGTCTAAATTATGCATATCTGAAGAAAATATTATAATAATATAAAATCACACAAGAACACACCAAATCATTTTTTTCTGAGGTTTAATTTTAACTAATGAATTTTTAAATGATGAAGGTAATGTCAATCCAAATCTTGAATTATTTGTAATGTACAAACTATTTTTTGAAATTGTAGGTGAAATAGATTATTTTCACCATGGCAATGCCTTCACCCTTATTTATGGTCTTTTTCTTGAGTTCTTTTTCCTCAACAGTTTAACAAGTCACTTCTGGTTTGGCTAAAGTGCAATCCTAGCACAATAATGTTTCAGCTTGCAAGGAAGAACGCCCTTATTGAGTTGATAGAACTCCACCAACTGGATTAGATCCGTAAATCTGTATGTCCATCATCTAGGGTGTGGAACATCTCACCATCATCTTCCACCTGAAACAGGAGAAACAACAAACCAGTAAGAAGGGAAAAAGCTACTGAGAAAGTCAATCATGTTCTATTGCATACTGTATCTTTAAATGCCAAAACTGACACATTTATAATACTAAACGACAGTGAAAAGAAGATTCTGGCACATCCACTTCTTTTTTGTAACTTTACTTTCATTTAAAGGAAATACCATCTGATCCCAAGGTAAGCAGTTGGCTCTGCTTCCTGTATCTTTAATTTTCTTAACGTTCTGTAGTTAGAATAGTAGGACAAGTCTGCATCAATACAGTACACAGTGAGAAATCTGCACTATTTAGTGTAAGAGTAAACAAAAGATTTTAGTATGCCTACCCTCAGAAAACCATTTCCATTTCTAATTGCTGTCTACCTAAAGCCTCACTTTGTATATTTAAAAATGAATATCCACCAGAACTTGTATCAGTAAATTGATTCTGGAGCAGTCAAACATTATGTTAATGGAATGACAGGTTGATTTGTTTGTTTTTTTTTCCCCCTTTGCATTGAGATCTTCGGGCATTAAGCAATTCATAACTTGCCAGGGATGTCACTCACATAATCAAATGCAGTCAGGAAGAAACTTCATATGGATTGGATAATTTCAGAAAGAGTTCACTTGAAAAAAGAAAACACTAGCAACTCAGCAATTTCATGTTAATACTTTCTTGAAAGTAGACTGGATCTCTGTTCCACACTATCTGGTTCTAATACACAGACTACATGCATACATACACACACATACGCAGCAGAAGCAATAACAACAACAAAATCTCAAAGCAAGCTGTGCCACCTGGAAGCAGAATTACATTTTTAAAAGGTCTTCAGAATAGTTTAAATAATGATCTCCAGTGCTACAACACCTGCTTACATATCCATAATGATGATTATAAACAAAACTACAAAAAAACATTTTTGGGACAAGAGAGGAGAATGGGCTTTAAAATAATGGTTTTTAAAGAACACTAGTAGATTTCAGGAGAACGAATTTTCAGTGGCCTTTTAATAATAGGTGGCATGGGGTCCATACAATATTACCAAATCATATTTCATGAGAAAAAGGAAATTTAATTTTTACAATTCCTGTATTTCTTATATTAATTCAGACTCATAAAACCATTTCTGCCATACTTAACTCTAGTCAAAGCACAAGCTCCTATATTATATTTAATAAAAGAACCAAAGAAAACTAAAGTCTCCAAAAGCTTATGCATTAAGATCATCTCTAATACACAAATAAGAAATCACAAATACTTACTGGTATAATTTGAAAGTGCTTTATTTTTTGTCCATGACTCATTGACAGTACAAAAGTTTTGGGGTTACTCTGACTATCCCGTACCAAGAAAACTCTAAAGAGAGAGAAGGAATTTCAATATTTTTTCTGTATTTATTCATGGATTTCATAGAGATATAGTCTATACCAACTCCAGGAAGTATATTCCTAAATGTAGCCAGAGTTTTCCTTTACTGTGTATTCAATGATGGGATTATCCAACATGGTAAACAATATGGTACGATATACTCTAAAACTATAAAACTATCATTGGAACAAATTTAATTTTAATAGTATAAATACACAGTCATTTGTCAGATTTTTTGCTCACAATAACCAATATAAGGCTATGCTGGCATCAACAATTATTGCAAGTCCTTTTTCCATTGGGAAGTTGGGTAATCATATGCAACTCTTTGGTACAGAGAATGAATCATTAGTATACTGTTACTTCTGGGTCATGTAAGGTCCTGTAGAAAGAAAATTTATAGAATTAAAAAATTTTAAACCCACTCTTCTATACTGGATCCTTTTTTTTTTTGGATTCTGGTTCCTACGATTACATACAACTGAAACTGAGAAGTGAATATATTCTAAAAATCAATCCTGAAATGATTTATTAAATGTTTAAGCAAAATATTTTTAGTAAAAGAAACATTGAAACAACATTTACTTCAACCTTGAAAAAGGTAGCATGAAGTCTCTATAAAAGCTAGAAAAACAAGACATGTCCTAATGGCCTAAGAAAAATGTGCCCAGGCGTGGATTCTTATTAACTGGCATCTCAGTGCATCACCGTCTTTGTATTAATTGCTGGCAGACTGTGGGAACAGTCCCCACTGGTGACTCCAATACTAATCTCACTGTGCCTGGGGAAAGAGACAGCCAAATGTGAGCCATCACAGACGTCTGACAAGATTATCCATTTCATCTGTGCAGTGTGATTCTGACATTACATCTCTGGGAGATGGGACAAAAGGGAGTTTCCCTGGTCAGTCAAGCTCAAACTCTCTCCCCATGCCTGATTCCTGAGTGGATCAACACTGCCACCTAGTGGACTGCCGGACAGCATCACATCTTTCCAAAAGGAACACCAAAAACAATTTTTTTTAATTAAAAAACGTAAAACATAACGATACTGTCATTCTTTATGCAGTTATGTCATTCAATTCAAAAAACTGGGCTCAGAAATAAGGAAAATTATAATCCTCCAAAATATTTTGACAATCCTTTGTGATTTATTTCTTTTATTGGTCTTATCAGATGGTAATTCTGCTGATTGTTCAGATTTAATCTAAAAAGATCTAGTTCCATGCAGAGTATATTGAAATCTTTTCTTATTTAGAGTCTACTGAAATGCTGACTTGCTAGTAATAATCTTCTACATGAAAACGCATTTTGTCCAAATGTCTGTATTAAATCACCTTGAAATCTTGCCATCATCTTAATCCAACCCTTGAAGATATAAGATCCCATTACCACTTGTTTAAATTGATGCTGGTTTTATTTCCCATCCAAACCTCAATACAACCTCCTTAATCTGTACTGTATTTAGGAATAAAATTCAGCTAATATTATATTATAGGAAATATCTGTAACATTGAGTAATTTGAGAAGAATAAAATTCTTTAGACCATAAATCTTGCATAACAAATTTTCTGCTTCTCCTGTGTCTTCTATGGTATCCCACTAAAAGATAACATAAGAACAGTCAAAAAAAAAAAAAAAAAAGAACAGTCAAAAAGCACTATTTCCATAGGTTTATATTACTTGAAACTTAAAATTTAGAGGAAAGAAATGGGATATAAACAGAAAAACATGAAATAGTCTAAGTACATAAGAAACAGCTTTTTACTTTACTTTTACGTTTTAACACACCCTCCATCAAACTTAAAAAAATGTGTAACATGTAAGATGTGGTTCATGGTTTTGTAAGATGCGATTTTGTCATGACACAAACCATACTTTGCCATCGTACTAATCAACTCAAATCAAAATGTTGACACGCCAAAACATGTTCAGTTTTTCCCCCATCGATTAATATCTGAGATGCACAGAATGGGAAAATACTAACTACCACTGTTTAAGACCAGAGAATCCTACTCAACTATCTTCTTTATGGACAAAGACTACGCAACCACTATGTAACAGGTATTGTCTAGGTATTCCTAGGATTCAGTTGGCAACCATCCTTACAGCACAAAGTCACTTCTGTTTTATTGAGCTGAAATCAAAACTCTCTGTGTGTTGAACAATTACTGATTATAGGAGAAATCAAAAGTCAGTGCTATTCAAAATCTAACTTACCCATCCACTAGACCTTGCTGAATAATCAATCGCTGAGCTTCCTCTCTAGAAATTTTGTGGTGAAACCATGGTTGGGACCGGTGGATAGCTGAAGAAATAAAGTGGGGTAACACAAGATTTGTTTGAAATGATCATAGTCTCATGGCATGTACTTTGACCCTGGCCCCTCAGTGACTGCATCGGAATGCAACCTTCCCACCCAGCCGGCCACAGCGACCGTGCGCAGACATACCCATGCTTGTGGCAGAGCTCTGTGAGGACGCAGTGGGGCTGCCGTGACTGCACAGGCGCAAACATCCTTTCTTCTGCATAAGGAAGTGGGGAACAAATTTCAACTTTCAGGGTGAAACAAATTCAAATCATAAAATTTTGAAGAACATGAAGCTAATCTGTACCCTCCAAGCTAGTCCTTCTTCAACTGCAACGGAAAGGGCTTCAGTGGGATTTCTATAACTCTGGTTTTCTGGCCTGAGAAGTCCATTGCTACCAGGGAATTCTCTGATATACTCCTCTGGAAAAAAGCACATTTTTTTTTACCTTGAAAATACCTTTGAAGTTACCTTTCAGTTCTTTGCTGGCAATACATTTCCATTTTAGGATACGGTTCCAAAGGTAACTAGCAGAAAATTAAAAAGTTAACAATACATATTGAATAGGAAATGATGATATAAAATAATTTAAGTAAGTTATACAGTTATTTGTTAAGGTCACTGAATTAAGAGAGATTAATAGCTTTCAAGGTAAGTATGTCTTCCTCCTAAAGCAACCCTGTATCTTTGTATTCATTTAAGCAGAAAAAAACCAACTTACAAAAAAAAATAACCCTTCATATGGCTAAAAATATCCATCACTTCCAAATTCATCTCTCTGTTATGCTTTAAATTCATCAATGATTATTTAAATGTTAAATCTATCTACTTATAAAACAGCTTTTATTAAGATTCAAGATACACTAAAGCTATAACAGATTGACTTACATTACTTCTTTAGAAAGAAACAGTATTCATATTTTATAATAAACCAACATGTATTTTAAAAATTTATGACATCAACTTTCCTCTAACTTAGAAAATGAAATTTAATGAAATAATTCAGATAACTCCATAATATTAAAATTTCTATGATTTAGTATGTGAATGTTTCTTCATCTTATGGGCATAAACATGGCAAAAATAGAGTTGCAAAACTTAGTCTGAATGATGAAAAAACCAATAGAAAAGGAAGACATCGTTAAATAAACATAATTTTAAACAAGTAAGAAAGTCATCTTTGCCAATTATTTTTTTATTCATAGTCTCTGATTGTGAAAATAAAACACCCAAAACATGGACCTTATTTTATTTTTTCTTTGTTTAGGACTCTAATTCACAACCATCTTTCTTAAAAATGTGTCATCTTAAATAATGTATCCTAAAAAAGAAAAAAAAAACTTGTCAAATTCTCTGATTACAAGTGACACTCGGTTTACGAAATTAAACCTCTCCAAAAGACAAAATATCCAAAACCAGCATGTGCATGCATGCTAAGTCACTTCAGTTGTGTCCAACTCTTTGTGACCCTATAGGTCACCGTCTGTTGGATCATCGAAAAAGCGAGTGAATTCCAGAAAATCATCTATTTCTGCTTTATTGACTATGCCAAAGCCTTTGACTGTGTGGATCACAACAGACTGTGGAAAATTCTGAAAGAGAAAGGAATACCAGACCACCTGACCTGCCTCTTGAGAAATCTTTATGCCAGTCAAGAAGCAACAGTTAGAACTGGACATGGAACAACAGACTGGTATATAATCAGGAAAGGAGTACATCAAGGCTGTATATTGTCACCCTGCTTATTTAACATACATGCAGAGGACATCATGAGAAATGCTGGACTGGATGAAGCCCAAGCTGGAATCAAGATTGCTAAGAGAAATATCAATAACCTCAGATATGCAGATGACACCACTTTTATGGCAGAAAGTGAAGATGAACTAAAGAGCCTCATGATGAAAGTGAAAGAGAGTGAAAAAGTTGGCTTAAAACTCAACATTCAGAAAACGAAGATCGTGGCATCCGGTCCCATCACTTCATGGCAAGCAGACAGGGAAACAATGGAAACAGTGACAGACTTTATTTTGGGGGGCTCCAAAATCACTGCAGATGGTGACTGTAGACATGAAATTAAAAGATGCTTGCTTTCTTGGAAGAAAAGTTATGATGAACCTGCTGCTGCTCCTGCTCCTAAGTCACTTCAGTCGTGTCTGACTCTGTCGACCTCATAGACGGCAGCCCACCAGGCTCCTGCGTCCCTGGGATTCTTCAGGCAAGAACACTGGAGTGGGTTGCCATTTCCTTCTCCAATGCATGGAAGTGAAAAGTGAAAGTGAAGTCACTCAGTCCTGTCCGCCTCTTAGCGACCCCATGGACTGCAGCCCACCAGGCTCCTCTGCCTATGGGATTTTCCAGGCAAGAGTACTGGAGTGGGGTGCCATCGCCTTCTCTGACAGCAATTAAAAAGCAAAGACATTACTTTGCCAACAAAGGTCCATCTAGTCAAAGCTTTAGTTTTTCCAGTAGCCATGTATGGATGTGAGAGTTGGACTATAAAGAAAGCTGAGGAGTGAAGGACTGATGCTTTTGAACTGTGGTGTTGGAGGAGACTCTTGAGAGTCCCTTGGACTGCAAGGAGATCCAACCAGTCCTGCCTAAAGAAAATCAGTCTGAATATTCATTGGAAGGACTGATGCTGAAGCTGAAACTCCTGTACTTTGGCTACCTGATGTGACTGACTCTTTGGAAAAGACCCTGATGCTGGGAAAGACTGAAGGCGGGAGGAGAAGGGGACGACAGAGGATGAGATGGTTGGATGGCATCACCGACTCCACTGACATGAATTTGAGTAAGCTCCAGGAGTTGGTGATGGACAGGGAGGCCTGGCGTACTGCAGTCCATGGGTTGCAAAGAGTCGGACACGACTGAGTGACTGAACTGAACTGAAGTGAGACCGTGGTCCACCAGACTCCTCTGTCCATGGGATTCTCCTGGCATGTATACTGGAGTGGGTTGCCATTTCCTCCCCCAGAGGATCTTCCCTACCCAGGGATCAAATCTATGTCTCTTAAATCTCCTGCATTGGCAGGTGAGCTCTTTACCATAGTGCCAACTAGGAACCCCATAAACCAGCATGGCCAATGTTTAATAGGTTTTCCCCACTGGTCATTAATAGAGGAGCAACACACAAAAAACGGGCTTCCCAGATGGAGCCAGTGCCAAAGAATCCGCCTGCCTATCCAGGAGAAAAAAGAGATGCTCAATTCTTGGGTCAGGAAGATTCCCCAAAGGAAATGGCAACCCGTTCTGGTATTCCTGCCTGGAAAATTCCATGGACAGAGAAGCCTGATGGGCTACAGTCCATGGGGTTGCAAAGAACCGAACACAACTGAGTGCATGCACACACACACAAAACACAAAAAAAAGTTTTCATGGTAAAGGATGAGCCAACATACACCTGGAGACTCCTGGCTTAAGGCCTTTTGTCTCTCTCTCCACATGGTTTCTGCCATATCCTGCTTCGTCTAACAGACTCTAGTCAAATGTCTGCTTGAAACAATACCTGGTTCATACAAAAATGGGAGGGGGATCATTTATCTCTGCGTTAAACATCCCACTTTGTTAGCATTTATTATTTCCTCTCAAAACCTTGCTGTAGTGGTCCACAATCTTATTATGGTTCATCTTTATTTGAGGAGATCTGGCGTGCAATCTTTCATTTGTTACAGGAGTTTTTGTAACTGACAGCTGCTCTTTCCAGACAGATGCTGTCTCTATAATCTCTATTTGCTGTCACACCTTACTTTGCCCTTCTCACCCCATGATCTTCTGCACTGGGTTGCGGACCAGTCAGATATACTTTTGCTTTGCCGACATTAATGAAAAGCTTCCACCTGCCCAAGCCACAGAGTAACTAATGTCAATCATAATGATAGCTTTATCCATATAATATCTCTGTCTTCACATGCCAAGATGGCCTCTGTAATCACAAGACTCTGATAACATTAAAAATACTGTTAGGAAAGAAAAATAAACATAAGCAGTTGTTCTTAATTTGCTTCTCATTTTTTTCCCTATAGTATGACAGGCTGAAATGTAAAACAAGATCCCATGTTCCATAATTACTTGACCTTAAGTAAGGAGTCTACAATACAAATAAGTATTTTCATTTGCTACATTAACTATGCTAGGGAAACACACAGAAATAGAGCAAATGTTTTCTACTGAATGGCAGGTGGTAGATGAAAAATTAATAGTTTACCTTTGGTGGACAAAGAAATGGAAGTAAAGCAAAATCTGACTTGAACCAAAAGGTCATTTTCAGCTCAATTTCTTTCACATAGGAAAGCGACATTGTTAACATTCAGAATCAGTGTGTTTCTCAACTATTTGTCCCTTTTTCTAGTCTTCCATGTGGTGGATAAACAGGCCAAGCCCCAAAAATAAAAGTCCGTGATTTTAACAGCATGCCTCTCTTTAAGAAAGGAGGAGCCTGAGTACACCTCCATTATCCAGATCAACCCTGAGACCGGACCCAAACACTCTTGCGTGAGGCTGGGCCATGAAATGTTTTTCAGCAGCTTAGCTAAGCAGCAACTAGTTAACTCCTTAGTCTCTGCCACTCCAGGGCTTCCCTGGTGGCTCAGATGGTAAAGAATCTGCCTGCAATGCAGGAAACCCTGGTTTAATCCCTGGGTCAGAAAGATCCCCTGGAGAAGGGAATGGCAACCTACTCTGGTATTCTTGCCTGGAGCATTCCATGGACAGAGAAGCCTGGCAGGTTACAGTCCACGGGGTTGCAAAGAGTCAGACGTGACTGAGCAACTGACTTTCCCATAAACAGGCAGTGCAGGCCGTAGTAAGAGGGCACAGAATTTCCTCAGCTAGTGTCCTCCCATCAGTGTCATACAGAGCCACAGACATCAAAGGTGCAATCATCTCTGCAGATCACACAACCACCCTGGCTCATTTTATACTGCAGGACAGCAGTGACTCAACCAAAGTCACACTCTTGGTAAAAAGAGTGACAGGCCCTATCTAAGGTTCTTTTCTGTGCCACGGGATGGGAGGTACAAGGAAGAAAATGCAATTTGGAATGTCTAGCTCAAAGTCCGGAGAAGGCAATGGCACCCCACTCCAGTACTCTTGCCTGGAAAATGCCATGGACGGAGGAGCCTGGAAGGCTGCAGTCCATGGGGTCGCTGAGGGTCGGACACGACTGAGCGACTGCACTTTTACTTTTCACTTGCATGCATTGGAGAAGGAAATGGCAACCCACTCCAGTGTTCTTGCCTGGAGAATCCCAGGGATGGGGGAGCCTGGTGGGGTGCCGTCTATGGGGTCGCACGGAGTCAGACACGACTGAAGTGACTTAGCAGCAGCAGCAGCAGCTCGAGGTCAAATATGGGAAACAATACATAAGGACTTCAGTTCATTTGCTTCTCCCATCCCCTCCTTCTGGCCAGGGTCTAACTAATAGATGTTCCTTTAAATGAATTCTTTTTTTTTGTCCTAAAAAAAGACAAATATCTGCTTCTTGAAATATCTACTGATGATTCTTCTTTTAAAGCCTGATGGGGTAGCTACTGTGTGCTATATATAGTTAAGATGCTCATTATGGTATGATAATTTTTTTCTCATTTCCCTTCTCAACATGAATCCCTGGAGAAGAAGACAATATTGTCCCTTAAAACTATAACTAAAGTAGGCAAAGTTCTTCCTGCTGTTCCTGGAACGTGCTGCCTTGATGAAAACCCACAGAGGCAGGTGAGGTCACTGATTCTCTCATCTAGAAATTATCCTCAGATTCTGTATACATATCAAAGTAAACACAAATGCCTCCCCAATCTTCTAGGTTTCCTTCGTGAAAATTAAGAAGAGTAGAGATGCCATTTTGTCTGATCATGTCAACTGCCATACAGGACTAGGTCCTTGTCCTCATCACAGAGATTTAAACCTCTTGTCCTTGAACTCCTGTTTACAGCCAAATTCAAGACTTAAGGAGTGTCTTTTCTTATACAAGGTGTTGAACAAATAAAGCTACATTAACTGAACTGTCATAGATTTACTGATCAACAGTAGAATCAGTTTTAATGGAAAGAAGCAAGAATAATACTATACTTATATTAATGACAATGATGAGACTGGAAAGGACTTATTTTATAGCATTTTTTCCCTATGATTAAGAGGATACTAAATAATAATTGCCTCCAAATCATGGCTGCTATTAACATGCTCATCCTAATAACTTTAGACTTGAAAGAAATTTAGAAGGATTTAGAAAAGGATTAAGATAATAAAATTCATTATTCATATATACATGAATTAAAAGATTAGGGTAAGCTGACAAATTATAAAAATTCTCACCTTAAAGCTACTGCTTTTATAAAAATTCACTACATTCCTTACTTTCTTATTTTAGTGCTAAAAAGTAATAGATATAAAAATGAAAAGTTACTCTTCCTTAACTTAAACACCATAACTACAGAATTGGAATTCTTTTTCCATATCAGTCTATCAGGATACATAATCGACATTATTTCATGCTCAGTCCTAGGACTGAGCGTTTTCTCTGCTATGTTACCATGGGCGAAAATGCACTCCCTTGGTCACAGCCATGAAGAGCATGTTTTAACCTAAGTGTAAATGCAGCATGTTAGCTGATTTGTCATACAAGCTCATACGTCCAAATTTCCAATATACTCAACAGTAAAGAGCACAAGCAAAAACAGCAGAACATAAACTTTAAGTTCAAAAATAAATTTCTTGTTAATGCACAGGAAATTAAAATTAGGTCCCAAAGACGGGGAAAGATGTATCTGTGTATAAATATCCAAGTGCCATTTAGGATAAACTTGTGAAGCGGTGCTAGTCTTAATGAAATGCACAACCAATATTTTGGCTTGCATCTTTTGGGTTTCCTGGAGAGCGGTATGTTTTTCAAGGACCTGAAACTTTAAAAATATTATTGTTAGAAAGTCAGAATGGAAAAGAAGTCACAGGCTATGATAATCCCAGAATTAATATTTAAATAAATAAACCTAAAATCAAATCAATAATTAAGAAATATCTACACTCTTGAGGACAGTGTTCTATAAAATATCTTAAGATCTAATCCTCAGTGTAATGACACACAATGACTCTCATAATTCTTTCAAATATTTAAAATTTTTCTTTAACATAAAACATTATTTTAAGTGACTACTTAATGTATGCCCCACTATTTGATTTTATCACATAGGCTGCACTCATATAAGATCCAAAAGTAAATAGTTTAATATAACATGGTAAGAAGCTGTCCAAAAGTTACTTGACCAAAACAAACAAAAAAAAAGGAAATGTATTGTAATGTACATTTATAATGTAACGTGATTGCAAATTAATGTAATGTAAATATAAAATTAAATGTAGGTTCAAAAACTTGGTCCTTACCATGGGAGATATACTCTGAGAACTGTAGCCACTTCTGCCTTGATATGGATGCATGTAATTCTGGTACAGCTGCATGCCATACTGCAGAATAAATAAATAAAAACACAGTCCCACCACTTTTACCACATACATAACTTTGAAAATAAATACTTTCATTCATTATACATCAATATAAAAAATGAAAATTACAAGCTTTCATTAAAACAAATAAGTAAAGCAACCAAAATTTTGAAAGATAAAATTTTACTTTCTAAATAGGACAGTTTAAAAGAGTGGTTTTTATTGGGACCCACACTTAAGTTCTAGCTCACAATACAAAGATCTGGAATTGACATTCCTACTCATTATTCTTAGTGTCAATAGCACCAAAACTATGTGGAGTGGTATATCACCTAATGATAAGATAGCTCACTTGGGAAGTCTTCCTGAGTTTATGGTACAAAGACTCTAAGAATCTGACACACATCCTAAGCAGAACTGGGTAAAATTTACCATAACTCTTCAATGACTAAGTGATGAATTACGCTGTCTTGTGAAGATTCCTGGCACTGTATCATCCTCTGGTAACAACACTCTTAGGCCACTGTTTAATTTTTGACTTTAAATTCTGGGACTCAAAATGGTGGGGCATCAGGCTGATTTCAGACAAAGGGTCATGGCATACCATGTAAAAAGCAGTAGATAACTACACAATCTTTACTTTCAAGAGGTAGCATCAGAAGAACCAGACTGCCAGGCTACAATAAGAAAGTGGGTCTGGATTATAATTGGATTAGTTTGAGAAACACAAAGAATGTCAACTGCCATGGCCAAACATCTTGGAGGAGCCCTCATCTGAAACTGGAAGATAACCCCCTTAGATTTAAGTTACTCCCTTAAAAAAAAAAAAAGAAAGTAATACCAATGGTACAGATAGGCTTATCTTTTTTTCTGCTACCTTCTATAATTCTCTCCATTTCATGAAATCATTATGAACTTAAAAGTAGTTCCTATATAAAAGACTTTGAAACGACCATGGAAACCAATATTACCCTTAGGATGAATTCCATTTAAACATTCCAACAGAGCTATTTCTCTACTAAAAACTGTTTTCTTGAAAGCAATTCCAGCAATGTGGATATATTTGGTAATTAGGCAGAAAGTCAGAGGGGGGCGAGGGAGTCACTGTTTTCAAGACTTTGCTTTTAATATGAATACAAACCCAGAGTCATTTAAAATTCTCTGTGTTGACTTCTTTATCCAATTATTTCCCAACTTCTAAAAGTTATTTTTTAATTTAAGGTTTGATTGACATTAATAGGATCTAATGAAATTTATTTTAAATCAACTCTAAGCATACCATGACTTTAAAAAGAAGACAGAGAAGCTTAATTTCTAGTCAAGTTCATTTTGAAGAATATATAATAGACTCCAACCAACACTTTCACAAGTACGTGCTGCCTGGACACCTTTTATTCACCTGCAGTGAAAAGTCTGCCATCTACTAATAAGACTGTTTTCTTCAAAGATGTTCTGTCCCCAGTACCCCTGGCTTTAGGAAGTTGCTTCTGTGCTGCTGAAAGTCTTTAGTAGGCAGTTAACTCTGGTCAAGGAGTAGGGCATGGATCACCTTAATATTTCCATGTCCTATGGAGGGGCACATAAGGCATCAAAATATGTTAAAGAATTCTAACTAAGGAAAGGGGAAAAGACACCATGTACCTGGGACACTCTACATAAACAAATCTCCCCTTTTCTAAGTCTCTGACTTTTTTCCGATTCTATATGGAAATGTAATTTCTTCAAAGAGAATGGGAATATTTCTGTTTGTTGCTACATGAAGAGTTTACATGTATATATGATAGAGAAAGGAAAATAAAGCAAGAGGCCAAAATTCTTGGGGGAGACTATATCTAATAAACAGCATATAATGGAAACAAGAAGGGTACTTCTGGTTGAGCCAGTATAACATAGACTAGTCTTCCCCTGCTCCTTGCTGATAAACTGTGGAAATAACACAATAGACAACCAAAGGAGATGATCAAAAGCTACCTCTAATCCTAGGTGAGTCCAGCTGCACCAGCCACGGGGATCAAATCAGCACCTCACTGACAACAAGCTGCCAGTCCCCTATTAGACAGTCTCAAATGTGTCTGTGCTGGCAAGCCCAGGCCTCCTGTAACTGATTATTTTAAAATGTCAACAGATCATATCACTTTCCTGTTTGATTCCATGGTGGTTTCTCATTTGTTCCATGCTAAAGGACTTCACTGATGCTGGCCTGTATTTCCAGCCTCATCTGCAAAAGCTTTGTCATAATTGAAACAAACAGGGAACATGGATGTGGCAGCAGAATAATGGGCCATATATGTCCACATCCTGGAACCTGTGAATATAATACATCAGGCTAACTGTGTGTGTTAAGTCGCTCAGTCGTGTCCAACTCTTTGTGACCCCATGGATTGTAGCGCACCAGGCTCCTATGTCCATGGAATTCTCCAAGCAAGGACACTCGAGTAGGTTGCTAGGCTAGCTGGCAAAGGGGAAATAAGGCTGAAGATACGATTAGGGGTGTTGATCAGCTGACTTTGAAATGACATGATTGTCTTAGATGATCCTGCTAGATCCAGTGTAATCACAAGGGTCCTTATCCAGAGCCAGAAGAGAGAATCAGAAAAAAGGGAGCATGGAAAGAACTCAGCAGGATATTGCTGCCTTTAAGGATGGAGGAAGGTATCATGAGCAGTCTCTAAAGGCTGGAAAGGGCAAGAAAACAGATCCTCCCTTAAAGCCCCCAAAAGAGAATGGAGCCCTGTTGACACCTTTTTAGGCCAATAGACCCATTTCAGATGTCTGAATGACAGAAGTGAAGGATAATAATTTTGTGTTTTAAGCCACTATGCTGGTAGTAATGTGTTACAGCAGCTATAGAAAACTGATACAAGACAGCCTCCTTAAACTGGGCATCCGGGACTTGAAAGAGACTGAGAAGAGTCAAATAATACAAAGGCACAATCTTCCAGAAACTGAGCATTCCGGATATAAAAAGAACAAAGCTTTCTGTATATTTCATCATTTCTCAGGCATACATCTGTTTTTAGACTAACAATCTGTATTATAACCTATGGCATCTACATATTCACTCTGGACCAAGCAACTTGCCGTTGCCTGAGATTGATGGGATTAAAAAGTCATTAGCATCAAACCTTGCAAAGGGATTGCCATGGCTAGAAAGAACCTCACAGACCATGGCAGAGCACTCATCTGCCTCCCCAAAGCTCTTGAAGGTACAGAGCTGGATAATCTGTGGAAAATATAAGTATCCATGACTCTGAGATGAAAATGATTCAGAAAAGTCAGATTTAGAATATGAAGAAGTTTCATGAACACCTTAGCTCATTTATTTCATGTATATGTGTGTGTGTGTGTGTGTGTGTGTGTGTGTGCACATACACAAAATTGATAACTTCAACAAAAATGATGAGAAGCAGGACTACAGGCCTAAATAAATCTAAATACTCAAATGAAAATAAAAATTATAAGTGATGTGAAACCTCACATTATAATTTTATTGGCATAATTCTTATCTTTCTAGTTATATAAAAGTAATGGAGCATCCTAATAAAATCAATGGCATGTTAGAGTCACTGAAGGACTTTTAAAGGAAGTGGGTTTACCACCTGCTTCTGTGTTGGGTATTTGAATCTGAGCCTATGAAAAGGGAGAAAGTCTTGCTAAACAAGGTTGGAAGGTATCTCCTCAATCAACCTAGCTAGACTTCCAGAGTTCTGATGGAAAGGGAGAGAAAATCAGAGACCTTAAAATATTTTCTCTACCATAACTGTGATGGAATAAAGTCTTCCAAATAGTGCCAGCTTCTTTATCTGTGAAAGGAGGGCCTGGATGCAGTCAGTGGTTCTTAATCAGGCAGACACTTGGAACTCAATCACTACCTCAGGATCCCCGAGGATGCAGCTGGGCACACGGAGCCTCAGAGAGCACCTCCTGTGATTCCAGTGCGTGTCTCTGCTTACCAAGTTACTGCTGCCTTGACTGGTTGGTTTCCAAGACACTCTAAAGTACTTCTCTCTTTTTCATTTTGTTTGTTTGTGTTACATTTTATGACAATGAGAGCAACACAGAAGTGATTAGTGACTACATATCATGAGGGTTTCAAAGAATTAATAATTATAAGATTTGCTGAAATAAAAATCACGACAGCCATTTTGACAATAGACTATTTGAGAACAAACAAATTTCTAATAAAAAGGTAACCATAATAACTTTCTGCCATAACACAAAAGGAAGAAAATTTCACAGTTAATCCAAAAGCTTTAAATTACTTTTAAACACTTGCTTCCTACCACTTCACACCCACTAGGATGACTATTTTTTTTTTTTAATGGAAAATAATATGTGTTCATGAAGTATGGAGAAGTTGGAATTCTTATACATTCCTGGTGGGAATATAAAGTGGTTTAGCCTCTGAGGAAAACATTTTGGCAATTAATCAAAAAGTTAAACATAGAATTAGCATATGTCCAGCAAATCCATTTTTAGGTATATACATGTATACATATATAAATAAAAACTGTTACTCAAATAAATATGTGTTTAGACATGTTCAAAACAGCACTATTCACAATAGTAAAAGGTAGAAATAATCCAAATACCCACAAATGGATAAATGGATAAACAAATTATTTATTTAACATATGTGTGTATGCTAAACAATACAGGTACAGTGGAATATTACTCAGCCATAAAAAGAACAAAGGAGAGATACAAGCTGCTACAACATGAATGAAACACAAATTATGCCAAGTGAAGAAGCCAGATCCAAAATGTCACATACCGTATGATTTTGTTTGTATGGTAGTTTAGTTGCTAAGTCATGTCCAATTCTTTGTGACTTCATGGACTGTAGCCTCCCAGGCTCCTCTGTACATGGGATTCTTCAGGCAAGAATATTGAAGTGGGTTGCCATTTCCTTCTCCAGGGATCTTCCCAACCCAGGGATCAAACCCAGGTCTGCACTGCAGGCAGATTCTATACTGACTGAGCTACTGAGGATGCCCAAAAACATGTGCCACCCAACGTGGGGCCTGAACCCATGACCCTGAGATTAAGAGTCACATGCTCTACTGACTGAGATAGCCAGGCACTTTTATTTGAATGAAATATCCAAATTGGTAAATCCATAGAGGCAAAACATGGTTGCCAGAGGCTGAGAGTAACTGCTTACTGGGCAGAGTTTCATTCTGAGTGAGAAAATGTTTAGGAACTAGACAGAGGTGGCAGTTGCACAATATTTTGGAATGTACTCATGCCCATAATTTGTTCATATTAAAAAAGAGTTAATTTGGTTAATTTTATGTTACATGTATTTTACCCCAATTAAAAAAAAAAAAGGAAAAGGACAGAACATAAGACTTTCCTCCAAGCCTGGTATGACAGCTACTAATTCTGATCCTGATTATTCTGTCCTTCTTAAAATGAAATGGGTGATTTTATAATTATAAATTTAAAGTTGTGCTAAATTTACTAGCATACAAGTTTTGAAAATACATGTGCTTTCTATACATCCAGGAAGGTAGCAGCTGTGTCTCTCTTCCCTACCTACTTTCAGAACATTCTCACTCCTTGTCAAAATGTTTGCCAATAAATTTTGCTTATGGAAGCTAGAATTCTTACTTAGCACAAAGGTGAATATTTGAATAATATAGCTATAGTAAAATTTGTAAAATAACTTGCATTAAACTAAAAAGCAATTCACACAATACTTAAACAAAACATAAAACAACTACATTAAACATATCCAGGTGGGCACATTTTAAAATACACTTTACTTCGAATTGATGACAATGTTTTTAAAATGCAGACTAAGTAACAGAGGAGAAATTTCAGTCAGTTTTACTGGCTATATATGTAACAGTCTTACCAAAAAACAAAAATCAGAACATTTCTAAATATGGAAGACTCCACACACACAAGATAAATGCATTAGGTTATTGCACTCTACTCTGGAAATATTTATCTTTTAGATAAAAAATAAAATACATAAATATGGTGGTGTTATTTTTCTTTTTCCTCACAAAACCACACGAATTCAGAGTGAGTCTTCTGAGTTTTGAAATATAGCCATTTTCAAACTTTGATGGCACTCCCAGCATTTAACAGAAATTCACGCCTGCAGTGAGATTACCTTAAGCAATCTAATCGCGGTCACCCAGCACGTCCTACTCTGCTCTTCTTCTGCACAGAGCATTTTCAGGTCTCGGGGCCCTCCCCTTTGTTAGGCTAGAAGGCCACAGCACATTGTTTATCGTTAATGCATATCTTGAAGGTAACACCTGTTGAAATAAAAGCCACTAAAATTCTCCTATATATAAGAGAATGCTGTCTCTTTTTAAAAGAAATTAAAAGAAACTCAAGCTTACCTAAAAGGCTGAGGCTTGCTTTATTCATCTAGCAAAATATTAAGCCTGTACCTTAAAGCAGAATCCATAGTTAGTCGGTGCTCCATGTTTTTTTTTGCCTGCCAGTGACACATAAATATCACTATTGCCAAATTCGCTGAAAAACTGCAAATGCCGTGGTTCCTTAAAAAAAATACATGTGTGTGTTGAAACAGGTACATATATTTTACACTACCTTTTGTACTTCTATTATATGTATAATTTATACCTTGGTAACCATTATCTCAGATAATGTCATAGAAACAAAAGGAGAGGAAAACTAAGTCACCACATCCTTAGATAACCAGGAGCTGGATATGAGATTATTTAAGAAGAGGCAACCTGTTTACAATTTAACCTCCAATACACCAAAAAATATATCTCCATATTTAAAATGACTCACTTTAACCACCACTTCAAGGAATCTGAGGGAAAGAAGAAAGAGAGCAAAGAAAAGCTTTTGAAAATGTTTTCTTTATCTGGGTTTCAAATAATGGCAGTTCCACAAAGGAAAGAAGGGTGGTTTAAGCTGCTGCAGCAGTAAAAGAAAAAAGAAACAGATGACCCCTGCTTCACTGAGAAATGATCATTCCTCATGTTTATGTACTGACACACACCACAGCGAGCAACAAGAGGCGGCACGACTATCTTCTTTTACAAAAGCAAGGAACCTGTACAGATAAATGCCGGGAAATTACCTGGCAATGGAATATGTATGATTTTCAAGGCAAAATGGAATCATGAAGGGCTATTTTTTCTCTAGGAAAGCCATGAGATTTAGAGTTGGTCATGGGAAATCTGGGTCATACTCTTCTGTGATAGGTTAATAACTTGGAGAAATGCTTAATTCTGGGTTGAATGTATAATCAAAACTGAGCAAAGTGCATTTGTTCTTTAAAATCTTGCTACTAGCAGTCTCAGACCAGCAGTCTCAGCAGCACCTGAGACTTTATTAAAAACGGAAAATCTCAGGGCCCACCTCAGATCTGCTGATTCAAAACCAAAATCTACAGTTTAACAAGAACCCAAGTGATTGTATGCACTGAAATTGGAGAAGCAGTAGTACTCTTAAAACAAAAAGACAAAGCAGAAGTTTCAGCAATTTGAGCAAACCATTCAAATCCAAATCCAAAAAAATTCAGTCATTGGACGTAGGCTGGCTATCCCATCAAGAGTTTCTGTTGTATGCAACTGTTTCTGTGTGTATCACTGTTCTTTAGGTACTTTAACCCAATGAATGAATATAGTTCCCAACTCCATGGAAGAATGAAGCAGAAAAGAAAATTGTTAGAGACCCAGTCTAGGGTCCTGGGAGAAGGGAGGAGGAGGGAGAAAGGTACTCTCACTGGCATGGGCTTTAAAACTTTATTCCTCGATAGAAACTTTGCTCATATAAATGTCTGATTTTTATGAAGATGCAATAAAACCATTCCTGCCCACTGATACTGTAGAAGTCAGTGTAGCTGAGTCCTTTGGATGTGAGAAAAAGGCAACTCAAGAAATACTGGAAGGCCATAAGAGGCATGATCAGCTTCTTCTCTTGAGTTTTGTTCCACTAGTTTGGATGGCATCACCAACTCACTGGACATGAGTATGAGTAAACTCCGGGAGTTGCTGATGGACAGGGAGGCCTGGCGTGCTGCAGTCCATGGGGTCACAAAGAACTGGACATGACTGAGCGACTGAACTGAAGTGCAGACATATCAAGGCTTACAACACTGTAAGACTGCAGGCTGAGCTGGCATGGTTAGCAAAGCTATGCATGTACACGTGTACATAAGGGGGGAGGTGGACAGCAGGGTACTTAGATATTTCTGTGTAAATGTAAGTCACAGCTATACCTCCAAGGCTTGCAAAAGCATTTATCCAACTCCCGGCAGCCTACTTCACAAAGTAAAATAAATAAGACCCTTCTCATAGAAAAAGCGAAGGAAATGGTCACTGTGCCAGGCAGGTATGCCATATTAGACTTTAGACAACCTACATGATTTGTATCAAGGTCATAATCCTTGGGGTTATCTAATATATGGAATTCCTTTTTTGAGGGAGAAGGTAAAAATTTTCATGTATAAACTACAGAACACATGCTCATGAAGCACAGGCTAAAGAGAAGACTGGGCTTCCCTGGTGGTTCAGAGGTAAAGAATCTGCTGCAACGCAGGAGATGCAGGTTCAGTCTCTGGGTGGGGAAGACCCCTGGAGGAGGAAATGGCAGCCCACTCCAGTATTCTTGCCTGGGAAATCCCACAGTCAGAGGAGCCTGGGGGCTACAGTCCATGGGGTCTCAAAGAGGAGTTGGACGTGCGTGCTGAGTGCTAAGTTACTTCAGTTGTGTCCAACTCTTTGCAACCCCATGGACTACAGCCCCCCCAACCCCCAGGCTCCTCTGTCCACTCTCCAGGCAAGAATACTGGAGTGGGCTGCCATTTCCTTCTTCAAGAGCTGGACATGACTTAGCTAATAAACAACAGAAAGAAGGCTGTTATGTATGATGCCCAGCAAAGTCAGACACCATGCTGAGGAGAGCTAAAGTACAAGCTGGGAATAGAGGTTTGATATTTGCGATGCCATCCAGCCAAGGGGGAACCATGGCAAGATAAGAGCATGGCCCCAACAGATGGAATCAGAGCTGTCTTATTATGTAATAGGTAGGAAAAGAAAGGAGCCGGGTGAAAGAAAAAGATAACGGGCAGTGGATTTTCATGAGAAACAAAGAGAACTGAGGAGATACTATCCTATCTTCCAGTGAAGAATCACTGGAAAGACAGTGAAGGAAAGAAACATCTAGATTCTGGATTTAGAATCTACTTTTCTCCCATGTTAAAAGCAGAAAGATGGTCCAATACACATTTGTTTAAAACTAACTTCATATATTACTTCATACATTAGGAACACTGGAAAAGAGAAAGTTCATTACAAAGGTTAAGGAAAAATCTAAAATCTTAATTACAAAATTGGGTAATTATTCATCCTAAGATTATCTACAATATAAAACTAGGTTTAATTTGAGAACTAGGTTTAAAACCTCAAGAAAAGTTATATGTATCTATAAGATAGAATGGGGCTTCCCTGGTGGCTTAGAATACTCATAGTCAAACTATATATACTTATAAATAAACATAAAAGATTTCTGTGAAGGAATGGGTTACTAAGTAGAGCTCTATTCCATGCAATATTCTACCACTTAAACCTTAAAGAAAGACACATACACACAGAAATACCTGAAAGTCTTTGTGCACAAGCGTGTGAAAAGCAACAAAGGAAGACTGCGTATCAGGGAAGTCAGGAAGCCATGCAAGAAAAGTTGGGGAAAATATGGTATCATTACTTCTTTGCAATTCCATAACTCCTGTTAGGACTACTGCCCAAATATCTAGTCTCCATCATTAGCTGTGTTCTGGGCATTTCCATTTGATGCTTCATCATCAATGCAATATATCTTGAACTAAGATCATTATCTTTCTTCTAAGATGGTGACCTTGAAACAAATCTCCTATTCCTGTTTATTTCATCATTTTCTATTTCTTTTCCTTTCATGTCTTTCTCTAAGAACATTAAGTGCTTCCTCTTCTTTCATATCAACTGTCAACAAAGCCTGGCCATTTGCCATTTAATCATACATCCACCTTTTTCTTCTCTCTCCACTGCTCATCCTAGGTTAGATCCTTGATTAATGAAATGATCATCTAATTAGCACTAATCAGCATCTGTGCCTCAACTCAATCATTCTTCCTCCCTTCCCTGCTCACTAACCCCCCATCTCCCTTGCTCTCTTCCCCTCTTCATTTTTCTGTCTCTAGTTGACTTTTTAAGCTTCCCATGGCCATACTAATCTTCTTACAACCTGATCATTTCACTCTCCACCCAAAATTAAAAGATCTGTCCATGTCCTAACCTGAAGAAACTGCGAATGTGACCTCTTTTTTTTTGCAAAGGAGTCTTTGCAGATGTAATTAAGTTAAGGATCTAAAGATGAGATCTTCCTAGATTATCTGGGTGGGCTCTAAATCCATGGCAAGTGTCCTTATCAGAGACACACAGAAAAAGGCGAAGACTGTGTGAAGAGAGAGGCAGAGATTGGAGGCAACCACAAACAAAGGGACACCTAGAGCCACGACTAGCCAAGACAGAAAATAGTACTACAAGGTAAAGGATCAAATATTGAAAATGAGAAATAAATAATGAACATCTTCAGCATATAAGAAAAATAAGAATTTGCAGACTGAATGTGTATGTTGAGAATCAAGCCAGGTTTAGCAGAATATATTTGAATATACCAAGAAATATGCCCGGAAATGACTAAATACCAAAGATGATAATAAAATTTGAATAAGAGCCAGAGAAAAATGACAGATTATCCATAAAAAAGCAACAATGTTGTCAGTGACAAAACAGATGCATGAACATAGAGTTAAACTCTCATGAAAACTCTCAAAAGTAGTTTTACTTACAAGGAATCTATGCACTGCATAAAATATCAAGACACAAAATGCAGGCATATGGCATAGTCGGCAAAACTAGACTACAAAGAAACCGACTACCTAGGACTAGCACTAAGGGAATGACATGCATATGTGATTCTGTGTGTGTGTAGGAACATCAGCACAGCTATGTCTATGTAACTGTATACACAGATAGGTATACATACACAAACACACAAACACATACATCCACCTGATCATAACACGATAACTTCCTCTAGGAATTTACAGTCTATGTGAAGAGGCAAAACTGACACACACAAAGGAATTAATAAGCAGTTACAGACTCAGCTAAGTGTTATTAACTGCTCAGCATCAACAGGTCAGTAATATGAACCTGGGTAAAAAGAAAAGATGTGAACTCTGATGGGCTTCAAAACCCCAGACTTGATAAGAAAAATGGGGGTAGATTCAGAATGGGGGGAAAATGGGCAAGGAATGTGATACTGAAACAAGAGCATCAAATTCCATCAAAGGATGTATATTGAAACTAGTGGAAAATAAAGCTGAATAATTAGTTTTTAAACAGGTTATGGCAAATGCTTGGAATCTTTAAAAAAAATATCAATATCATGTAATAAAATAATAAATAAAACAAAGTAAAGTCCATTTTAACTTACAACTTCCATATAATTCATAATATATCATTGATATTACAATTTACCTTTGATGTCCCTTTAGTAGAAAAATATAAACCGGATCTTCTTAAAAGGAAATAAATCTTTTTCCAGGACTTCTTTCCCTGTTCTTTTGCATGTAAGAAGCCATGGATTTCAGGATATGTGCTTGAACTTAGAAACATCTGGAAGAAAAATTAGACACTCTCATACAGTTTCTGAATCAATGATACTGTAGCTTTATACTTCAAATAGAAATGTGTACCTTCAAATAGCACATATACCACTTATACACCACTATGGACATCGGAATATATATACACAGAAAATAAATCAGTCTTCTGAAACCCTGAGGCAAGTTCCAAATGGAAATATGCTCACAAAATATATATTCTAAGTGATCAGTACTTAGTCAAACACCAAAATTATAAGCTATTTCAATGTCCATTTGAAAAGTTCGACTTCATCTTGATACTTTTCATCTCTTTCTTTAATAAAAGGTGAAAGATTTATAAGATCTGTAGAGAAACCAGAGTATCTTTTCATCTCTTTTGGTGATTTCCCCTGAGATTATAGATTGATCTATCAACTTCAACTTCATTACAGTCTAAGTAAGACCACGATCCAGACTTCCATTATTCAGTGAATAAGAAACTGAGCCAAATTCATCTCCTTGATGAAGGTAAAGCAAATAATCACTTCTTTGTTCTCTATGGTTCTCAGTTGTGAGTGGGTATGGCAGGTTGTGTTTTCCAAAGAGAACTGCAACAGTAGCTCTTCTGCAAATGTTACCCTGCCACTGAACCAAGAAATGAAGTTTCTCCACCCCCTTGAATCTGGGCAAGACTTGTGACTGCTCTGACCAAAGGATGTGGTGAGAGGGGCACACTGCTGATTCTAACCCTCTGTCCCTTAACTAGCCTGATAGCTTTCACTCATTAACTCTTGGAAGCTAGCTGTCATGTAAGAAACTGGACTACCCTGAGATGGCTGTACAGTGAGAAGCACAATGCAACTGGAAAAGCCCTAGAGGATGAGACACCATGTAGGGTCGGGGAGAGGTGAGAGAGAGAGGGAGAGGTGCCAAGCAACACCAGGCTCACACAGTGAAAAGCCATTTTAGAAGTGGATCCATAACCCCTTTGAGAGTCAACCTGCCTCAGAAAACCATCCAGCTAAGCCCTTTCCAAATCCTGACCTACAAAACTGTTGACAAAATGTGAGTAGGTACTTAAGCCATTAAGGTTTGGACTAGTTTACTCCCCAGTGAAAAGTAACTGAGACAGAGGGCATGTGTCAGTCAGGAAGCGGAGAATGAAAAGGACTAGCTCTAAGTAGCTGTGCTCAGCATCCTTTGTTAAGACAGTGGACATGCATTAGTGTCTCATTAAAAGAAGAAAATAGAAACCTCCATGAATAAACTAATACAAAATAGAAAAACTGAAACTAAGAGAAAGCATTATCTAAAACAACGTGACATATTTTTAAAAGGCTATTCAGGGAAATACCGAGAGTAGATAATGTTTTTTAAGTAAATTAAAAAAAAACTTTTAATTTAATGAGCCACAGATATTAATTAATTGACATGCAAAACAGGGAAGTAGGTTTTTTAGTTTGAGTACTTTCCAAGTTATTAAACCAAACCAATTAAATTTTAAAAAGAGAGTCACAGAGGTCACACTAGAAAAAGAAGGAACGTTTTAAAAAGTAGAAACATTGCCTCAGTGGAGAGAAGAGGTCAGGGGCACATACAGGACTATCTGATTCCAAAGTTATGATTTTTCTTGTTTTTATAATCTAACATTAAAGCAGTATAACTAAATTACAGGAGAATTTGGGGAAGGAGGCAGAAGAACTCCAATCCACCACTCTCTCATAATCCAAATGCAAGAATTAAGAGGCATGAGAGCAGGGGCCCTGGGGCACTACCTCCGCTGCAATTCACCCTAACATTTCATGGGTGTCTGTGAAAACCCACTAGCATATAAGTAGCTCTTGGAGAAATCTTGAGACCAATCATATCTCTAAAATATTTTGAAGCAAAAAATGAAATACAACCTATTAAAAATAAAAAGGCCACAGAAAAGAAATCTGTGATCCTCAGTGTATTTACCAATATATTCAAATATCAATATATTCAAAAGTAATATCTATGCTGGAACTATTGAAAGTTTTCTTCACTAAAGATGAGAGAATATTGAGTGGATTCAAGGATGCCTGCTGTTTAGATCAAACAGCGACCATTATAAAGACACTGCTTACCGTTAACCTGTTAACAAGTACAGTATCAGACATAAAATACCTGAAACCTTTTATTGTAATGCAAATGTCTTGGGAAAATGGTCACCTAAAGCCATAGCCAGTTTGGAAGAAATGCCCAACAGATGCAAAACTAAGGAAATGTTAAATACTTAGTATTCTTAACTCAGCTATTTCATATTTCAATTAGGTATTTCCATCATAGACAGTATTTCACTGAATGGCTAAATATTTTATCACAAACAGGATTAAGGGCATTTATTATAAAAGTTAATAATAAATATCTGTTTGTAAAGGGTCTACAATTTACTGGAAATTTTGACTTTTGCACACACTAACATATTCTTTAAATATGTCACAGAGCAAAACTCTGCAAATTCCCTTTTGTGATACACTTAAAATCCTTTGACAATTGTCCAAAACTGGAAAAAATAATATAGTGATGGGGTCTTTATTGACTTAGGGAACTCTTTATCTAGATTTTGTTTTTTCCAAATTTATCTCCATCAAAAATTAGTAATTTAAGACATAACATCCAAAATCTGGACATGTATAAATGTAGATCTGACTAAATAGTCATTTCTCCAAAGACGACATACAGATGGCACATGAAAAGGTACTCAGCATCGCTTATTATTAGAGAAATGCAAACAAATCTACAATGAAGTATAACCTCACACTGGTCGGAATGGCCATCATTAAAAAGTATACAAATAATAAATGCTGGAGAGTGTGTGGAGAAAAGGGGACCCTCCTACACTGTTAGTAGGAATGCAAATTGGTACAGCCATTATGGAGAACAGTATGAAGATTCCTTAAAAAACTAAAAATAGATCTAAAAATAGAACTAAAATATGACCTTGTAAGCCCATTCTTAGGCATATATCCAGAGAAAACCATAATTGGAAAAGATACATGCCTCCCAATGTTCATGGATGCACTATTTTACAATAGCCAAGACATGGAAGCAACCTAAATGGCCATTGACAGATGAATGAATAAAGATGTGATATATTTACATAATGGAATATGGAATATTACTCAGCCATAAAAAGGAATGAAATAATGCCATTTTAAGCAACATGAATGGACCTAGAGATTTTCATACTGAAAAGTGAAGTATGCCAGACAGAGAAAGATGAATAATATATAATATTGCTTATATGTATAATCCTAGAAAAGAAATAATATAAATGAACTTATATACAAAACAGAAACAGATCCAAAGACATAGAAAACAAACTTATGGTTACCAAAGGGGAAAGCAGAGGATAAATTAAGAGTTTGGAAACAACATATACATACTACTATATATAAAATAGGTAACTAATAAAGACTTACAAGGACCTATATTCAATATTTTGTAATAGCCTATAAAAAATCTTTAAAAATAGATATATATGTATGTATGTATAATTGAATCACTTTGCTGTATACCTGAAACTAACAGAACACTGTAAATCAATTATCCTTCAATAGAAATAGAAAATTTTTAGTCTCATAAAGTAAAAAAAAGGGGGCCATTGAAATGCAAGCTGAGTATATCTACTTATAAAATTAGATAAATAAATAAATATGGACCTTACAGTTTCCCTTTATTATTTATTACTTACATATTTTATTGAAAATATATTTTACCTGTAAAATCTGTGTGGGGGATATTTCACCATTGGTTCAGTTGCAAAAGACACCATATGCTCTGGAAAAAAATACTAACGAAAAGATACATGTTACATTCTCCCAAAAGCCATGCCAAAAAAGATGGAACTATGACCAACAGAGTAATCTAAAGCAAAAGCTCTTAAATCAGTGTTTTGAAAAATCACCCAAAGCACTTTTTAAAATGCCAGTCCCTGACTCTAACCAATATACAGGCACCTTAAGGAGAAGGTAGGAGCACAGCCCAAACACTAGGCAGACACCCTCAGGGGCTGCCGACACACGAAGACCCATGTGACTCCAGTTACAAAACACTGCCCTCGGGCTGCTCGCGCGTGAGCTCCCACGCCTTGTCCCAAAGTCCTGCAGCCACTCTAGCAGGTACTGAAGGACTATTTTATAAACTCAAGGCTCACGGAAGTAAAGTATCTACCCAAGGTCACAGCCACAGTATAAAGGAGCCAGGACTTGACTTGAGGGTCAGGTTGCTAAAAGGACAGTTTTTTCTACCTACTGTGTTCCCAAACCTATTTAATCATAAAATTCACCCAGAAAAGCTGTTTAAAATAGGAATTCCCAGGCCTCAATCCTGGAGTGTCTGATTCAGTAGGTCAGGGTAGATCTGGATCCTGTATTTTTAATAAGCACTATCCCCTCCCCCAGGAAATTTTTATGATCAGACAAGTTTGGAAAATTACATGCTGCTATACTTCCTCTAGGACAGGGTTTTTGAACAGTAGCTCTGTTAACATTGTCTAATAACACTGTGCTGGGGGGACTGTTCTGTACACTGCAGTATGCTTAGAGCATTCCTGGCCTCCACCACTAGCAGCCCCGCTTCCCCTCAGTATGACACCCAAAAAGGTCTTCAGACATTATTATCAATCACTCTCAGTTGAGAACCACTACTCTAAGTCTCTAAAATGAATCTATAGCCTTGTTTAAAAAAAAAGAAAAGGTAAACCAAAAATGAGCACTAAATGATATGTCTTTAATGATGACTTTTAAATTTCTTGCTTTTAATAAAGATTCACAAAAGAAAACAGTTTCCTTTTAAATTCTATTTAATTTTTATTGGAACTCTAATTCTACTTGTGAAAGATCATCCCATTATGTTTCTATTAATAGGTTCAAATAAAGAGAATGTAAGAGGCCTTTCTGGGTTTGAAAATATTCTATTATGGTGTGTATCATATATTTTTCATTAAGCACATCATTTCAATCCAATTATCCAAAACTTAGTGTAAAAATATGCTACAGCTGCAAAGACAAAAACAATTTAAAATAATGAGCCCAGAGGCTATTTTGACTTCTCTAGATCACTAGTCTTCATTAGTATGTGACATACATTTATTTTCTTTTAAAAAGAACTATAATGAAAGTAGTATTCACTAGATAATGGACTGGTATTTATCTCATTTCTTCTTAGCTCAGTAATTATTGCACTGAAAACAAAATAATTTGGAACAGCAAGATGCTTGTAAATCTAAACTTCTGGTTAAGTTTCAACACTCCCAACAAACACCAATCTGTTTTTCCTTTAGAATTTTTCTTAATTTCCTAAGTTCTGCAAAAAAACTTAAACCATAGTATATTGGAACCCACTTGGGAGATAGCTAATAATTCATTCCCCAAATCAAATGTAGTTTTATTTTTCTTAAAAGGCAAGAAAAAAAAGCAACAGTTCCCCAAAACTACGTATATGAACTTCTGTGAGCATGTCGACTATTAAGAACTAGAATTCTTACCTACAATTTACCAAGTACAGAATTGTACTTTATCTATAGTGTACTTTTTCCTCACATAAAATAAAATAAAATTTAACTAAACTCATTTATTTTCCATAACTATTAATTGGGATTTCACTTACCATTGGGTTTTTAAAGAATTCATATTTGGCATAATTTTTTCTAAAGTATAGCTTATTTTCTTCTTCCATTCCCCAGTTAGATAGCACTTCAATCACCAGCTCGTGGTCTTCTATTGTTCTTTCTGTAAAGAATGTTCCAGTGAGCATGTCAACAGATAGATGGATGGAAGAATGGATGAATAGACAGAAGATGGACAAGTAGGTAAACAAATATATATATGGACATATATATCCATACAAATATATAAAATATATTATGTATGTATCTTTATTAAACATAGCAAATTTAAACTCAATTCTGAAATAGCCAGAATGATAAAATTTTCATCTCTTTTGAATTTGCAATGTTGATTTTACACCAAAGCAGTTTGTAACCCAAAGAGAAAAATGACATAAAATATCACAATGCACTTTTCACTAATTCTCAACCTCCTTTTACTGCTATGTAAATTATAAGTTTGTAATAAGCCTACATTAAGAATATGAGAGCTATTATTTTTCTCTAACTCATCATGGTGCCAAAAATTAAAATATTTGCCTCAAGGTTGAACGATTCATCCCATTAAGAGATGAAAAATTTTGACAGGTTCAGTATGCATTTAAGAATCATAATCAGGATAGCTGAGAAAAATTAAATGCTTTAAAAAAGAAACTTTGAATGCAAGGACATATACTTTTTAAGAAACTTAATTTTTTATGGTACTTTTTATTTCCAAAACTAATGTTCAGGCAAGTTTGTATTAACAAAGAAGATAATCAGGCAGGGTGGGAAGGCACTTAGGAGAAAAGGAACTTAAATGAAAAAAGCAATGGCATCTTTAAAGAGGTGAACATAACATGCAAAATTTCTGTTTTAAAAAGAAACGGTGATGTTCACAGTGGTGCTAGTCATAATAGCCCCAAACTGGAAGCTATCTAAATGCCTTTCAGTGTGAGAATGAATAAGTAAATTGCGTAAAGGACACAGTGGAATATACACTACACAACACACAGTTGCATGGATGGATTCCACAAACATAAGAGTAAATGAAAGAAGTCAGACACAAAGAGTAATATTCTACTTTTATAAGTTCTACACAAATACAATAGATCTACGGTGTTAGAAATCAAGGTGATGGGTACAGAGGGTGAGTGTGCAGGGCTGTGAGGGAACCCCTGGGTGAAGGAGACTTTCTGTTTCTTAATCTGGGTGTTAGACACTCAGGTACATTAACACAACATCTGAGAATCCATCAAGTTGTCTACATGTGTCCTCTATGGTAAGGCATGTCACACTTCCATAAAAGGGTAAAGAAAAGTGACTATGAAATTATTAATGCAAAATGGAGAAGAGTCAAATAAGAAATAAATCCTCTGGTTTTTTTTAGGTGCTTCATGGACCTTTTTGAAAAGAATCTGTCTCAGAAATTCAACACTCAGTAATAATCTATGACCTACAACACCCAAACCCTTGAAAGTAATGTCACACTTAAACAGAAGCTTATGCATCTGAAAGGAAGTTCTTGTAAGAGCGCTCAATGAATATGGATGAGTTGGAGCTAAATGTGTATCAATACTCTGGGTTCTGTTCCTAACTTCGATTGTTCTTTTTCTGTCTCATTGACTAGCTCTGGTAGCTCCTACTCTCCTAAGATGCAGTCCTTAGCTCGGACTCTTTTCTTTCCCTTCTCTCGACTAATTCACTCTCCCTCCTCTTCAGCTATTAAGTCTGTCTGTCAAGTTTCCTTGAATTGAAATCTCCAGCTGCAGTTGCTTTCACTGGCACTTCAATCCTAACTGCTAGAACTTCCACCACTTCAAACAGTCTGTCTAAAACCAAAGTTCCGAAGGGTGGTTCCTCAAAATATTACACAATTCCAGCAATTCCACTTCTGAGTACATGACCAAAGGAAGTGAAAATAAGAACTGAAATTGGTACATCAGTGTTCATTGTAACATCATTTACAGTAGCCAGAAAGTGAAAACATCCACACAGCCATCAACAAACGAAGGGGATAAACAAAGCGTAGTAAAGACATACAGTGGAATATTTAGCCTTAAAAAGAATGAAATCCCTACAACATGGATGAACCTTTTTTTTTTCATTTAAATTTTATTTTATTCATTCATTTAATATATATTTTGAGCACTAAAAAAATGCAAGGTAATGTTTTAAACATAGAAGTATAAAGATAGATAACAAAGAGTCTTTACCATGAAGGAAATTGTAAGGAGATTGGGCATTGTAAAAATAATCAACAGAAATCTCAATTCAAATAGAATGAAGAAACCAGAAGGGGGAGCACTCCTGATCTCACAAAGGGAAAAAAAAGACTGCCTGGCTAGAGCTCAGCCACTGAGAGACTGTAGATCTCAGCCAATGAGAAACCACTATACTTAGAACTTTGTTGTTTGTTTGTTTTTTAAATTTAAATTTATTTTAATTGGAGGCTAATTACTTTATAATATTGTATTGGTTTTGCCATACATCAACATGAATCCACCATGGGTGTACACGTGTTCCCCATTCTGATGAACCTTAAAGATATTATGCTATATAAAATAAGACAGACACAAAAGAATAGATACTATATGATTCCATTTACATGCAGTACCTAGAATAGACAAATTCATAGAGACAGGTGGTTGCCAAGGACCAGGTTGGGGGAGGAATGAGGAGTTATTGTTTAATGGGTTTAGGGTTTCATTATGGGAAGACAAAAATGTTCTAGAGATGGACAGGGATGATGACTGCACAACAGTATAAATGTATATAATTCCAGTGAACAGTAAAATGGATAAAATGATAAATTTTATGTCACACACATTTTCCCAAAAGTTGCTGAAAAAATTAAAAAAACTGAAAGTATCTTCCTTTTCCTCTCTCAAAGTGCTTTTTCTTAAATTCTACTACGTCTCTTACAACTCCATGTCCTCTCCAATATCTTTCACTGCTGTTATCCCAGACATTAGACTATTCCTCCGAGTTTCTCACACAACCAACAACTCCTCATCCCCATTATTACTATTCCAATTTAGACCTTAGCCTTTTTCCTAACTAATCTCCAAACTGCTGTTTTCTCATTCTTCCAATACAACCTGGACCTTTCTATCACAGGAAACCTCATAATACATTTGCATCAACATGACCACTGCTCAAAAACTCATCTACTTCCTACTTGCTATGAGATAGATCCATATAATCTGGCAGTTTTCGCTTGTTCATTCATCTATCCATTCAACCAATATTTATTGAAGGCCTACCATGTGTCAGAATTCATCTTGGAGCTTGGAATTTTGTAGTCAACAAGACAGTAAGTAAGAAATCATTGCCTTATGGGGCTCCTATTCTAATGTGAAGACATGAAAAAAAATCTAATGTAAATCTGAAACGGTGGCAATAAACACTATAGAGAAAAATGAATTGGGGAAGAGGGAGAGAGGAGGGAACAGGGGAAAGAAATTCATTTTCTAAAGCTTGTCAAGGGACTTTCCTGGTGGTACAGTGGTTAAGAATCCACCTGCCAATGCAGTGCTCATGGGTTTGATTCCTGATCCAGCATGATTCCACACACCACTGAGCAACTAAGCCAGGACCCCTCAACTACCGAGCCTATGTGCCTGGAGCCCGGCTTCTCAACAGGAAAAGCCACTGCAATGAGAAGCCTGTGCCCTGAAACTGGTGAGTAGCCTCCACTCGCTGCAAGTAGAGGAAGTCCACGCAGCAACAAAGACCCAGCACAGCCAAAAACAAATAACTAAAAAAAATTTAATAATAAAGATTATCAAGGAAGGCCTTGTTGAGAAGGTAATGTTTAAACAAAAATCCAAAGGAAAAGAAGGCATGAGCCAAGCAGCTATTGAAAGGAAGAACTAGAAGAGACCCCTTGAGGCAAGACCCAAGGCTGGCATGTTTGAAGTAGGGCGAGGAGGCTAAGGTAGCTAGAGCTGAGTGGGCAAAGGGGAGGGGAGTACCAGGAGGAGAGGCCAGGAAAGTAAAGGGGACGAGCGGGGCAACTGGATAAAGCCATGCAGGTCAGAATAAGGATCTGGCTTTTCCTGAGTGAGATGAGAAGTCATTTTCAACAGGAATACTCCAGGCTGACCCCTGTTTTCACCGGATGACACTAGATGCTGAGTGGAGAACTGATTTCACAAGGCTTAAGGGTAGAAGCAGGGAGCCCATCTAGCACAATACTGCTATTAACGAGGGGAGAGACGACGTGGCTTGGATGAGAGCGGCAGCACTAAGAAGACATGCAAGAAGCAAGCAGGATCTGGATGTGACCTGAAGGCAAGCCAACAGGATCTGCCAACAAACTGGATGTGGAGTGAAAGAGAGAGGGCAGTTAAGGAAGACACCAAGATTCTTCGCTTAAGCACTTAGAAGGACTGCCTCCGTTAAGAGCTAGGAAGACTGTAAGAGAAGCGGTTTGAGGGGAGATCCAGCAGTCACTCAGATATCGAGTGAGAAGTTGCACCTCTACTAATCTTTATTAGCCTTACTTGTGTCTACTTATCACACAACCCCCGCTGATATTTTCAATCTTATGAAACACAGGTTTACATTATTAAACATACTATGTGCTAAGCACTGTATCTGTATTCACTGCAACTACAGTGGGAGAAAATTGCAAGGTATTAAGCAAGAAGTCTGCCTATTTGTTTTATTAACCTGTGTTTAATTGTACTCATCACCTATCACTGCCATTAAGAAAACAGCACATGATCTGCCCTGAAGATAAACTATGCAGAGAGGAAAAATGACAAAGATGCACATTCTTTACTTTTGACTTTCAAATTAGACTTTATCAATCTTTGACAAATATGATCACTTAGGGAGAATAATGGGCTTCCTTGATAGCTCAGTTGGTTAAGAATCCACCTGCAATGTAGGAGACCCCAGTTTGACTCCTGGGTCAGGAAGATCCCCTGGAGAAGGGATAGGCTACCCACTTCAGTATTCTGAGGCTTTCCTTAGAGTTCAGCTGGTAAAGAATCTGCCCACAATGTGGGAGACCTGGGTTCGATCCCTGGGTTGGGAAGATCCCCTGAAGAAGGGAAAGGCTACCCATTCCAGTATTCTGGCCTGGAGAATTCCATGGACTGTATAGTCCATGGGGTCACAAAGAGCTGGACCTGACCGAGTGACTTTTATTTTCACCCCTAGGGAGAATAATGGCCAGCCGATCCTCCACTGCCCATGCAATGATGCACCCTCTGTCATCTGGGAAATTATCTTGGATTAAGGGGTTAGTGGAGGAAAGGGTAGAGTGCAGACTGAGAGGGAGATGGAGAGTAAGTGAATGGCTTAGGTCCAGTGACCCCATACTCTGCCCTTCCTAAAACTAGGACCCTTCCATGGTGAGGAGTGGATGGTGATAAAACCCCTTGTAAGTTTACTGATGGTGTGTGGTTCAAACCAGAGAGAGCCTCGGGAGACTTAGAGCCTCAGGTAGAAGTCCTGCATCTAACATGGCAGAAAAGCAATTAGCTAAGTGCAACCTTGAGGAAGATGAGTCCATAAGATTCAAGAATGAGAAACGAACACTGCAGAATTAAGTCCCCCAAAAGAAGTGGGAAAGGGTTAAGAGAAGACCATGAACTTAGTGGGCTTTATGGGCTATACTCTCAAGCCCAGAGTAACAAGAGAGTAACAAGAGTTTCTAGACCATGAAGAGAAAACTTGGAAAGCAGTTAGACAAATACCCGACTTGGGACTTAAATGCCCCACCAGAGTATTTGAAGAGTGAAAGTAGGTCTTTCAACTAAGAGAATCTTAAACCTGTATGTAACTTATGTATATAACCTGAACTGATCATTTATCACAAAAAGACTAAGAATAATCCATAAAGCAAACCAATAACAAAAGATTAAACTGTCATTAAGAGGTCAAGAGACTCACTCAGAAATTAATTCAAGCTATAGAAATAAAGTAAGTTACATCTCTTCATGTATAAACCTGAGAAAACATAGCTATATTTAATTATTATATAATTATTCTGCAGTAAGTTGAATAAAGACTTCAGGTCTTGATCTCTGGAACTTGTAAACATTATCTTATATGGCAAAGGATTTGCAGATTATCATTAACTGAAAGATCCTGAGAAGAGATTATCTAAGATTATACAGAGAAGGCAATGGCACCCCACTCCAGTGCACTTGCCTGGAAAATCCCATGGACGGAGGAGCCTGGTGGGCTGCAGTCCATGGGGTCATTAAGAGTCGGACATGACTGAGCGACTTCACTCTCACTTTTCACTTTCATGCATTGGAGAAGGAAATGGCAACCCACTCCAGTGTTTTTGCCTGGAGAATCCCAGGGACAGCAGAGCCTGGTGGCTGCTGTCTATGGGGTCGCACAGAGTCAGACACGACTGAAGTGACTTAGCAGCATTCAAGTGAACCTTAAATCCAAACACAAGTATCCTTTTAAGAGAGAGACAGAAGGAGATCTGACAGGGAAAGAAGAGGAAAGGACAACATGACCCCAGAGGCACAGACTCAAGTGATATGATGTGACCACAAGCCAAAGAATCATGGTAGCTACCAGAAGCTGAAAGAGGAAAGGAACAGCCTCCCCATAAAGCCTCTGGGAAGTGTGGGGCCCTGCCAACACCTTGATTTCAGCCTAGCGAAATTAATTTAAGACTTCTCACCTCTAGAACCTTTAAAGATTACATTTTTATTAGTTTAAGCCACCATCAAGACAGAGGATGAGATGGCTGAATGGCATCACTGACTCAATAGACATGAGTTTGAGCAAGCTCCAGGAGATGGTGAAGGACAGGGAAGCCTGGCATGCTGTACTCCATGGGATTGTGAAGTGTTGGACACAACTGAGCGACTGAACAAAGCCACCATGAATTTGTTACAGCAGCCTTAGGAAACTAAGAGGATAATCTATAAGGCCAAACTCTATTTCCATGTTACAGAGAAGGAGTCTCCTGTTTAGAATAACAAAGGTCTCAGGATTTGAACAGCAGCCACATATCTGACCTCCTTCCTCTGCACAGCACTCTCTTGGCCTTCACTACAGTTCCCACTGGAAGGGCATCCCCTGTTTATAGCCTACTTGTTCTTTCTATATCAGCTCAAATCTCTCTTATGTTCTGGCAGTTCTCAAGACTCCATTGCCTCAAATTCTTTTATTTTGATATGTGTTCAATAACTATTTACTAATTAACTGAAAACAAAGAACCACAGTTTGAGTATAAGGGAAATAATTTAACAGGCAATATTTCAAATTATCAATCTTAACCTCACATAAAAGTAAAGTAAATTATTTGAATTTGGATTCTCTTCAAAAAAGAAAATAAAACAAAAAAGAGTGGAAAAACCAAGCTGCATTTGAACAGCTATGCAAACATGTCACACACACACAAAAACTAGTGTAATATGGGTAGTCACCAAAAAAGCAACAGTCTAGCTGGGGTTTTGTTGGTTACACACATATGAAGCCCAACATACCAATCCAGAATGGAAAATTAAGGGATATACCATTTGCAGAAAAGTTCATAGAATGATAATACCAAATGCCAATTACTAGCATCAGGAAAATAGCCTGGTAATCTTAAGTAGAAAAAATGTCTTCGAATCAAGTGGGCAAAAACTAGAGTATGTGGGAAAGCAAAAACATACCTCTGGTACTATTCTATTGAAAATTTAGAAAACATATAAAAAGCAAACAAAGGCCAGAGTATCAAATGCAGCCACAGGTTTTTACCTCTTATACTCTTCTGGGAATGGAGACAAAACTTATTATAGAATCTTTTTAAACATCACAGTCCCCATTTAGATGTGCCATCATATATACCATCTCCCAAACAATGCTCATCATGTTGAAGGACGAATGCTATCATAACCCAAAGAACCCTAAAAGGTCTAAGTGATTATCAGCTAATAACATCTTACAGAAAATTTGTGTTTTTTTTAAAATGCAGAAATCAAACTAATTACAGATCTTAACAGGGAGAAGTTCAAGAGGATACAAGATGCCTAGATGGATTACTTTGAGAGGAAAAGAAAAGCACTTAAAGGGGAGGTGAAAAGTGGCCGAAGACCAGCTTTGTTTTGCCAAGGCCTGTTCATAAAGTAGGACATCATCACCAACACCCAAGAAAGGGAAGAGAAAACAAAAGACTTGTCTAGATGGCTTCCAATAAACTTTCTGTTGACTCTTCTTCTGTAGTCCCATTATAAAGCCAAGCAGACTTTAACCAACTGAGCAAGGCTAGTAAATAACTTATATTGTTTAAATAGCAAAAGAATGTATTAATTCTATATTTAGAGGCTCTTTGCTGTAAATGTTTGAAAACACAGTATTACGAGCTATCATCCAGGATGAATTCAGATACTTGTTACCATTTGAGAAATGACTCCAGGAAAATCCATATAAATTCAATGTAATTTTTTTTAAAAAACCTTACTTTTAAAACTTCATCTAAAATATTATATTAAGATATATTATTAAAACTTCACAGGGACTCCCTGTGGCCCAGTGTTAGGACTCCACGCTTCCACAGCAGAGGCCCTGGGTTCCATCTCTGGTCAGGAACCAGGAGGCTGCAACCGGCACTGCATAGCAGGAAAAAAAATATTCCACAAAACCTTCACAGACACAAGTCAATTTAAAACACTTTCTGAAGAATTTTTCAGGCATTGTAAAATGAATTTGTTATAATGATAAAATTCTACTCTTATGTAGGTAGAAAAATAGGAGAGAAGCCATCTTAAGTCACTTCAAATAGCAACCAAAAGGAGGGGAAAAAAGCCTGTGGAAAGAATGAAAAAAAAAAAGCTATCTTAAAAACAAAAGCTTCATATCACTAAGTTTTTTGCTTCTGATAAATCAGTGAAGTCTTATGGTAACAGACTGAAATATTACTGAACAGTGATAACTACACATAATTCTGTTTCCTATTTAATTTCCAGAAATTTTTTCTTTAAAAAAAAAAAAGGGAAGAAAGAAGTTTCTTCTGAAACTGTTTATTTAACTTCAAAGTCTTTTTAAAAAACCTCAATCCTCCCAGAATGGAAAGTGTTCACCTGTGACCTTCTGCCTGGACTTCACTGAATCTATTGAAAGTACGGCATGAGGATCAAATAGAAACCGAAGTCCCTACTCTTCTCATCACTAGATAAGAGAAGAAACAAAAATGGCTTTTAGCTCTAATTCACCCAGAAAACAATTCGTTGTATACCTTTGTTACAGGAAACTCCAGGAGACAAAAGGTCCTTGTACTTCTCTGTGCTAGCTAGAAACTACGTACATTTTGTCAATCTTATTTTCAGATAAAAATGAACAGCATCTGAGCAAGCAAAACAGTAACTGGAGAAGCAAACAATAAAGCAAGGCTCAATTTCTAAAAGGTTCCTTAACCTAAGAAAACTACCTAATACCAATAGATCCCCCAGAAAATTGTCACTGCCAGATTCAGCTTCCCGAGAGCAATAACAGGAAAATCTCGATGCTTAAGTTGATGGGTATAAGGGTCTTGTGGATCATTCCTCAACAAAGCATAACAGCCCTCATATTAACTCAGATTCAATGATCACAACTTGTATTATTCATAGAAAGCCATATTTTCCCCAAAAAAGTCTGCATATATATTATCTCAAGCTGACTGCAAATCCATGACGAGTTTAGAAACAATTTCCAGAAATTCTAAGTTATCCAATGCATCCTTTAAGGACACAGAGTAAATTTCCACCTGGGCATGGCATGGCATGTGATTCCCCTAGCTCCTTTTTCAATCTCTTCCTTCTATGCACTTTGTAATCTATCCTTTGAAATGCTTGTTTAGTACAGCTTAGCTCAGAAGCCATTTATCTGTTTTAGACTCTAGGTTACAAAGATACACATATACACAGTTCCAAAATTGACAGAATTATACATTAGATTTAATAATACGATCCCTATTAAGACAGTTGCAGAAAATGTTACAGCAGCATAGAAGCTTGGTACTTGATCCAACTTGAAACTTCAGGAAGTTGTCTCAATCAAGTCTTTTAAAAAATCTCTTAAGTTTTAAAAATTGTGTTTATTTTTTTCCAGATTACTAAAATAATGTATTTCCATTATAGATAATTTGAAAACAGTCAACTCACAACCAAAATCTATCTTTAAAACTGTCAATTAGGAATAAGAAACTAACATTACATTATATTCCCTTCTTGTATTTTTCTTTGGGACAACGTGAGTTTACATGTATAGATTTTTCACATTTAGAAAACAATGTATATATAGATTTATAAACATATATACATTTCCTAAATGCTGCGAAAAGTATACACTTTATTCAAATCACCGTTACAGTCTCACATTTGTCCATACTAGTCTTCAATGGAAAAACTGCAAAAACATGATTAAAAGCTACATAACATCATATTCTATAAATGTACTATAATTTATAACATTTCTCTATTATATAGCATTAGGCTTTTTTTTTTTCATTAATTGATACTGTAAATAATCCTGCTTGAAACAGACTTAAATCTGTTTCTTATCCAAATTTGCTTGCCCCCTGCACCCACCTATCTGGTACTTGTGGGAGAGTTGCCTGCCAGAACACAATTCACCTCTATCACTCCTAATCAGTTTTCATTCCAATCCCAAAGAAAGGTAATGCCAAAGAATATTCAAACTACCACACAACTGCACTCATCTCACACACTAGCAAAGTAATGATCAAAATTCTCCAAGCCAGGCTTCAACAGTATGTGAATTATGAACTTCCACATGTTCAAGCTGGATTTAGAGAAGGCAGAGGAACCAGAGATCAAATTGTCAACACCTGCTGGATCACTGACAAAGCAAGAGAGTTCCAGAAAAACATCTGCTTTTGCTTTACTGACTACCCCAAAGCCTTGCTTGTGTGTATCATAAACAAACTGTGGAAAATGCTGAAAGAGATGGGAATACCAGACCACCTGACCTGCCTACTGAGAAATCTATATGCAGGTCAGGAAGCAGCAGTTAGAACTGGACATGGAACAACAGACTGGTTCCAAATCAGGAAAGGAGTACATCAAGGCTTTATACTGTCATCCTGCTTATTTAACTTACATGCAGAGTACATCATACAAAATGCTGGGCTGGATGAAGCACAAACTGGAATCAAGATTGCCTGGAGAAATAACAATAACCTCAGGTACACAGATGACACCACCCTTATGGCAGAAAGCAAAGAAGAACTAATGAAAGTGAAAGAAGAGAGGGAAAAAATTGGCTTAAAACTCAACATTCAGAAAACTAAGATCATGGCATCTGGTCCCATCACTTCATGGCAAACAGGTGGGGAAACAATGGAAACAGTGACAGACTTTATCTTCTAAGGTTCCAAAATCACTGCAGATGATGACTGCAGATATGACTTGCTCCTTGGAAGAAAAACTATGACCAACCTAGACAGCATGTTAAAAAGCAGAGACATGACTTTACCAACAGGTCATCTAGTCAAAGCTATGGTTTTTCCAGTAATCATGCATGAATGTGAGAGTTGGATTTTAAAGAAAGCTGAACATCGAAAAAGCAAAATGGCTGTCTAGGGAGGCCTTACAAATAGCTGTGAAAAGAAGAGAAGCAAAAAGCAAAGGAGAAAAGGAAAGATATAAGCACCTGAATGCAGAGTTCCAAAGAATAGCAAGAAGAGATAAGAAAGCCTTCTTCAGTGATCAATGCAAAGAAATAGAGGAAAAGAACAGAATGGGAAAGACTAGAGATTTCTTCAAGAAAATTAGAGATACCAAGGGAACATTTCATGCAGACAGGCTCAATAATGGACAGAAATGGTCTGAACCTAACAGAAGCAGAAGATATTAAGAAGAAGTGGCAAGAATACACAGAAGAACTGTACAAAAAAGATTTTCACGACCCAGATAATCATGATGGTGTGATCACTTATCTAGAGCCAGACATCCTGGAATTTGAAGTCAAGTGGGCCTTGGAAAGAATCGCTACGAACAAAGCTAGTGGAGGTGATGGAATTCCAGTTGAGCTATTTCAAATCCTGAAAGATGATGCTGTAAAAGTGCTCCACTCAATATGCCAGCAAATTTGGAAAATTCACCAGTGGCCACAGGACTGGAAAAGGTCAGTTTTCATTCCAATCCCAAAGAAAGGCAATGCCAAAGAATGTTCAAACTACCACACAATTGCACTCACCTCACATGCTAGTAAAGTAATGCTCAAATTTCTCCAAGCCAGGCTTCAGCAATGCTTGAACTGTGAACGTCCTGATGTTCAAGCTGGTTTTAGAAAAGGCAGAGGAATCAGAGATCACATTGCCAACATCCGCTGGATCATCAAAAAAGCAAGAGAATTCCAGAAAAACATCTATTTCAGCCTTTGACTGTGTGCATCATAATAAACTGTGGAAAATTCTTCAAGAGATGGTAATACCAGACCACCTGACCTGCCTCTTGAGAAATCTGTATGCAGGTCAGGAAGCAACGGTTAGAACTGGACATGGAACAACAGACTGGTTCCAAATAGGAAAAGGAGTACGTCAAGGCTGTATATTGTCACCTTGCTTATTTAACTTCTATGCAGATTACATCATGAGAAACCCTGGGCTGGAAGAAGCAGAAGCTGGAATCAAGATTGCCAGGAGAAATATCAATAACTTCAGATATGCAGATGACACCACCCTTATGGCATAAAGTGAACAGGAAGTAAAAAGCCTCTTGATGAAAGTGAAAGTGGAGAGTGAAAAAAGTTGGCTTAAAGCTCAACATTCAGAAAATGAAAATCATGGCACCCGGTCCCATCACTTCATGGCAAATAGATGGGGAAACAGTGGAAACAGTGTCAGACTTTATTTCGGAGGGCTCCAAAATCACTGCAGATGGTGACTGCAGCCATGAAAATAAAAGACACTTACTCCTTGGAAGAAAAGTTATGACCAACCTAGATAGTATATTCAAAAGCAGAGACATTACTTTGCCGACTAAGGTCCGTCTAGTCAAGGCTATGGTTTTTCCTGTGGTCATGTATGGATGTGGGAGTTGGACTGTGAAGAAGGCTGAGCACCGAAGAATTGATGCTTTTGAACTGTGGTGTTGGAGAAGACTCTTGAAGTCCCTTGGACTGCAAGGAGATCCAACCAGTCCATTCTGAAGATCAACCCTGGGATTTCTTTGGAAGGAATGATGCTAAAGCTGAAACTCTAGTACTTTGGCCACCTCCTGCGAAAAGTTGACTCACTGGAAAAGACTGATGCTGGGAGGGATTGAGGGCAGGAGGAGAAGGGGAGGACAGAGGATGAGATGGCTGGATGGCATCACTGATTCGATGGACGTGAGTTTGAGTGAACTCCTGGAGATGGTGATGGACAGGGAGGCCTGGCATGCTGCGATTCATGGAGTCGCAAAGAGTTGGACACGACTGAGCAACTGAACTGAACTGAAAGGGATGAAATGGAAGGACTGTAGGGTATGGTATGTTAATAAAGCTGTTATAAAAAATGAAGTTGTAATTCCTTTCCCTGAACCAACAGGTGAAGCTTCTACAGTACAGATAATACTCCTTAAACACCAGAGAGCTGTGTAATAGACAAGATCTGAAATGATCTGAACAACCAAAGTCTACGCGGATGGTAAAGAGGATACAAATTAGGCTGAAAGAGAACACAGGAGACAAAAACAGAATAATCCCAAAGCACATATTATTAGAGAGTAAAACCAGCAACCCTAGAAAGGCAACAGGGCAACAGAATTTACTCAGGAAAGAATCAAAGCATGTTAATTAATTGGGACTGATAAAATTTAAAGCTTATATTTTGAAATATAATTAAGGTGATGATAATAATATCTTAGAATACAGGCAGGAAAATTAAAGAGTAAATGCATTTGAATTAATAGACAAACTGACTTTCATTCAAAAGCAAAAAAAAAAAGTTTGTGTATCTTTGGTCAAATTCTCTCATTTGAATACAGATCCACAGTGACTACTGTGTGCCAGGCATCTTCTCCGGAACATTCCTCAGACGCCTCTTTGCCACACAGTCCAAATGGAACTCACCATCATACTCTGCACTAACTTGCAGTGCCTCCCTGACTTTTTCTTTTCCTGTCGTCCCCAATCTCAGATTCTGACACCCCTATCAGTCATCTTTGTCCATAACTCTTCTCCCGCCCTTAGTCTACTCATACTATCAAGTCATTAGGTCTCTTCACCCATACTGCCTCATTTCTAGTCATTTTCATCCCTGACCAAATGGCTGGAGTATCCTGTTTGGCTGTCAGTCTTGCCCAATTCAAACACCTTCTCCATAAAGTCATCAGTTAGATTCCTACAAAATAAAGTCCCACTGTATCACTCTCACTGGAGAAGGCAATGGCAACCCACTCCAGTACTCTTGCCTGGAAAATCCCATGGACGGAGGTCGTGAAGAGTTGGACACGACTGAGCGACTTCACTTTCACTTTTCACTTTCATGCACTGGAGAAGGAAATGGCAACCCACTCCAGTGTTCTTGCCTGGAGAATTCCAGGGACGTGGGAGCCTGGTAGGCTGCTGTCTATGGGATCACACAGAGTTGGACACGACTGAAGTGACTTAGCAGTATTACTCTCTTGCTTAATATTCTTTAAAGACTTCTCTTCATTGCCACCAGGTTAAAATATGAAATACTTGGCAAATCATACAACACTCTCTATGATCTGGACCACTCAGCTCTCCAAGAGCTTTTGTCTCCAAAAAGATGAGGTTTTCTCTTGCCAACAGTTCTCTGCTGAGGAGAAAAACCTAACTGCCATGCAGCAGGGCAATGAAACATAAATTCATAAATCCAAGTGATCATTTATTATTATCAGAAGTGGTATGTATCATGGCATACTCCCAGAAATTAATCTTCATCTTCCCATGTGCTTCCAAACCATGCTTTATCAAAAGTTACCCAAATACACCTTAAACCAAATACAGAATAAATTTCTTCACCTTCATGAAATATTCCCATGGCCCTGCATCTCACTGTGTTAAGACACAAAGCAAGTACAACTAGAGAATGTGCCATGTAAGCAGTTCTGCATACAGCCCTGGTACACAGAGCACACGCTTGCCAAGGTCCTTATTCCATCGTTTGGTGCACACGTGTCCTCTACCACCATCAGCACACCAACGAACATGAATTTTATAATTCTAAGTGCTTTTCTCATTCTTTTTCTTCAACAAATATCTTTCCATTTCCAAATAAGTTTTCATTTTTAACTGCCTGTTCACTCACACAAAAAGAGAGTCATTAAAACAAAACTCCAAATGAAAATTAAAATTCTATTGCATAAGAAATACTAAGCAAATGGTACTAAGTCTAAAAATCATCTACCTATAAGGTACCCAAAGCAAAAAGCAAAGCCATCGATTTTCTTTTTTTAATAAAGTGAAGAGAATGTTTTAAAATTAAGAGCACTTAACAAAGAAGCAAATGAGTGAAAACTCATGCAAACTACCATAATATGAAACATCCAAACCATAAATAAATGAATGTGCTTATCTTTAGGTAGAGAGATGTTAATAAGCTTTTAATAAATGCCCTCTTTATTATTTCTTATGAGACAAAATAGATTATTTTAGCAACATTAAATTAGTTTCAAGAAGCATTTACCATTCATGTTATAATGTATAACAGTAACCTCTTTAGTCAGTAACCTCTTTTTCCTGATGCTGGTTGCCATAAGACAAGTAGTCCTGTGTTAGTTATTTTTATTCAAAAAGATTTTAAACATCTCTATTTATATGTATTTTTTCCACAATTTGAATAATTCATTAAATATTGAGAGGAGTTTTTGGCTATGTAAAAATATATTCCAGGATAAAATGTATTTAAAGACATTATTAAACTCCAAATAGGTCTGTGTTTTACTGGTGCTCATCATCAAGGTTCACTTCAAGCCTCCTTTGTTCATTGTCTAAAAGTGTTACCTTCTCAAATGCACAACCTGCGTATGTTTGAGTTTAACATTATTATATAAATTGAGTATCCGTGAGCATTATTGGGTCAGACTTATCATTAAATCATAAAAAATAATATATTCTAGCATATAGCCACATTCAGAGCTCTCCATAACCCTCTAAACATGAGATGATAGCTAAATATCAATTAACATGTATAGTGACCTCATAGGACTCCAGAGGGTAAGACAAACACACACAAAAAGAACAGATTTATCTTCAACATTTGCCTGCTCATTCTCATTATCAAGACCCAAGGGTATTATGTAATGAATCAATGAATAAAATATAAGAAATAATGTAAGTAAACAGATTTTTGTTGAATTAATCTTGAGAATTCAACCATCAAACACTCTAATAGTCAATATGCATGGGAATAAGTTATGAATAAGTCTATTCCAAAAGGGTCTTTTTAAAAAAATTATAACTTTTTAATGATAATAATTTCAAACAGAGAAAATTTGTAAGAATCAGAATTGTTCCAAGAAAGTCTCTGGACCCTTCATCCAGACCCAAATATCTGTTAACATTCTGATGTTTTGAGGGAAAAGATTGTCTAAGAAAGGATTCAAAAAAGGTCATCACACTGTATTTCATAATGATGATGTTTTAGGGCCCAAGGGCAGCTGTCAGTATTTACTCAGAATTTCCACACAGAGCTCTGCATAGGCAACAGTAGGGAATAATGTGATCTCTGCCCTTGAAGAACCACATGATCAACTAGGAGAGGAGGAGACAGGCATCAGATGACAATGGATCATGAGTTCACAAGTATCAGAAATAATACCTGTCAAAATGTTGTGAGACTGACACGGCATAAAGAAGTAATCAGATGTAAAACTCTGGTAAACAAGGAGACTTCTCCAATGAAGCTGGTTTAAGACTAAATTCTAAGTGAGAAGGCCTGTGATTGGCAAGAATAGGTCATTCTGCACAAATAAAATGGGAAATTCAAGGGCGCTGAAGAGTTGCACTTGGGGCAGAAAAAAGATTCAGACATGCTTCACAAGATTCCTCAAAAATTCTTTTAAAGGAAAGATTCTGTATTATCATATTTCGTGTGGAAGAAAATTTGAACCTCAGACTGCATTTACAATTGTAGTTATCAAGCTAAAGACATAAAAGCAATACCTTCAAGCCTAATATTCTTAGTTGTAAACTAAGCCACAGGGCCTTTGAAGCTTTTATATTAAGTATTTATAATAAATGAACAAAAAACAACATCATATTAAAAGGAACTGTCCTGATAAATCAGGTTTCGATTAGGCTAACTGTAATAGGGCTTAAGATGACAGAAAATAGAATAGTTATGAGCCTATAAGTCTAAATGAATAATTATCACTTCCATAAAACAAGGTATTTTTTTTTTCCTTAATGACTAACTAAGAGTATTTTATAGACCTCACTTCTGGAAACCAACTATTCACAGAGGAGTATGGATTTCATAACTGAATAAGGTGACAGCCTCACCTGTAAACTGTAATAAACTTTGCATGTAGATGGATCAAAAGAGGATGGCAAAAATTAAAATAGAAGGCACAGTTTCCCATGCACTTGCCTGCATCTGCTGTGTGAGTTCTCTGGCCAGGACAGTGTCCTGAAGAGCATTCTCCCGCTGAGAGGCATCCGCAAGCACATTAACTGTGGTTTCTGCTTCTTGTATCCACTTTAGGAAGTTCTCCAGATCCTTGCGAGAGCTTTGCACTGTCCTTAGCTCAGCCTCCAAGGCACTCTGTCTATCAGCAATGCTGCAAGTAACAAAATGACAGGCACATCTCCATTACTTACAGTGTGACAGGCCAGAGCAAGCACACCCTAAAGAAAAATTAACACACAGCCTCCAAGCAACCTTTATTTAAGTACCTAATGTAACTAGGAGATCTGTTTCTATGTGTGTCTTGAATAATCCTTAATAGTAATGTAAATTTTGAGAGGAAGGAGTGGGTGAGAGATATAAATATTAACAAAATTATATCCATATCATAAACGAATCATCACATTTTACAACTCGTAATTGTACATTAAGTTAGTCCTCATACATTTTATTCTTCCCTGGTGGTAAAGAATCCACCTGCAATGCGGGAGACCTGAGTTTAATACCAGGGTTGGGAAGAGTCCCTGGAGAAGGGAAGCGCTACCCACTTCAGTATTCTGGTATTCCATGGACCGTATAGTCCATGAGGTCACAAAGAGTCGGACACGACTGAATGACTTCCACTAATACTCAAAAGGTAATACAATAAATATTTATATACGTGACTAAATGAATTCCAGAAAGAAGTAACATCTGAATAAATGGTTAAGATACAAATAAATAATATAAAGGACTTATTTTATATATTTTAAACACTTCAGATCAATGCAAATTGGTTCTTTAAGCTGACATAATAATATTCAGAAGACATCAGACAATCAAGTTTTTATAAAGCATTCATTATTAAATCTACACCAAAAATTAAAGCATATATCTTGAAGTTGCATGATTTAAGAGATACACACACTTGTAAACCCAACCTGTAAAACTTCATATATCTCAAAGCTCCATAAAAAGAAAACAATTTAATTTATGAATGGACACCAACAAGTTCACTCCTAAGTATTTAAACTCAAGAGAACTGAAAATGTATATCCACACAAAAACTTGTACACAAATCCAGCATTACTTATTTAAAAGAGTCAGATAATAGAATTGACCCAAATATCCATCAATTGAGAGAGGATGTGCTAAACAAAATGTAGTATATTCATCCACAAAATATTATTGCATCATAAAAAGGAATGATAAACTGATACATGCTCAATATGGATGGACCTTGAAAGCATTCTGCCAAGTGAAAAAAGCAGATGCAAAAGGCTATATATTTTGTGATTTCATGTTTATGAAATATTTAAGAGGACCAAATCCATAGAAGGAGAAAACATTAGTTGTTGAGTAGGACTGGAAGGTAAAAGAAAACAGGGATTGACTTGCTAATGGTTGTGGGTTTATTTGGGGAGTGATTAAATGTTCTGAAGTTAAGCGTGTTGTGATGAAGCACAACAGGGAAAAGATACTAAAAGCTACTTGGTTGTACACTTTAAAAGGGTAAATCTCATGAACTATACCACAATTTAAAAATCAGCACATGTAATAAGATCTTATGTACATATTTTTTCCAACTGTACATCCACTCATTCATCAGCATCCATCCATCTGTATATACAGCTAGAGGGAGAAAGGTCTAGAACACTAACTTAACATTAAAATAGTTCCAGGTGCGGATTCTAGTGTGGTTTACTTTCCTATTAGAACTTTTCTGCATTCTTTGAATTTACAATAAACAAGCATTTTTCTTACATATCAATCAATCCATTCATTTAAAAAATGGATGAAAAATTTAAATAGACATATCAACATAGAAGATACATGAATAGCAAAAAAAAAATCACATGAAAAGATGCTTAGCATCATTAATCATCAGAAATATGTAAACTCAAACCACAATGAGCTATCACTACATATTAGAATGGCTTTAAGAAAATGACCAAACCAACTACTGGTAACATTACAAAGTGTAATGACTGCAACTCTCACAGTTGATGGTAGGAGTATAAAATGGTACAGCCATCCTGAAAAAGTTTGGCAGTTTTTAATAAGGTTAACCATGCACTTAAAGATACAAGAAAGGAATCTTATTCCCAAGAGAAATGAAAACACATGTCCACACAAAATTTAAATGCAAATGTTCATAGCAGCTTTATTCATAATGGTATAAAGCTGATAATAACTCAAATATCATCAACCCATAAATAGATAAACTGGGGCATATGCACGTAAAGGAATACTACTGAGCAATAAAAATTTAAATGCTAATGAAGGATGCAACAACATGGGTGGAACCTCAAATGCATTTTGCTAAGCAGAAGAAGCCAGACATAAAAGCTACATACTGTGATCCCATTTACATAACATTCTGGAATGTCATCAACCTCATCTCAACACTTACTTTTGAAAAATCTCCAACAGTGTTTCGCTGCCTACAGAAGAAATTGAAATTGCTTTCCCAGAACTAAATAATAATCCTCCATAATCTATCACTAATTTACTTTTCCAGCTTTACTTTGTAGTTCAGTCCAATGATTCAAATCAAAGTGGGAGGTTCCTTTTCCTCTAGAATATTTGTAATACCATGTCTACATAAAAATTTTATACTCACATAAAAATGTCCTTCTGCAGTGATGCAAGAAATCAAAGATGACATGTTCATGGATTGGAAGAATCAATATAGTGAAAATGAGTATCTACCCAAAGCAATCTATATATTCAATGCAATCCCTATCAAGCTACCAACAGTATTTTTCATAGAACTAGAACACATAATTTCACAATCTGTATGGAAATAAAAAAAACTTCAAATAGCCAAAGCAATCTTGAGAAAGAAGAATGGAACTGGAGGAATCAACCTACCTGACTTCAGACTATACTACAAAGCTACAATCATCAAGACAATATGGCACTGGCACAAACACAGAACTATAGATCAATGGAACAAAATAGAATGCCCAGGGATAAATAAATCCATGTACATATGGACACCTTGTCTTTGACAAAGGAAGCAAGAATATACAATAGAGAAAATATAATCTCTTTAACAAGAGGTGCTGGGAAAACTGGCCAACCACCTGTAAAAGAATGAAACTAGAACACTTTCTAACACCATACACAAAAATAAACTCACAATGGATTAAAGATCTAAATGGAAGACCAGAAACTATAAAACTCTTAGAAGAAAACATAGGCAAAACACTTTCTGACATAAATCACAGCAGGATCCTCTATGACCCACCTCCCAGAATATTGGAAATAAAAGCAAAAATAAACAAATGGAAACTAATTAAACTTAAAAATTTTTGCACAAGAAAGGAAACTATATGCAAGTTGAAAAGACAGCCTTAAGAATGGGAGAAAATAATAGCGAATGAAGCAACTGATAAATAACTAATCTTAAAAATATACCAGCAGCTCATGCAGCTCAATGCCAGAAAAATAAACAGCCGAATCAAAAAATGGGCTAAACAGACATTTCTCCAAAGAAGATATACAGATGGCTAACAAACACATGAAAAGATGCTCAACATCAGTCATTATCAGAGAAATGCAAATCAAAACCACAATGAGGTACCATGTCACACCAGTCAGAATGGCTGCTATCAAAAAGTCCACAAACAATAAATGCTAGAGAGGGTGCAGAGAAAAAGGAACCCTCTTAAACTGTTGGTGGGAATGCAAACTAGTACAGCCACTATGGAGAATAGTGTGGAGGTCCTTAAGAAACTGGAAATAGAACTGCCATCTGACCCAGTAATCCCACTGCTGGGCATACACACCAAGGAAACCAGAATTGAAAGAGACACATGTACCCCAATGTTCATTGCAGCACTGTTTACAATAGCTAAGACATGGAAGCAACCTAGGTGTCCATCAGCAGATGAATGGATAAGAAAGCTATGGTTTTACATATACACAATGGAATATTACTCAACTATTAAAAAGAACACATTTGAATTGGTTCTAATGAGGTGAATGAAACTAGAGCCTATTAAACAGAGTGAAGTAAGTCAGAAAGAAAAACACCAATACAGTACATTAACGCGTATGTATGGAATTTAGAAAGATGGTAAAAATGACCCTATATGCAAGACAACAAAAGAGATAATAAAGAACAGACTTTTGGATTCTGTGGGAGAAGGCAAGGGGGAGATGATTTGAGAGAATAGCATTGAAACATGTATATTACCATGTGTGAACCAGATCACCAGTCCAAGTTTGATGCATTGAAACACTCAAAGCCAGTGCACTGGGACAACCCTAAGGAATAGGATGGGGAGGGATATGTGAGGGGGCATTCAGGATGGGGGACACATGTATACCCATGGCTGATTCATGTCAATGTATAGCAAAAACCAGCATAATATTGTAATTAGCCTCCAATTAAAATAAATAAACTAATTTGAAAAAATATGTCCTTCTGACTATCTTCACCTATCAAAATCCTTCCATTCCTTTAAGGGTTAAGGACTACTTCCTCCAAAATATTTCAGTCTAAAGAGGCTTCCTTGCCCAGAGTTCATAAAAGGTCAAAACTCCTCTTCAGAAATTTATCACATGTATCCTGAGAAAACCCTTCGACTGTGATCTTATCTCACTCTTACATTTTACTTTAACTATATCATAGAGATTTCTTGTTTTTCTCTCAGTTCCATAAACATACAATAGGCAAAAGCAGTCTTTTGCATCTCCATATTTCTCAGAGTCTTTATTATAGCATTCTGTGTAAGTTGTTCATCATGTCTGACTCTTTGTGATCCCATGGACTGTAGTCCACCAGGCACCTCTGTCCATGGAATTCTCCAGGCAAGAATACTGGAGTGGGTAGCCATTAACTTCTCCAGGGCATCTTCCTGATGCAGGGATCAAACACAAGTCTCCTGCGTTGCAGGCATATTCTCTACCATCTGAGCTACAAGTAAGTCACTATTATAGCATTATAATAGCATTTATAAAATAATGATGATCTTTTTATAACAGGACTTCACAATTACCTCCCAAATACCACTCTTCAAGAAGCTACAGAGTGAAGGCCTCTAGAATATTCAGTTTGTAAATCCAGAAAGAAGACAATGTATTAAGAAGGATAAAAACAAGAAATCCAGCACATAGAGAAGCAAACAGGTTCTCACATTAATGGTGAAAGGAGATCTCAGACAAAGGGTTATGTATTCAAATCAGATCAGATGAAGCCTGTCTTCATCATACCAATTGCTCTGTTTCTTGTTTCAATTTGACAAAATTAACAAAGACATTTCAGCAAAACAAGAGTCTTAAAAAGTGAACAAACCTAGGTGGTGTTATTATGGGTACACAGGTTAAGCTTGTGAAAAGTACTGTAATTTTAATTTATGTGTCATATGTCAAATATGTTGAGGTCTGCACTCTCTTAACATTAGTATGGTATTAAAATCAACTTCACATCCTAACAGAAAAAAAAAAGGACAAAAACAAAAAACTCCATGAGATCCTGTGAGGAAAGCACAGAAAATCCCTAGGATAATGGCTGTGCACCAGGCTTTGAAAACTGTCTCCAGAAGAGATGTCTGCAAGAAAAATTATTAGAAGTGATAGACTGCTTAATGTGATTGACCCTGTAGGAAATTGTACTGTCAGGCCATGGAAAATGTGGGAAGAATCAGCAATAGGTGCAAAGAAAACTAAGTATATAAAAACAAGGCAATTATTAATTTCAGGTAAAATAAATAAAGAAACAAAATTATAGTAAATGTCAATGCTTGGGTGTTAATGATGCTTAGCAGACATAATACTGTCAACAATGAATATCTGCTTCTCTAAAAATTCAATGATAAGAAGACACAGACAGTATGGAAAACAATATGGCAAGTCCTCAAAAAATTAAAAATAGAATTAACATGATCAAGCAAGGAGAGGAAAAATGTTGCCCCTAGGAAGAGGGCTGTGGTGAGTAGTGAGAGAACCACTATAAGTCCCCTACACATGAACCTCAGGTTGCAAACTTTCAAAGATGCAAATGTGCATTTCCATGTCTAGTCATGAAAGCTAGTGCACAAGCCTGGCATACTTTGTATGTGCGTGCGTGCATGCTCTACAAGTGGCTGTTCTCATGTACTTTACTGCACAGTACTGTGTAGAGTACGGTAGTATGGTACCTTTATTTCAAGCCCAGAATGACTGGAAACAAGCAAAAAGCAGCAGTGATATAGCTGGGACTACTGAACTTTTCAAGGTACTGTACAGTAAAATTAAAAATATCTATTTTTTGTGTTTGCTTGTTCTTATGTATTATTTGTGGGAAAAGTATTATAAACCTGTTACAATACAGTACTATATAGCTGATTGGGTTAGTTAGGTACCTACACTGACTTCATTGGAATTAACAAGCAAATTGGGCTTATGAACATGCTGTCAGAATAGAACTCATTTGTTTGGAGGGAATTACTGTATTATAAATCTTTCAATTTTTAAAGAATTTTTAATCATATGCATATATTTCTTTTTAATATTTAGAAGTTATCCACCAGAATTTGCATGGTTGATGGTGTTGGTGTTTAGTCTTCCACCTAACTCTGCTCATATTTTCAATTATTAAAACATCAACTAAAAAAAAATACTAAGAATAGCCAAATAAAGGCTGCACCAAAAAAAGTATCAGAATTAAAGGAGTACAGAGTACACATGCACAAGTAATCAACCACGAGCAAATGATTCTAATTTTAAGAACATTCATACAAAATTTAGTAATTATAAATTTATTAGACTATTCTTATTTTAAGAACACATAAAATTTAGTAGTTATAAATTTAGTGAAGTCAAACAGTTTCATTTTACATAATAAGTGTCCTATATTCTTAAGAATAAAGATGCACATAACATGTACATAACAGGTTATGTGGCAAACAGCTAATGTAAAATCACACCATTACAGATTAGCTCTATTAAATCCTAAACACGCCCAGACTAAGGAAGAAGGAAGAGGACACAAACGTCTAAGAACCTCATGGGTGAAGTCAGAGAGTCTCTATGTAAGAGTCATTTATATACTTAACAAGCATGAAGGACTAGCCTAGCAGGGGAGGTGAAAAGTCTAAAATAATGCTTCAAAGGAAAAGGGAGGTAAGAGGATCATGAGCACTTGACCTTAGACGGTACTGGATCCATTGACCTGCATTAATACCAGCAGCACACTCTGGTAACCAGCAGAACATTCTGAATTCAGAAACTAGGGCATTCTGTGTAAAACTGTCAAACTATCTACTAGTCATCAGGGGGAAAAGAGACTGTCCTTTAAAAGTAGGAAACTGCTGCAAAATGACTCTTAGGCAGTGGTTAAGAGACGTCTACTTTGCCGGTTACTAAAGTTCAGAACTGAACTGAACTGACAGTAAAAAGAATACATGTTTTGAATCAAGGCAGATATGGCTCCACCACTGACTAGCCGTAAAAGTTAGGGGAGTGCCCACCTCCTCCCACATAATTTTCATCATCTTTAAAGTCCACTTGGCACCTAGGTTTTCCACGGTCTGAGCCGGGCTTACCTCTCCTAAGATTATATAATCACTCCAAGCCTCATGCTTTATCTACGTGCAAAAATGAACCAATGACTAACCCTCAAAGTGGTCGCTATTTCACATTTAGAGATTTATTTTTTACTTTAAATATCCTTCTTCACTCCTCCCTCCTCCCACTGACTTTTCCCTTTCCGCCTGGTTAATTTCTACTTCCCTTACAGAACTGGGTGCAGACACCTTCCAAACCTATAGTATCTCATTCCCATAATTTCTCTTATGGTGGCTATTAGCAGGTCATTGCTGCTGTAATACAAATCACCACAAATACAGTGGCTTAAAAGATATTCCCTAATTTGGTGAAATACTAGGAAATTAATTTTATTTATAGGATGCAAATGTGTACTTTAATAATAAATGTCCTGGGGAATTTTTTAAATTCACAAATATCTGGTGTCATTTTTTTTTACCATGATTATACTCAACTACTAACAATAGTGAACATACAGAAAACTAAATTCTGTGTACAGAAGTCCAAATTATCTTCATGTTATTATAATAAATATACACTTAAAAATCACAGTATTTATATTATTGTCTTATTTTTTGAAACTAATATAAGTTCATATGATATTTCTAACAGAGTATAGCTCAAAGGTATCAGTTCTCCACATCACTCGTTTCATTCTTTTTTTAAAAAGTCTAGAAAAGTTACACTGGACACTACAAAATACCACAAGAATCTTTTTACTTATTTTCAAGGAGTTTCACATGATTTATCATAATACCATAAAGCAAAAAAAGTCACTAAAATTAGAGGCTCAGGAGTATGTATGCACACTATATGACATAGGCTAAGTTACTTTTACTGCTATTTGTACACTGCTCTCAGAAGGAAACCACTTAATTTTACCACCTCTGCCATTTACTAGTTATCTGCTTTGGGGTAAACCATTCAAATCTCCAATTTTCTATTTCCATCTTTAAAATAATGAGCTTGGGCTAGTTGAGTAAAGGGCCCATGTCAGAATCAGAATCTCTAGGGGTCCTTTGAAAACTACAGAGTCTACCAGAGATTATAAAACCCATTGGAAGAGTTTATCCATTCCCACTCTATCCTTAGTCTCAAATTCAGCTTCATGAAGAATCACTGCACGTAAATAAAATGTTACTGATGGGAATGGATATGTGGTGCAGACAGCAAAGAGGTCAGGAAGCACTAATGTGGAAGATTCAGTCCTAACATCACATCCAGCACTGAATTTACACTAGGCCATGATTCTCAATGCAGAGCTCCTATCTGGCACTCCTGGTTGCTACATCTCAAGAAAGATCGAACAGAGCGGGAGGAAGTTCTGAGAAATGTAAATAAGAGGGTATAGCAGAAGGAACACTGGCAATGAATCGGAAATAGTTTTAAGTTCAGGAAATTGTGGCTACTAGACAAAGATACAGAAGATGTTTTTTAATCTTTCAAAATCCACAAATCATAAAACATAAAGATAGGCTGAAAATCTAAAAGACACAAGTTTTGATGTTTAGAAGGATAATTTTAGCAGAAATAAAAAGTTTTTGTTCACACAGAAGTAACAGATTATAGAATTCTTTACAGTAAGAAATGGTACAGAACAAAAGTATAAATAACTTCTCAAAAAAGATTTAAGGAATGCATGGGTGACAAATTTATAATAGTTCATATTAAAAGAAACTGGGATTTTAAAAATGCAAATGCTTATTTTTTAAAGAAAAGTCTGTTATACAAGCAACTAGCTGATATGCTACAAAATAGCTTACAGTCATTTTGCAGCATTTCAAAACATGGTCACCCACATAACTGACTTTTTTTTAATGTGATTTTAAATGTTAAATAATACTTCACTTTTTAATCTATTAAGATATAATATTGTTTAATATGCATGTGCTTATCATTAGTCAAAACAGTGAATGTAAATAGGTGAACTTTTTTTTTTTAAAGACTTCAATGGAAAAGAATGTTTTAGCAAATCTAGAGATATGTCTTGCTAAATTCTGGTATACTTGAAAGGCGACCTTTACAGTTACATGAGATTTAAATACATTTTTCTCTTCTAAAGTGGAAAATAGTAGCATCAGTAGTTTGAGTGGCATGTAGAAAACTTGCAATGAAACAATTCCTTAAGCTTTCCAACGAGTACCTTCACAAGGTAATTTGTCCTTTAGTGTATAAAATATCATTCAACTAGGAAATATATTAAAAGCACACTTTAATGCAATGAGGAAATGCAGTGGATTTGACGATGAATTACTCACTGGAGAATGTCCCAACCCTCTATGGCATTTTGTGACCAATCTTTGTTACCTAGATATTGGGTTCTCATAAGCACTTAAAAATTCACTCCATTGAATTCAAGGAGATTGTTTTAAGCTACCAATGCCACATCACTTGGAAGCTTAAGAGAAGTTCCCCATCCCCACTGCATAAATATTCAAGACAGAACTATTTCCCTGTGAAGATTCAGCACTGCTGCTGCTGCTGTTGCTAAGTCGCTTCAGTCATGTCCGACTCTTCGCGATCCCATGGACTGCAGCCCACCAGCCTCTTCTGGCCATAGAATTTTCCAGGAAAGAGTACTGGAGTGGGTTACCATTGCCTTCTCCGGAGGATTCCGAACACCACATCCTATTTCCGTTTGCACTAAGTCAATTCAGTTCAGTTCAGCTCAGTCGCTCAGTCATGTCCGACTCTTTGCAACCCCATAAATCGCAGCCTGCTAGGCCTCTCTGTCCATCACCAACTCCAGGAGTTCACCCAAACTCATGTCCATCGAGTCGGTGATGCCATCCAGCCATCTCATCCTCGGTCATCCCCTTCTTCTCCTGCCCTCAATCATTCCCAGAATCAGAGTCTTTTCTGATGAGTCAACTCTTCATATGAGGTGGCCAAAGTATTGGAGTTTCAGCTTCAACATCAGTCCTTCCAAAGAACACCCAGGTCTGATCTCCTTTAGGATGGACTGGTTGGATCCCCTTGCAGTCCAAGGGACTCTCAAGAGGCTTCTGCAACACCACAGTTCAAAAGCATCAACTCTTCGGCTCTCAGCTTTATTCACAGTCCAACTCTTACATCCATACATGACCACTGGAAAAACCACAGCCTTGACTAGATGGACCTTTGTTGCAAATGTCTCTGCTTTTGAATATCTTGTCTAGGTTGGTCATAACTTTGCTTCCAAGGAGTAAGCATCTTTTAATTTCATGGCTGCAGTCACCATCTGCAGTGATTTTGGAGCCCAAAAAAATAAAGTCTGACACTGTTTCCGCTGTTTCCCCATCTATTTGCCATGCAGTGATGGGACCAGATGCCATGATCTCACCTTTCTGAATGTTGAACTGTAAGCCAACTTTTTCACTCTCCTCTTTCACTTTCATCAAGAGGCTTTTTAGTTCCTCTTCACTTTCTGCCATAAGGGAGGTATCATCTGCATATCTGAGGTGATTGANATTTCATCCTCCTTTCTATTTGCCCTTCATTATGTGAACATTCTTGGCTAGCATCTCTCTGTTGACTCTCATTTGGCCAGCTCACTCAGTCCAAAACTTCAATTACCACCATATAAGCAGATGCTCACAAACTCACATCTCTTGCTCAGATATCTCTATGCAGCAAAAGACTCATGTAATTATTGGCTATTTGATTTCTCCATTTGGAGGCCTCAAATGCATCCCAAACTCAAAACTTCTGAATCAAACTCTTTAATGTCACTATCCAACATGCAAATTTGGTCCTCTTCCAGTGTTTCTAGCTCAGTGAATGGCATCATCCATCCATTCAGCAGCCAGAAATTTGAGAGTGATTCTGGATATGCCTCATATCCATTCTATCACCAACTTTGCTACTTGTACTTCGCAAACATCTCCAAAATCAATCCACTTATCTTCATCACTTATAGTGAAATAGTGTAAACCTACAAGCTTATAGAGTGAAACAGTTGAATAATTTTCAAAGTGTTTAAATTCATTAGTTCAAAAGAAGGCAGAAAGCAAAAAAATAAGAAATATAAAATGAATGGGACAAATAGTAAAAGAGTAAACAATAAATGGTCTGAAGCTTTAGGATACTGTACTCATTTTTACATAAAAATTGACATAATTTCTTAGTAGATTTTCTGGCTATAAACATTCTGGGTAAGTTCAACAAAGTGAACTTTTCTTACTTGAGGACATTTTCTTCTTCTTTACTGAAAATCATACTTGTTTTGTTTCCCTGTGAATATACAGGATTAGCTGACCTCATATGCACTTACATATTATCATCAATTTTATATCAGTACCCAGAGTCTAAAATGAATTACACTGAATTCAACTTGTAAACTATGAAAGGTTAAACTCAATTTCAATTTCCATCATATTTTTATTTTAAATAAGAAATTTTTAGTCAGCCTAGTAATAAAAATGAAAGTGTTAGTTACTCAGTGGTGTCTGACTCTTTGTAACTCCAGGGACTGTAACCTCTGTCAACAGAATCTCCAGGCTAGAACACTGGAGTAGGTTGCCATTCTCTTCTCCAGGGGATCGTCCCAACACAGGGATCGAACCCAGGTCTCCTGCATTGCAGGCAGATTCTTTTTTTCTGTCTATAAATTGTAATAGGTATGCTCTATAATGAGATGAACTGACACTTACAAAACTATTGCTAATACTAATGTTGTGATGTTAAGTTTAAGATTAATCCTTATTTTCTTAGAGCACTTAAATTCACTCAAGAGTTTCATTTAAAAAGTGAAACCACAGATAACCACATTTCTGGGTTATACTGAGAGATTCAAAAGAAGATAGCCTACTTTTGAACCCCAATTCTACCACTTCATAGTGTGATCCTGAGCAAGCTACTTAATTTTTCAATGCTTCAGTTTCCTTATAGTGAGAGTATATGAAAATATTTGTATTATACATATTAGCTGTTATTATTACTGTTGTTTTGTTGTTTATATTGTTAACATTAAGTTGGAAGATTTGATCATTTTGGTCCCAAGTCTTCTACTAATTCTCAGAGCATCTATCCTTCTTTGCAAAATGAAGTATTGGTAAAAAACAGTCTTTAAATATTTTTTTCATTTTTAAGGGGAAAAAATACTAATATAAACTTGAAAACATACTCATGTCATGAAAGAAAAAAAAAATATCTGTATATTTACCAGGGAGATGATCAGAAGTAAGTCCCTACAATTTAAAAGTTCTTTTCAGAAGACTTCAGTAAAGATTTTTCTCTTAAGTACCATCATCATTGCAAAACTGCATAGGAATATGTTGACTTGCCACAAATCAATGCCGCTGTGACTGAAGACACAAAATTATAGCTACTCTTTTCCCAAATATTATAAGTCACACATAACAAATTGCCACGTAATGTCTTGCCTTACTCCTCTTCTTCATATCCATCAAGAAACTTCTAATGCATTTATAAAAGTCATGCACTTAGTTACAGAAATGCTGCGACTTAAAGAAAACATTTCATATCTTTAGTTTCATCAGTGGAAAAGAAGTTGAAGACAGAATGCATTTTGAAACAGAATTCAACTCTCAGCAGATTTATCACAGTCAATCCCAAGTAACAAGTATGTTCACAGGTAAAACAAATTAGATGATATAAGAAATTTCGTTAAAATTCACAATATTTTTCAATCCCAAGCAGCATTATATCTGATTTTCATTTTTCTTCATAAAGACTTTTAAAAGGAGAAGAACTGAAAGCTGAGTAACTATATCTCCAAATTTGACACATCCTATGTCATGAGAAAGTGCTTATAGCTTTCATAAAAATCAAGAAGCAATCATATAAATGATATTTTAAAAAACCTCTAATCAAAATAGTCAAAAAGGCACAATTTTGGTCACCAGTCAGTTTCATCAAAAACAAAAAAACATCCAAGCCTACTTCCCTCTAATGTAAAACATTACAATGCAGCATGACTGCAATGCATTCTCTCATTTAAGCGTTCAACCATAATTATCAAGCTCAGGTTACAAAACAGGCATTGTTAGACCTCAGTAAATTACAGATGAAGATAAAGTTTCTACCTTAGGTCATTTCAGTGCAGTCTGTTAGGTGCTATAAGAGATGTACAAATCCTGTGCTTTGAGTCTGTACACAGAAACAGTTACAGAGACTGCCGGAGGCTTTGTAAAGGGAGAAGCTCTGGGGCTGAAACTTAAAAGCAAAGGATTTCACTAGAAAAAAATAGAAGGCAGGGAGAACTGCAGGCAAAGGGAACAGCATGGGATAGATTTGGGAAACAGAATAATATATTTTAATTAGAGTGAATGAATATGTAGAGAACAGTAGGATATAAGATTGGAAAGTTTAACTGGAGCCAGTGTTTTGGACAACTTAAAAATTAAGTTCAAGAATCTGATGTTACCTCTGTAAGCAAATGGAGATTCAACAAAGATTTTTAAAAGAGTGGTGATGTGACTGGAACTCTTCTTCTGGGAAGATTAATCCAGCAGCTATTCATCATCTGAATCTGTATGGAGATCTTGTAGATCCCACAGCTTTCTTGTATAGACTCTACCTTGTAACAAACTGGGTCACCTTATTGTTTAACACTCTCCCATTTCCACATTTACTTTGACTCTTTTTTTCTCTGTGCTGAGCACTGTAGTTGACATATAACACAGCTACAGTATCCAAAGAAGTCTTCGGAAATGAGCCAGTGCTACCTTGAGGAAGACCAGAGTCATGTCCAATAACCTTCATGCTAAAAACAGCCCAGACATCAGTTTAAGAGCCAGAAATCTATATTTAGTTTCAAGTGCCTTGATCAAAACGATAAGCTTAGAGGAGCAAGGCATATCTGAAGGAGAGAATAATTACCATTTTGGGTACTGGCCTCCTGGGGATTATTATTTCCACTTTATACTAATGCAATTGACGATCAAAGATGATAGAGGCTAACTAGCTGAAAACCACAAGGCTGACATAATGCTTGGCAAAATTCGGGCCCAGAAGGGAAAAACAAGAGAGAAAATAATGAAACACACAATGTTCTCTTAGCTAAAGACAAGACTGTGAGCTCGAGATTAAATGAGCCTACCAAGTACACAGCAGGAATAGTAGGGTTTTTAAGACAATTGTTAAACATATTTTAGTGAAATATCATAACCCCAACAATAAAAGAAAAACTGTAAAGCTTCCAGAAAGGAGAATAAAAACCAATAAACAAATCAAAACAAAAACTCTTACAAAAGAAACAGGACTCAGGCTAGCAACACACTTTTTAACTTCCAAACTGAATAATCAGAGACAAAGGATTGAGTCAAAGTTTTAAGAGTAAAATAATTTTGAATCTAAAATTCTAAACCTAGCCAAATTAATAAACAAGAATGAGGGTCAAGTGAAGACATCCTTAAAAACAGAGCTTTATTCTCTTTTAATTAGAGATGATTCATTAATAGCTCTATTAATTCACCTGAGATAATGGATGCCTAGCACCATACCCACCCTTTCTGCTTCAGATGTGGTACTAGGCATTCATTCAGTTCAGTTCAGTTCAGTTCAGTTCAGTCGCTCAGTCATATCTGACTCTTTGGACCCCATGAATCACAGCACGCCAGGCCTCCCTGTCCATCAACAACTCCCGGAGTTTACTCAGACTCACGCCCATTGAGTCAGTGATGCCATCCAGACATCTCATCCTCTGTCGTCCCCTTCTCCTCCTGTCTCCAATCCCTCTCAGCATCAGGGTCTTTTCCAATGAGTCAACTCTTCGCATCAGGTGGCCAAAGTACTGGAGTTTCAGCTTTAGCATCATTCTTTCCAAAGAAATCCCAGGGCCGATCTCCTTCTGAATGGACTGGTTGGATCTCCTTGCAGTCCAAGGGACTCTCAAGAGTCTTCTCCAACACCACACTTCAAAAGCATCAATTCTTCGGCGCTCGGCCTTCTTCACAGTCCAACTCTCACATCCATACATGACCACAGGAAAAACCATAGCCTTGACTAGATGGGCCTTAGTCAGCAAAGTAATATCTCTGCTTTTGAATATGCTATCCAGGTTGGTCATAACTTTTCTTCCAAGGAGTAAGCGTCTTTTAATTTCATGGCTGCAGTCACCATCTGCAGTGATTTTGGAGCCCCAAAAAATAAAGTCTGACACTGTTCCCACTGTTTCCCCATCTACTTCCCATGAAGTGATGGGACCAGATGCCATGATCTTCGTTTTCTGAATGTTGACCTTTAAAGCCAACTTTTCCACTCTCCTCTTTCACTTTCATCAAGAGGCTTTTTAGTTCCTCTTCACTTTCTGCCATAAGGGTGGTGTCATCTGCATTCATTAGCTCAGGTGAATTACTTTGTCCAAGACAGTTTTTCTACCTAAAAGGCTTTTCTTACAGTTAATTTAAAAAAATTCAGTTTACTGGAACACTATATTCCCCAAACTGGCTTAATTCTAATATTTCTATAAATGAGGTATTTTTTTAGCACTGGGATTGACATATAATGTAATATTGTTTACATCTACCAACTCTCATGCCAGAGACTGACAAATAATCACTGACAATAAAGAAAAGGAAGAAGGGCATCATTCAGGCAGTCAGTAAGTTGAAATTTAACAAATCATTCAACGCAAATCTTTACTCACTTTTATTTTCTCCAATTCAGAGTCTGCTAATCTTACTGAACAAGAACTACTAAACTGCTCAACTGCTAATCTTAATGAACAGAGACTACTAATCTTACTAAACAGATATTTAGGATTATCTTCCAACGCAAACTTTTGTTCCAGACAATAGGACCAAATGTGAAGAAAACCACACCTGAAATAAAGCTTTTCTCATACAAGATGGGGGCACCATGGATTCACCACAGGCAACGCTAGAGTCTGGGAGGTGAGCTCACAAAGGATCTTTACAGAGATGATGTTTGTCATGGCAACTTCTGATATAAACAACCAAGTCCAAAAATAATGTGTGCCTTTGTTTCGGACTTCACTTTTAGTCACTGCAATCCTTCTGCATTAGAACTACTGCTGCTAAGTCGCTTCAGTCGTGTCTGACTCTGTGCGACCACATAGATAGCAGTCCACCAGGCTCCCCCCTCCCTGGGATTCTCTAGACAAGAACACTGGAGTGGGTTGCCATTTCCTTCTCCAATGCAGGAAAGTGAAAAGTGAAAGAGAAGTCGCTCAGTCGTGTCTGACTCTTCGTGACCCCATGGGCTGCAGCCCACCAGACTCCTCCATCCATGGGATTTTCCAGGCGAGAGTACTGGAGTTGGGGTGCCATCACCTTCTCTGTGTTAGAACTACAGTGGTCAGCAAAAGATTTATGAAGCCAAAGGAAATGGTCAACTTCTCATCAACTTTTAACAGATAAATCCATTTCCAGTCCTCACAAACTTTCTATATGTAACAGGATTTAAACATAGAGCCATCTTTTAAAATATTGTGTCACATGTAAAAAATGATTTTATTGTTTAAATGATTCATTTAATGGTTTTATAAAGATAAGAGAACTAACAGCAATGCCCAGCCAAGGGAAGGCAAGAAATGCAGAAATGGTGCCAATGTACCCCGTCTTAACAGCAGCATCCTTCTGTTCTCTCATTAACTCTCCTGAGCAGATTGAGTACAATACCGAGTTAAATAAAGGCCAAAGAATTTCTCTACTCAAATCAACAGACCATCTGCTCTGCTCTGCTGTTTCTGCCAGTGGTCACAGCAGAAACTTTGAGAAAGCAAATGTGGACATCATTATAGAGTTGTATGTAGGTGGAGAGAGAAAAGTATTCTTAACTTTTAAGTAACTGTGGGAGAATATGCAGTTTCTTGATTGCAAGTTCAAATATTTATGAGGTGTGACTATGTGATATTATCCTGATTTAACCAATATACCAGAACATAAAGATGCAGCAAATGAGTGAACTCCTTCAAGAGTGACTGTCTCAGGAGTTCTTCAGATAGATCTCATCATTTGGAGTTGCATTTCAAAATAAACCTGTATTTTTATTTTCAGCCACCTTTATCCATGTGACAGTCTATTGAGAAGAGACCATTATTTTCTGGAATAAAGGGGGAGGAGCTGTAAGCTTCACCTTAAGTAACATGGATCTAAAGTTAATGCCGTAGTTTTGAATGTTCAGTTTGCTGCAGGGCAAGCTATTTTGAGAAGAAAATGGTTTCCATTGAAACGTCTTAGACATACTTATTAAATTTCCCAATTCACCAAAAATTTCCTCTGAATAGCCCCGGTAGCTCAGCTGGTAAAGAATCCACCTGCAATGCAGGAGACCCTGTTCAATTGCCAGTTTTGGAAGATCCCCTAGAGTAGGGATAGGCTACCCACTCCATATTCTTGGGCTTCCTTGGTGGCTCAGATGGTAAAGAATCTGCCCACAATGTGGAAGACCTGGGTTTGATCCATGGGTTGGGAAGATCCCCTGGAGAAGGGCATGGCAATCCATTCCAGTATTCTTGCCTGGAGAATCCCCATGGACAGAGGAACCTGGCAGGCTACAGTCCATGGGGTCACAAAGAGTCAGACACGACTGAGTGACTAACCACAGCACAGCACAACATTCATTTATTGGTACATACTAGCTGCGCAACAGATGAGGTTCGATTATACTTTCGGTACGTTGAATGTACACATTACAGACCCAGAGGTCTTTCCTGGAGTCTGTGTACATTCATAGACATTTTATAGTCACTGCAATATAAGACTATATCCCCCTGTTACTTAAGAGGGATTTATGGTTATTGTGTTTTGGATGTATTTAGTTCAAATTACAACTATAATAATACTTTACCTTTGGAAAAAAAATGCTATCCTAGTTAAAATACTCTAATTTGCAGTTCAAAAGAAAATGTCACAGAAAAAGTTTTACATATCCTATATCCTTATTCTAACAATGATCTTTTCCACAAGCAATTTTCATATACTTCCTGAGGAATATCAAGTTGTCTGAGTCAAGTAAGAAATGCAGAGCCTTCTTCCTATATTTCCTGGATTGAGCATTCCCATCATTTTCCAGAATTGGCTCAAAATAACTTTTTGTGAAGTCTCAAAATGAGACTGCTTCAAGGAATTAAGATCAGCCATCAATGAGAGTGGTTAAAAGATTGTTATCAATCTCTAAAAACAACTCAGTTGTTACAAACTTTTGAGCAGTAACACCATGACTGGAATCCGTGTCATCTCCTAGTGTTTATCTTGAACGAGAGTATATTTATTCAGATATATCGATTCTAGAATAAAATCAATTGCATGACTTTAACACATATCCAAATGAAGATGAATCCAGCTTGGAAGGAGAAAAAAACAACAACACTATTAGTTAGATTATAATTTAGTGCAAACTGACATTTAATTTATGCTCTCTATATACTACATTGGAGAAGGAAATAGCACTCCAGTATTCTTGCCTAGAGAGTCCTGTGGACAGGGGAGCCTGGTGGGCTGCTGTCCGTGGGGTCGCACAGAGTCGGACACGACTGAAGCGACTTAGCAGCAGCATATAGTACACAGCACCCTGGCACTGGATGAAATCTACACGGCTACACGTCTTTTCAAGAGTATCATTTCATCTGAACCCATGGCTGAAACTACTTTTATAGTGCTTTGCAAAAATAGTTTCACCTTTTTTAAACAAACAAGACATAACTATATTCTTTATTCTTGAAAAGAAAATATCAACTCCATTGTTTTGGTATTACAAGAGTTCTGAATATACAGCTTCACTGGTTATATTATAATCTGTATTTGTAAAAGTGCCACTTGATTTATTTTGTAAAAGCTACAACACATATGTAATAACAACCCAACAGGACAATACTTGGCTATAATCATATGTCACTTATCAGTTTGTTAACCCAGTAAAATTATTTGACCTAAGGAATTTGTCTCAGCACTAGGAAATTGCTTTCAGTTCTAATATTAAGCTGAGGAGAAATAATATGCAGAAATTTCTGTGTATTCAATTGAGAGTTCCTCTAAAACTCAGCAACTGCTGCAATAAATTGGCACTTAAAAATACTCTTCCACATCTAAGTCTTTCACTTAGAATGTAGACTTTCCAAGACTAAGGATGGAAGAAGATTATACCAGCATGCACCTCATTTGTGAGTATTTTACTAAGGTGCCTTCCATCCCAGACCATGAAGTAAGCAGTTTTGATCAAAACACTGCATTTAAAGTGTCTACTGAGTGACAAAAGTCTTAGAATGTTTCAAGAGTTAAAATCTTTTCCTCCCTTCCTTTCCTTTTCCTTCCCACTCTCTCCCCTTATCAATAGGCTTGAGTTCACCACAGGCTTGAGTCCTCAGTGCCTCAAATATACCTGCTGCTGCTGCTGCTAAGTCGCTTCAGTCGTGTCCGACTCTGTGCGTCCCCATAGACGGCAGCCCACCAGGCTCCCCCATCCCTGGGATTCTCCATGCAAGAACAGTGGAGTGGGTTGCCATTTCCTTCTCCAATGCATCAAAGTGAAAAGTGAAAGTGAATTTGCCCAGTCGTGTCCAACTCCTAGTGACCCCATGGACTGCAGCTTACCAGGCTCCTCCATCCATGGGATTTTCCAGGCAAGAGTACGGGAGTGGGGTGCCATTGCCTTCTCCGCAACTGTACTTACATTCTTCAATAAAAGAAAAATAAAAGGTTATTCTGCCCAAGTCCAGCTAAGTCCTGAAATACCAGGCTGTTTTTTGCTAATTTTCAGAGAACCAGAGGTCAGATACGGGAAGGCCTGGTTACCTCCAATCCTCTGGACTGCTGGTCTGGAAACCAGAAGTTTCCAAAGGTCTCAGAGCAGGTTACTTCCCTATCATTCCCCACGAATCCTCAGAACCTATTCCCTGATCCCACTACCTTCTCCAAAGCAGTACCTGTTGTTCTGGGCAGCTGAGCAGACACATCTGGTGTGCCTGACTCAGAGACGCTGCTTCATAGGCTACTGATCTTAGTAGCAAGGCTTTGGGACCCAACCCTGAACAGGTCAGCTCTGACCTGGAGGCCCTGACTCTTGGGCACCACCAGGCTGGGATCCAAGCAGGTGGCTGGCATCAGCCACTAGGCACACTGTGTGCAAGCCGCCTCCGTCTTCACGGTCTGGCATTGGTATGCTTGGCAACCTGCTAACAATCTGAAAAATCAGAGTGTGACTCGCGTTCAGTGACACTGCAGCAAGATCACCAGAAAACCTGAGGTTTCCTCTTGCCACCACTTCACTTGATAAATGATCATGGCCAAGTACTGGCAAGTAATTTAATTCACTTGGATCAGTCTCTGAATTTGTGAAACAAGAAAAAAATTATTAATAGAACCCTTCCCGCTAAAAGCTTATGACTCTAGATCAATATACAGTATTTGATTGAAAAACTTTATATGTTTAGATGCATTAAAGGGGCAGAGAAAGATAAAAAATCCAAAATTTTAGCAGGATTTATTTCTAAGCAATGGGATAATACTTTTATTTTTGCTCAGCAGTCTTAATTTTATCTTTTGTTTGTATAGTGTTTATAGTTTTCCACAATATTTAATAATTTAAATTAATTAAATTTAAATATTTATTATAAATTTAAAATACAAAATAAAATTATATAACTTCTCACGAAAAGACTGATGGTTAAGATCAGTCAAGCAGGACTTTTCCAAATCACTAAATGTTTTCTGTGTTGTTTTCTGTGTAGACTAGAAAGCTATTTTAGTAGAGCTTTCTCATTTACCATACACAAAGCATGATGGAACTATGCATATAGCATTACTAACTGAATTACAACCAACAAAGGCTTTGAGTAATTGTCTTTGTATAATGTTGATATAGGGCTTCCCAGAGGCTCAGTGGTAAAGAATCCGCTGCCAGTGCAGGAGACAACAGGAGACATGGGTTCAATCTCTGGGTCAGGAAGATCCCCCGGAGGAGGAGAAGAGGAGGAAATGGCTACCCATTCCAGTATTCTTGCCTGGAGAATCCCAACAACGGAGGAGCCTGGAGGACTACAATTCATGGGGTCATTCTGTGACTAAGTTGCTAAGGACATGCCTTAGCAACTGAGCACAATGTTGATATCGATGCTCGGAAAACAGGTTCCTTGAAGGCATCATCTCATTTTGAATCACTGAATGAGTATGTATTGCTGAATATACATGTATAAGCCAGAAATTATTTAATGGTCGCAAGTCTATCAAAATTTTTCAAGATGTGCACAGATGCGTGTTCTCTTTTAGAAGTGACAACACTTTCTGCTGCAAGCTTTGCTATTTACTAGATATTTGGGGAAGCAGATGGCGACACACACCATATGCTTACTTTGTATGTGTTTTGTATGTAGTTGAACACTATACTATCTATACTATTTTTTCCTCGTGTAGAAATACTCCTCAGTTTATGAAAGTCGGCCTAAATACCCACCTCCATTTTTCTAATTTCCTTTCAACACTGAGCTTCTCTTACTGCATCTCAACTCTGCCTCCATGCCCCAGCCTCTTTTATCTTTTATACCTCAATCTGCTGTACAATCCTCATGATAATCCTTGAGTTTCACAAAAATGTGATTGAAAGTGTGTGAGAACTAATTCTAAACTCTAAATTAATACAAATCACTTTATAACATATAGGGGTTTATACCACTTAAAATGTTTTCAAGTAAAGATATCAAGAGAAAGTGTTAAGCCAAAAAGCAAAGTAAATAGGGTATGACTAAAAATAAATATCTATTTATAGCTATTAATATTTAAATACAAAAATAATACATATTTATAGCTATAAATATTTACATAAATAAGAACAAGGGGATGCACTGCTGTTGTTCAGTCACTCAGTCATGTCCGATGAACTGCAGCACACCAGGCTTCCCTGTCTTTCACTATTGCCTGGAGTTTGCTCAAACTCATGTCCATTGAGTCAATGATGCCATCCAACCATCTCATCCTCTGCTGACCCCTTCTTTTGCCTTCAATCTTTCCCAGCATCAGGGTCTTTTCCAAAGAGTTGGTTCTTCGCATCAGGTGGCCAAAGTATTGGAGCTGCAGCCTCAGCATCAGTCCTTCCAACGAATATTCAGGTTGATTTCCTTAGGACTGATTGGTTTGATTTCCTTGTTGTCCAAGGGACTCTCAAGAGTCTTCTCCAGCACCACAACTGAAAAGCACCAGTTCTCTGGCATTTAGCCTTCTTTATCATCCAACTCTCACATCCACACATGACTACTGGAGAAACCATCATTTTGACTATACAGACCTTTGCTGGCAAAGTGATATCTCTGCTTTTTAATACACTGTCTAGGTTTACCATAGCTTTTCTTACAAGGAGCAAGCATCTTTTAATTTTGTGGCTGTAGTCACCATCTACAGTGGTTTGGGATATATCAAAGACATTAATAAAAGTGAATCCCTACAGGACATGGAGGAGATGTCCTAAACCAATGGATTCAAAACTGAGAGCAAGACTTCTTGATTAATAATTTTAATATATTTTATATTGCAAACTATATGTATGTTATAGCTACTCAAGAGAATAAAATTTTAAATGAAATGAATAAATGCCTGAATGCATTGTCAATAAAATTAAAGTTTCAAGACTGTAGGGTGATACATTTTTCCTCCTTTTCCTCCCCAAACAAGAACAATAAACAAAAATATTCATTTCAGCTACAAAGAGATCAAGGAGCAGATTTAATTACAAACTGTAATATATGAAAACATAAAATAGCTAGAATAATAGATGACTTAGGAGAATGGAGGGAGGTCAAACCTAAGAGCAGAAGCAATAGAAGCAATCCATTATGTCCTGCAAAGGCCTGGTATGTTCAGAAACTAGAAATACAAGGTATGTACAGAAGAGGTGCTCTTCAGCTCAGTTCAGTCGCTCAGTCATGTCTGACTCTTTGCGACCCCATGGACAGCAGCACGCCCTTACTAGATATTAAAAAAAAAAAAAGGTTATGACCTGAAATTTTGAATAAAGGATCTCTGCCCTCCTACATCCTTCCTCTCCACTCTGCAGAGTCAGGCCACTACTTCTACCAAGTCTCAGGGGAGACAGAGTCTTAAGAGAAATGAAGTTGGAGAGGCTCTAGGGTCAGAGGAGGCTAGGGGTGAAAATCTATATCCCAAATAATCAGACACCCACTCTCCAAGCACTGTGTCCTTACCCAGCCCCTACACACTGGCTGCCAGGTTTATATCCTCAAGCAAAACACTGGCGAATCGCTGTCTGGATGAACTAAATGGCCTCAGATGTAAGACTTATATAGACATGTGTGTTTCCCAATAAGCTTGATTAATACTGCTTTCCCATGAAAACTGCCAGCCAACAAATACAGTTTCCAACAATCATTTTCTGACCTCATTTTTAAATATGAATGGGCAGCCAAAATTCAACAGGCACTGGGTGAGTACAGCACAGGAGAAAGAACCACAACAAATAAACAGAGGGAAAAATTCAGACACAGCAACTGAGACAGAAGCTAACTTCAAAGAGGCTGCAAATAACATCCAGAGAGAGATGGCATCAACTGCATCAAGATACTATAAAAAGTAAAAGTTAGAATAAGAAAAGGGTTCTTGGACATGAAAGATATAATCACTGGGGAAAAAAAAAGTTTGTTTCAAAATGGAAACATAAAAGGAGAAAAATCACCCAGGAAGTAGAACAAAAAGTCCAAAAGAAGGATGAAAAGGAAGAAATGATTTAAAAATTAGATCCGCAGGCTCAACATCTGACTTGTATAACTCTAAAATAGAGAAAACAAGGAGGAACCGAGTTCCTCCACAGAAAGATTATAGAAAAAATGCAAAAGAGGACTAATCTCCAAATTACAAACTGCCTTACACAATAATTAAAAAAAGAATCCCACATCATGGCGTTTCATCATGAAATTCTAGAACATCTCTGACAAAGAGACCCTCCTAAAAGTCTCCGGAAAAGAACAAACAATTCCCAAAAGACTGAAGGTCTGAATGCACTGGGCCTCTCAACAGCAGTCTCCACCAGCGGAGAGCTCCTCAAGGACTCACAGAGGAGAAAACCATGTTCAGACTCAGGTTCTTAGAAGAAGCACTCAAGCACAACAGCCAAAGAGAGAAAGGTGTGGTCTGGGAGACCACTTGATGGCATCTGGAGACTACTGCAATCATGCAGAATAGGGTCACACATCATATGAAAATATGCTCAGGGAAAAACTAGGAAAAAGCTGAATTCTATACTTGATACCTACATATAAACTCCCAACTTAGGCACTAGTACTTGGGAATTAGTACCTGGGAATAGTACTGTAGGTATCCCACTCCATGTATAATTAATATACAAAAATTAATTAAAATACATTTTCCCAAACATAAGTAAATCAGCAGTGTTGGAAGGAACATAAGAATTTTCATAAAGTCTATAACAATATCGTCAAGTTTTAATCAAGCAAATAGAGCTAAGTTTCTCTTTTGAAATACTGAGTGCCTAAAGAATTTGTGCTCTAATAGATGTTTAAAGAATCCTGAACTCTAACATAAAAAGTAGAAATTAATACCACTCCAGTTATTAAAATGTTAGTTTTCTTTAAAAAAAAGGACTAAGAATTAACCAAGATCTTTAATAAAAAGTTTCCTTACATATCATTCTGTTTCTCTTAAAATTACTATTTAGGATTCTCTCATAGTTGTGTTTTCAATTACTTCAAGAATTATTTGAAGGACATTTGGTCTAAGAAGATAAAAAAAGCAAACAGTTTAGAATGACTAGGGCAAAAAAAAATGATAAATATATGAAAGATAACATTTTGTAGAATAGTATGTTCTTCAATTTGAGACTTCCTGGCATTTGTTTTGACACTTCAAATCAGGCTCCAGGGAACATAAAACACAAAACTACCTTGAACTTTTCTGCATAATTTTTTTCTTATCCTTGCGGAAAAGAGAACTGTCACAGTGCAAAGTACTCTGAATAAAGAACTATAGTTCACTTGTCATCAAAAAACAAGTGGGGGGAAAAAAGTTTCCTAGTTGTAGTCTTTAATCCTTGAAGTAACTCACAAAACCTTCATTTATTTACTTACTCTAAGGAATAGAAGTATTTAGTGTAGATACTGCCCTTATTAGTGAATTAGCCACACATTTATGACTTTACACAGTTTCACTGTTTGATGGTATAGTAACAAGAAAGTTAAGCAGTAATAAAGGGAAAACCAAAGGGAAAATTTGACTTTGAATTTTCACATACACTTGCACTAAACATACAGACTAGGAATGTTTGCAATACACCAGCATTCACAGGATTTTAAAACAACTGTCAGGGCACTTCACCCTCTTTCATTGCACAGATATATAAACTATAAGTATAGAGGTCATAACTGTGATCTGTATTCATCTGCACAATAAATATTGCTAAGTATTTAAAAATTATATGAAAGGGATTACAGAGAAAAATTAGATGTAGTTTCTCCTATCAAGGGCTTATAATCGAGTCAAACACCAAAAATTTGTCTTAGTTATATAAGCAGTAAAGTTGCCACGCACCATCTCTAAATCTAAAAATAAACTGAAGGATTTAATTAACTATAGCAGACACCAGGGAAGCCTCGCATGTTGCAGTCCATGGGATCACAAAGAGGTAGACACAACTGAGCAACAATAATCAGATAACAATTCCCAAGGCATAAAAGAAATTAGATTGATTTTAATAAGGGAAAGGGAGGAAGGAAAGAGGAAAAGAAAGGAGGAGAGAGACGAAGAGGATAGAAAAGAAAATCTCTCTTCTATCTTGAGAAATAGAAAAATATAGAAAAATGAAGACTTCATCCCACCTCTAGAGAGCTTAAGAACTGATACCTTGAAGGGGGGGAACTATTGGGAAGGATGAAAAGGAACGAAAATAAATAAATCTCGAGGATTCTTAGAAGTAAGAGGGGACAGACGGAAAGCACCAGGAGTTGATCCGAACTGAGAAATTTAATCAGCAAGAGGTCCTGAACCTTGCCATTGCTCCCTTTCTTCTCCTTATCCCCAAAGAGAGCACACTTCCAATTGCACAGAGCCCCCAGAACCTACTCTCCTTCATCCCTAGGCATAAGAAGTCTGTCCCTAGCTGATGCTAAGAGCGAGGTAAGGTGCTCACTCCCACTGTTCATGAAAGAACAGAACCCAGTTCCTCTGCCACGGTCAAATAAAGGGAGAGGATGGACTGACAGGTCCACAGATACCAAGCTGGGATTTGGAAAGCATCATCCTATAGAAAATTAGCAAATATGGTGATTATTTAAAGTGCTATATATTAAGCATATTATGTGTTAAATTGAAATTTGCTTATCACTGTTTACATAGGGAAATTCATTTCAAGTTACCAAATTTACCAAGGAAGTTCTGGAATACAGGGCTTCCCTGGTGGCTCAGACAGTAAAGAATCCAACTGCAATGCAGGAGACCCAAGTTTGATCCTGGCAACCCACTCTAGTATTCTTGCCTGGAGAATTCCATGGACAGAGGGGCCTGGTGGGCTACCTACCATCCATGGGGTTGCAAAGTCGGACATACCTGAGCAACTAACACTTTACTTCCTGGAATACAAGTTGTATGTGTGTTGAGATTACCAATATAGGAAATGAGTATTCAATATTTGTGTGTATGCTTATTTTTCTAACATTACTTACTATATTTGAATATTAAGTGAAACATCCATTTACACTGGAATGTAACTTTTTTAATGATAGTTAAATCATACAAAATGGCTGGGTTGGGTAATCCTGGAACAAACACTGTTTGGGGGTCCTTTCTGAGGTTGTATAAAAGTTCTTTCAGTCATGTTACTATTCCCTTGGTGTCTCTATGCTATATCTACATGTCTTGGCTTTTCCAAGTATAAAGGGAAATTAATGATCTAGGGTATTCCAGCAGCAAATGCAGCAGTCAGACTAGAGTTTGACTGCGACCATGACTGTCAGGATGACTTGAAAGGAACATATCACTTCACTTCTCTGGAATGCAGCTTTTCCCTATAAAAGGGAGTGGTTAAGTAAGATGTTCCCCAGAGTTCCTGTTAGCATCATCTGTTCTTCTCTCAGGAACTTTGCTTGTGTTCTGTGTATCCTATTGCTGCATAACTGCCGCTGCTGCTGCTAAGTCGCTGCATAACAAACTGCCCCAAAACACGGCGACTTAACACACGAACGCTGTTATCCTATCACAGGATTCTGTGGATCACAAGAGGACTTGGCGAAGCACTTCTTCAGTGCTGCATGAAGTCAGCTGGCTAAGCACTTCTTCGTTTCGGCATGATGTCAATAGAAGTCATAGGTATTCAGCCAGAGGGTGGCCAGGTCTGGAGGATTCAAGATTGTGTCACTCTGGCGTCCAGTACCTTGGCAGGGATGCCTAAAATGCTGGGCTTAGCTGAGACTATCAATCAGAGAGCCTACATATGGCCTCTCCAACATGGTGATCCCAATACAGTCAGATTGGACGCGACAAGAAAGTTGGGGGCTTCCAAAGAAAGGATTCTAAGAAACAGTAAATGGAAACCACCAGTCTTTCAAAGCCTTGGACCAGACAGAATCACTTCCACTGTGTTATACTGGTCAAGTAATCAGACCCATCAAAGATCCTAGAATACCAAGATATAAATGCCACCTCTCGCTGGGGGTTGAGGCAGGGGGGTGCAGGAAGGGGCTGTGGAAAGAATCAACAGGCATTTTTAATCTAGCATATAGCCTGTATCTAAGAATTGACACCTGCAGTGACACTCATTATCTGTCCAATATTTCACAGTAGAAAATAAAAACATAAAAAAGGACAAACAGTCCCTGGCTTCAAAAAAGTTCTTAACACAACAAAAAGAACGGCAAAGGAAGCATTCCTTTTCTGCTTAGTAACCTAACTCAAGCTGATTTATCCTTTGTTACTAATAGAACATTAATTAATAACTGATAAAAGCATGTATGGGGAAATGCCACATTAAAAAAAAACACACCAAATTATAAACAGAGTCTACCTATAAACTAGATCTAGAAGGAAGGAAAAAAAGTTTTAGGATATGGAATTCATTTCCAATTTTTTAGTGATATAATTTAGTACAAACGATATGTATCTTCAATTCCTAGGCAAAACACTGTAAAACTTTACTCAACAAAGAGTCTGCAGGAAGTATCTGTCAATTCTAGCTTTATAATCAACTAACCATTTAGCTTATCAGACTCTTAATTCTTACAACTGGGGAAAAAAAAACCCTAATTGGAAGAGATGCTAGCTACAACCAGTGTTTGTAAAATAATGTGAAAATGTGGAAAGAAACCAGAATTATTTAAATACATAATTAAAATATTTTTCCTCAAATAATGAACTGATTAAAACTTCTGATCACGTGGTCCTTCCTTAAATAGACCATTTGTTTCAACAAATGATACTTTCCTAATGGTCAAAATGAAACGAATTAACGATGCAATCTAGAATAACTCATATTAAAACAATTAGGTCACAGGTTCTCTGGGTCATTTAAAGCACGCTCCCTCTGCTGCTTGTTTTCCGAACTGACTACAGGCAAAACCATATCCCAACAGCGCCCTCCTGTGTGATCTACATCAGCAACCACTTGAGCAGTCACACAGCTGTGCCAATTCTCATTGCCACAGAAGGTCTTTATTAAGCAACAAATACGCTTTATTTTTAAAGGCAATGCAATTTCAAATCAGCTTGGAAAGAAAGTAAAAATATTTAGACACGCGCTATTGTTCAGAAAATACCGACTCGCGAATGTAAAGCGTGTGGATGTGCCTGTGGAGTAACACCTCCACAATAATGGTGGTTACCTAATTCCTCCTCTGCAAGGGAAATGCTGTCTTTCCAACCCTGACTCAGTCAGAACAACCCCAAAGCGTCCTGAAAAGTGGTCTACAGACAACCTGCACCAGAGTCGTAAGATCACCTGTGAAGTGTTTGTTAAATGTTCTAATATCTTGACCCCACCCCAGACCTATGGAAACAGACTCCCCAGGAATAGAAACCAGCACTGATATCAAACATTCTGAGTATGTGACACATGCCCAATGAGGCTTGGGAACTGCCACCCTAACACATTACAAATATAAAATGACTTTTCTGGGATTGGAAGGTAATCATTAATAAATGAAGGGTCATGCATGCATATGTGTGGCTGAGTCCCTTTGCTGTTCGCCTGAAACTACCACAATATTGTTATAATTGGCTATACCTCAACACAAAATATTTTTGGTATTTAAAAAATTAAATTATAAAAAATGAAGGATTACTAACTTTTGTTAAAAGTGTTAACTGCTCATTTGTGTCCGACTCTTTGCAATTCCATGAACTATAGCCCACCAGGCTCCACTGTTCACAAAATTCTCCAGGCAAGAAAACAGGAGTTTGTTGCAATTGCCTCCTCCAGGTGATCTTCCCAAGGCAGTTACTGAACCTAGATTTCCTGCATTCCAGAGAGATTCCTTACTATCTGAGCCACCAGGGAAAACTACTAATGTTTTTTAATGGAATTTCATTTGATCTCTGAACACTTGAATCATTTTTGATTCCACATTTCAAAGACCAGAATTCTCTGCACTGACATTTACAGCCTTACATTTAATCTAACAATGGGTATCTGGCTTGTTACAGATGACAATGCAATGGCAGTACAGGTTCACTACCAAATCTTTACTCTTGTAGATGACCTGGGTTCTATCCAATGCAACAGAAAGGCTGAGAAAACACACTGCTCTCCACTTCATCTACTTTGTCCAGTTGTTCTCTAGGCCACAGGTCAGGATTTTCAACTAACTTAAATCTCAACTAAATCCCAGGCAGTGGTCTGTCAACAAAAAATTAATTTAACACCCCAAAGCACAGCTAAGCTCTTTCAGTCAGAATACATCCTGACTTGAGAAGGATCCAATTTCCTGGGTAGTTTCCAAAAATCATTCGAAATCCTAAAATTAAAAAAATTATAAAGTTTTCTGACACTTTCTGAAACTATAATAAAAAGGTTTTCTTTAATATATTTCCTGAAAACAATATGCCATTGGAAAAACACTGGAGGTACAGGGAGATCAGAACATAGTAAGGTTGGGTTTCACATGCAGTTCAAAGGACAACTCTTTATTACTGTCACAATTTATGTTCTCTGACATGAAAATCAGTGATACTGAAAGCAAAAAGGAGGAATTCTGCATGTAGTTTTTAAGTAGAATGCCACCTATCAATTTGGTGTTAGGCACTCAGGGCTGGAACTGAAATCTGAAAATCTTGGATCAAGTTTTGGCTACGCAAGCCTCTACAATTTAACCCTTGATCTTTGACTCAGCTTCTTTCCATATGTAAAACTGAGATAACACTAACCCTTCTACCGACTACATCAGATATTAAAAGGATAACAGCGATAACCTATTTGAAAGTACCTTGCAAGCTGTACCATCACTAACACAGGCAGGAAACCCCACGTACCCTCAGAAACTGGCATAAGAGAAGTCCTACTGCTCTGAACAGCCTGGACCTCCACAGTCTAGGAGCCAGTCTTACTGGTTTTGAAAAGCCATTCTTCTCAAAGAAGTACAAAAGCATTTTTATATTTAAATTCTGTGCAATTACTAAATTTTATATATATATATATATATATATATATATATATCCAGAGATAAACTAATCAACTTTAAGCTAATGGTGTGTGAAAAGAACCTCTGGGTAAATCTCACACTGGCTCTGTTCCATCAGGCACACTGGTCACATCATGTAGGAGAGATGTCTCAGAAATGCCTACCTCTAGAATTCTACCATGCAAAACAATTCCTAATAGGGGCCTGGTGCATTAATAAAAACAATCATTTTTTGTTTTCAAAACAAATTTAAGGAGAGGGGAAAGAATAGAGGAAGGGAAGAAGAAGTGAAGGGTCCTCAGGAATGTGCAAATGTCACTAATACAAGGTGGCCTGAATGTGGATCCTGCCCGTGACTTCTCTCTGTGTAAAACTGATCAGATAACATAATGCTTCTTAAACCCGAACATCTTCCTCTATAAGATGGATATGATGATAGCATCTACTTCACTGGGGTACCGGGAAAAGTATATATTATAAAACTCATCTTAGCATAACATCTGGTGCATTGTAAGGACTGAATAAATATTACTGATAATAGTAATAACTACTAAGTTATTACCTTTAAATAAGCCTCTAGACTGATGGGTCAAAGGAATATCCAGGACTAAAATATCTTAATTTCTAAAGAATAACTGAGAAATATCTCATGACACTCTGGATACTGCTGCTACTGCTAAGTCGCTTCAGTCATGTCTGACTCTGTGCGACCCCATAGACGGCAGCCCACCAGGCTCTGCCATCCTTGGGATTCTCCAGGCAAGAACACTGGAGTGGGTTGCCATTTCCTTCTCCAATGCATGAAAGTAAAAAGTGAAAGTGAAGTTGCTCAGTCATGTCTGACTCTTAGCAACCCCATGACTGTGGCCTACTAGGCTTCTTTGTCCATGGGATTTTCCAGGCAAGAGTACTGGAGTGGGGTGCCATTGCCTTGACACTCTGGAGAGACAAAATGAAAATAAGACCAAAATGATGACATAAGTATACATATACTAAACACAATGACAGGTACAAAGCAGACACTCAATAATTACTGGTTGAACAGACTGGCAACAGGTTGAGAAAAAAACCAAAGTGTTTACAATCCATTAGCAAACCTTTGAAGCAGGCTAGACTAGCAAGCTTCATTTTTCACTCTTAAATAAAGACACTAATGTCATCTATATTTGTGTGCATATGAAGCAAAACTACGAGGAACAATTACTGCAATGAAAGAATACAATTCAATAATATGACATGCTGGAAGAATGGATCAAAATTTAGACTTAAATAGGGAAAGGTGAAATACTACAAACAATTAGAGTTAAATTATTTTCTAACCATTATACACAATCTTGGTTTATATGCAATTCATAAGAAAAGTATTGGTACCCGGGTTTTCTTGTCACAGGAAAATTAAACTCATCATTGAAAATGCTTAAGGAGACTATATGGATCACCTATCAGATATTTTTCAGAGACAAATCTTACTTTAGGTAAAAAACAAAAACCAAAAATCCATCTGTTCAATTCAGCAAGTATTTATAGAGGGTCTACAAGATGCCAGGCAAAAGGCTGGGGTCTGGAAATGCTCTGGCGTCTGAGGCAAACTTGGTTCCGGCTGCCCCCAGAGAACTTCCTGGATAGCGGAACAATGACATGTAAACAGACGGATGAAGCAACTTACTGAGTGAATACCAGAGCACTGACCACAGAGCTGGGAGAGAAGAGAAGACTCGCCAGCATAGTGTTCAGAGAGAGGTATTGGAAGCTAGCTTTGTACTCAGGCTTCCCTGGTGGCTCAGATGGCAAAGAATCCACCTGGCGTGTGGGAGACCTGGGTTCGATTCTAGGGTCAGGAGAATCCCCTGGAGGAAGGCATGGCAACCCACTCCAGTATTCTTGCCTAGAGAATCTCATGGACAGAGGAACCTGGTGGGCTACAGTCCATGGGGTCGCAAAGAGTCAGACACGACTGAGTGACTAAGCACAAGGAGAAAAGAGAAGCAGGAAGTCAAACGTCTTATGTAAAGACTTGCTCCTCACTGGTCAGATAAGCATAAAAATGATGTACTAGAAAACTGAAAGGAGTTAAGTGTGACTAAAGAACAGAGTATACATGAGGAAAGGGCTGGCGACAGGGTTAGAAAGGTGGTTCAGCTATGCAGTACCCCAAAAGGCCTGGTAAAATCAATATTCGAAGAATGATGAGGATCTGTGGAATGGTTTAAGAATGGAATAATCTGATTGGCCCTTTACAACTATTATTTTTCTATAAAAAAGAGAACTTGATACATGATCAAAGCATGCTAAAATGCTTTGAGAAAGAAGAGGTGGTGAATAAATGATACTTGTATGAGTAGATACTCATTTGGAAAAAAATTAGAATCCTATCATGTATAAAAATAAGTCATGCTATATTAAAGACCAAGTATGAGAAGCAAAATGTTGAAGTGACTAGATGAAAATATATTCATGAAATAGGAGGAAAAAATTTATTAAGATGCACAATAACATGAAACTGGATTTAACTAAACTAAAACAAAATATTCTGTATCATGACACTACTAAAAAAAAGTTGGCTTAAAGCTCAACATTCAGAAAACTAAGATCATGGCATCTGGTCCCATCAGTTCACGAGAAATACATGGGGAAACAGTGGAAACAGTGGCTGACTTTATTTTTCTGGGCTCCAAAATCACAGCAGATGGTGATTACAGCCATGAAATTAAAAGATGCTTACTCCTTGGAAGAAAGTTATGACCCACCTGCTGCTGCTAAGTCACTTCAGTCATGTCCGACTCTGTGCGACCCCATAGACGGCAGCCCACCAGCCTAGATAGCATATTCAAAAGCAGAGACATTACTTTGCCAACAAAGGTCCATCTAGTCAAGGTTATGGTTTTTCCAGTGGTCATGTATGGATGTGAGAGATGGACTGTCAAGAAAGCTGAGCGCCAAAGAATTGATGCCTTTGAACTGTGGTGTTGGAGAAGACTCTTGTGAGTCCATTGGACTGCAAGGAGATCCAACCAGTCAATCCTAAAGGAGACCAGTCCTGGGTGTTCATTGGAAGGACTGATGCTGAGGCTGAAACTCCAATACTTTGGCCACCTCATGTGAAGAGCTGACTCATTACAAAAGACCCTGATGCTGGGAGGGATTNAAAAATAGGAATTTCGAAAAACTCTGTGAATGTCTATATTAAAAAATTATCATAAACTTAATGTTTAAAACAACATACATTTATTCTATAAAGGTTTCCATTGGTCTGGAATCCAGGCATGGCTTTAACTGTGTCTTCTGCTTCAGAGTCTCAATCAAAGTGCCAGCCCTGCAGCATTCCTTCCTGGGATTCTGGATTCCCTTCTAAGCTTGCATAAATGTTGACAGGATTCAATTCTTTGCAGAACTCAGATCTCCAGCTTCCTACTATCGACTAGCGACCCTCCTGAGGTGGTAATGGAGGCTGCCTCTCTGCATACAGTTTACAATCAGTTTGCTGATATCCATAAAATAGCTTACTGGGATTTCACATGGTATTGCTTTGAATTTACAGATCAAATTGGGAAGAACTGACATCTTGAAAATACTCAGTCTCCCTATCCATGAATATGGAATATCTACTTGTTTAGTTCTTTGATTTTACTCATCAGAGTTTTGTAGTTTTCCTTATTTAGATCTTGAATATATTTGGTTAGATTTATACCTAAGTATTTCATTTGTTTTGGATACTAATTTAAATGATATCAAGTTTTTAATTTCAAATCCATTTGTACATTGTTGGCATATAGGAAAACAATTCACTTTTGCATATTGACTTTGTATCCTGAACCTTGCTTATTAATTTTGGAAGTTGATTCTTTCTGATTTCTACATAGACAATCATATCATCGCAAAGACAATTTTATGTGTGTAAATTATGCACATTACAGATCTTCATATTTTAACATGTATTTTAAAGGTTGTATTGACCTAGTTTTGAGGATCTGGCTAGAGCCTTATTTCTTCCTTTCTTCCTTTTTGGCTGTGCTGGGTCTTCATTGCTTTGTGCACGCTTTCTCTAGTGGCAAGCAAAGGCTACTCTTCATTGTGGTACACAGTCTTCTCATTGTGGTGGCTTCTCTTGTTGCAGAGCACAGGCTCTAGGTGCAGAGTCTTCAATAGTTGAGGTGTGTAGACTCTAGGGCATGAAGGCTTTAGTAGTTGTGACACAAAGCCTCAGTAGTTGTGGCTCACAGGCCCTACAGCATGCAGACTTCAGTAGTTGTGGCATATGGGCTTAATAGTTGTGACTCACAGACTCTAGAGTGCCAATTCCTCCTCCAGGGGATCTTCCCCACCCAGGTATCAATCCCACAGCTGTAGCACCTACTGCACTGCAGGGGGATTCTTTACTGCTGAGCCACCAGAGAAGTTTGTTGTTACAGTCTTTGTTTTAAAGTATATTTTGTAAGATATAAGTATTAGTACCTCTGTGTGTGTTTCTAAGTACTGTTCCCTCATGTTATTTCTAATCGTCATCTGCTTATCCATCCACCCACCCATCCATCTATCCATCCAGCATTTATAGAACATATATTATAAACCAGGTAAACAGTAGGCTCTGAAGCATATGGAGATGAATCTGGCACAATCTGCGTACTTAAAAGATCACAAGAAACAGATATGGAAAAGAAAATTGTAATATAATACATTGTTGTTGTTGCTGTTTGTTTTAAAGTATATTTTGTAAGATATAAGTATTAGTACCTCTGTGTGTGTTTCTAAGTACTGTTCCCTCATGTTATTTCTAATCGTCATCTGCTTATCCATCCACCCACCCATCCATCTATCCATCCAGCATTTATAGAACATATATTATAAACCAGGTAAACAGTAGGCTCTGAAGCATATGGAGATGAATCTGGCACAATCTGCGTACTTAAAAGATCACAAGAAACAGATATGGAAAAGAAAATTGTAATATAATACATTGTTGTTGTTGCTGTTGTTTAGTTGCAAGTCATGTCTGACTCTTTGCAACACCATGGACTGTATAGCCCACCAGCCTCCTCTATCCTTGTGATTTCCCAGGAAAGAATACTGGGGTGGGTTGCTATTTCCTTCTCTGGGGGACCCTCCTGACCTGAGGATCGAACCCACATCTCCTGCTTGACAGGCAGATTCTTTACCACTGATCCATCTGAGAAGCACAAAACCGTGTGTTAGGTTCTATTAGAAATTACTTGGTGCTCTATAGGGTTGTAGGTGGGGTATTTACCCCAAGCCAAAGGAATGTTTTGCATTACCACTGAAGACTGAACCATGTGACAGTCATGTATTAGTAGAAGCCAATTACACAATGAGAAAGAGCAACATTCAATTTATTTCCCCAAATACTTCACAGGAAACATGCTGAGCATTCAGTTTCAAAGATTAACACCAGGGATCCTTCCTTCAAGGAGGGTATTAGTTACCAGGGGAGACATGTATGTAAAATAACATATTGCAATTAAGTGTTCTCTAACCTTGCCAGGTAAAGAACTGCCTGTAGGTTTTCCTTTTCATCACTTTAAATATTTTGTACCACTCCCTTCTGACCTGTAGGTTCTGCTGAAAATTCAGCTGATAGCATTACATGTGTGTGTGTGTAAAATTATCTTATATATAATATATATATGAACTAGGAAAACAACCCCCAATTAACCAAATGACAACACATACTTATCTATCAATAGTTATTTTAAATGTAAATTTAATAAATGCTCCAATCAAAAGACAAATAGTGGCTGAATGGCTACAAAAACAAGACCCATATGTGTGCTGCCTATAGGAGACACTTCAGATCTAAAGACACAAACAGATCAAAGGTAAGGGAATGATAAAAGTTATTCTATAAAAATGGAAAGAAGAAGTCAGGGTACTAATGCTTATATCTTACAAAATATACTTTAAAACAAAGACTGTAACAACAAACTTCTCTGGTGGCTCAGCAGTAAAGAATCCCCCTGCAGTGCAGTAAGTGCTACAGCTGTGGGATTAATCCCTGGGTGGGGAAGATCCCCTGGAGGAGGAATTGGCAACCCACTCCAATATTCCTGCTTGGAGAATCCCATGCACAGAGGAGCCTGGCAGGTTACAGACCATATGGTTGCAAAGACTCAGACATGACTGAAGAGACTAAGCATTGCATATGCATAACAAGAGACAAGAAGGATATTACACAAGGATCACGGGATCAAGCCAAGAAGGGGATACAACAGTTATAAATATATATGCACCCATCCTGAATATATACAGCAAATAGTAACAGACATAAAGAGAAAAAATGACAATAACACAATAATAGCAGGGTAAGACTTTAACACTCCTTTAACAGTTTTGATAGTTTCACATTTAATGTTAATGGACAGATCACCCAGACAAAAATATCAATGAGGAAACACTGGCTTTAAATGACACATTAGACCAGAAAGACTTAATAGATAAAGAAAATATTCCACCCAAAAGGAGAATACAGATTCTATTAAACTACACATGAAATATCTTCCAGGATATATAATATACTAGTCCATAAAACTGGAGAAGGCAATGGCACCCCACTCCAGTACTCTTGCCTGGAAAATCCCATGGACAGAGGAGCTTGGTGGGCTGCCGTCTATGGGGTCACACAGAGTCGGACACGACTGAAGTGACTTAGCAGTAGCAGCAGCAGTCCATAAAACAAGTATCAGTAAATTTAAGAAGACTGAAATCATATCAAGCATTTTTTCTGACCACAGCAGTTTGATATTAGAAAGAAAAAGAAAAATCAACTACAAAAATGAAAAAAAAAAAAAAAAAAACCCATGAAGGCTAAACAATATACTGGACTTCCCTTGTGGCTCAGCTGGTAAAGAATCCTGAACTACAGGCCATCCTGGACTATGGATCAAACCCACATATCCTGCTGGGCAGGTAGATTCTTTACCATTGATTCAATTGGGAAGCACAAAACAGTGCATTAAGTTTATTAGAAAGTACTTGATGCTCTATAGGGCTGGAGGTGGGGTATTTACCCTAAGCCAAAGAAATGTTTTCCATTACCACTGAAAACTGAACAATGTGACAATCATGTATTAATAGAAAGGCAAAGGAGAAAAGGAAAGATATACATATTTGAACACAGAGTTCCAAAGAATAGCAAGGAGAGAAGAAAGCCTTTCTGAGCAATCAGTGCAAAGAAATAGAAGAAAACAATAGAATGGGGAAGACTAGAGATTTCTTCAAGAAAATTTGAGATACCAAGGGAACATTTCATGCAAAGATGGGCTCAATAAAGGACAGAAATGATATGGACCTAACAGAAGCAGAAGATATTAAGAAGAGGTGGCAAGAATACACAGAATAACTGCACAAAAAAGACCTTCATGACCCAGATAATCACGATGGTGTGATCACTCACCTAGAGCCAGACATCCTGGAATGTGAAGTCAAGTGGGCCTTACGAAGCATCACTACGAACAAAAGTAGTGGAAGTGATGGAATTCCAGTTGAGCTATTTCAAATCCTAAAAGATGATACTGTGCACATGCTGCACTCAATATGCCAGCAAATTTGGAAAACTCAGCAGTGGCCACAGTACTGGAAAAGATCAGCTTTCATTCCAATCCCAAAGAAAGGCAATGCCAAAGAATGCTCAAACTACGGCACAATTGCACTCATTTCACACGCTAGTAAAGTAATGATCAAAATTCTCCAAGTCAGGCTTCAACAATACACGAACAGTGTACTTGCAAATGTTCATGCTGGTTTTAGAAAAGATAGAGGATCCAGAGATCAAATTGCCAACATCCATTGGATCATTAAACACACACACACACACACACACACACACACAAGAGAGCAAGAAAAGCATCTATTTCTGCTTGGATCACAACAAACTGTGGAAAAATCTGAAAGAGATGGGAATACCAGACCACCTGACCTGTCTCCTGAGAAATCTGTATGCAGCTTAAGAAGCAACAGTTAGAACTGAACATAGAACAACAGATGGTTTCAAATAGGGAAAGGAACACATCAAGGCTGTATATTGTCACTCTGCTTATTTAACTTATATGCAGAGTACATCATGAGAAATGCTGGACTGGATGAAGCACAAGCAGGAATCAAGATTGCCAGGAGATATATCAATATCCTCAGATATGCAGATGACACCACCATTATGGCAGAAAGCTAAGTACTGAACAGCCTCTTGATGAAAGTGAAAGAGAAGAGTGAAAAAGTTGTCTTAAAACTGAACATTTAGACAACTAAGATAATGGCATCTGGTCCCATCACTTCATGTAAAATAGATGGGGAAAGAACGGAAACAGTGACAGACTATCTTTTGGGGCTCCAAAATCACTGCAGATGGTGACTGCAGCCATGAAATTACAAGATGCTTTCTCTTTGGAAGAAAAGTTATGACCAACCTAGACAACATATTAAAAAACAGAGACATTACTTTGCCAACAAAGGTATGTGTAGTCAAAGATATAGTTTTTTTTCCAGTAGTCATGTATGGATGTGAGAATTGGACTATATAGAGAGTCCCTTGGACAACAAGGAGATCCAACCAGTCCATCCTAAAAGAAATCAGTCCTAAATGTTCATTAGAAGGACTGATGCTGAAGCTGAAACTCCAATACTTTGGTTGCCTGATACTCATTTGAGAAGACTCTGATGCTGGGAAAGATTGAAAGTGGGAGAAGGGGATGACAGAGGATGAGATGCTTGGATGTCATCACCAACTCAATGGACATAAGTCTGAGTAAATTCCAGTAATTGGTGATGGACAGGGAGGCCTGGTGTCCTACAGTTCATAGGGTCACAAAGAGTCAGACAAGACTGAGTGACTGAACTGAACTGAAACACTATACCGCTAAATAACCAATAGGTAATTAAGAAACATACAGTACTATTTGTTATATATGAAAATTGTTGAGAGTAAAACCTGAGTTATCATCACAAGGAATTTTTTTTTAATTTCTTTAATTTTGTATCTATATGAGATGATGGATGCAGATGTACATTAACTTACTGTGATAGTGATTTCATGATGTATGTAAGTCAAATCAACATCCTGTACACCTTAAACTTATACAATGCTGTATGTCAACTATATCTCAAGAAAACTGGAAAAAAAAATTAAGTATGCTTGTGTAACTGAAGGAACTGCTAGCCAATGAGAGTACTACCTCACCCCACGCTGGCTAAGTGCATATGGGTCTTACTCTTAAAATAGCTAATTAGTACACCAAGTGATTTTAACTTTTGGCATAGGTCTTTGAAAACTTCTGTGCTTTGCATCAGAGATTCCTCTACTAAAATATTATTTGATTAGCTCCGTTGTTTCTGCCCTACCTCTTTAAAATCACCTGGGATTTTCTGTCAAGACTGGTACACTTGCCTCTTAGCAAGATACAATACCACTTAGCAGTTCCGTTTAGAGACATGAATATAAGGAAAGAACTGAACATGTCACATTACAATTTTGGAAACAACAGTACCAAAAATTGAATTGAATAGCAATGCACACTTCTCCAGATCACAACACAGGTAATTCTAATTTATAGTGAGGTAAAAAGAAGGCAGAATCTCAGCTCAGATTAATTTTACACCATTATCACTTCAACCTTTTCCTCTTCAGTGGCCCTGACCTTGACTGACTCTCCCAGTGGTGAACTGCCTGGTAGGACTATGAATCATGCCAGAAATCAGATGGATCCAAAGGCAGACCTGCCATTCCTCATAAAAGTAATTTGGAAAGCATATGTACAATGACCATAACACTAATGCTAAGGAGAGTGGAACATTTTTTTTCACATTAAGAGCAAGTTTCTTGAAGCACCAGAAAAATCCCTCCAGTTATGTAAATGAAAATATGACTTGAAAAAGACAGTCATAAAGGGAAAAGGAGAGTTGGGAAGAGTATGATACATGCAGACATATAATGAATACATATGATTGAATGTGAACTTTGATGTTTTTTCCCTCTACTTCAACATCCTGATTTTCATATAGCACACACATTCTTGTCATTCATTTTCAAAATTAAAAAAATTATTTTTTTATTTCCAATATAAAAAAATTCAATATTTTGAGTTTTAATTTTAGAGCTTTATGTTTCCAGCTTTACCCACCAGAAACTACCTCCACACTCACACATCTGCCTGAACCGTAACCTATCCCCAACATCTTGCCATACTCAGCTGTCTTTTCACTGAATTTCTAGCAGAGTTAGAAGCAATTCCACTTAGTCATACCTTAGATGTTTTGCTTCAAATCCTTCAAGACTCAACTCAAGCTTCTGTAAGTCTTCTCTGACCCCAGTTATTATTCAATTGCCCTTCTTGTATTTACATAGTACCCAATCTATGCTGTTATGCAAACGCTTATCATATTGTAATTGAAAGTTTGCAAATTTGTATCCAGAAACTGTTTCAGAAATTTATTGTGACAGTAAACTTATTTTATCCATATGGTAGAGTACCTAGTACTTGGAAGCAATCAGGAAATGACTTTATAATTATTTAGAAAATAGCAATGATATGGACAAACCTTTGGAAAATGTAATGAAAACAAAATATATACCCATTTGAATGCAGAGTTCCAAAGAATAGCAAGGAGAAATAAGAAAGCCTTCCTCAGCCATCAATAGAAAGAAATAGAGGAAAACAATAGAATGGGGAAAACTAGAGATTTCTTCAAGAAATTCGAGATACCAAGGGAACATTTCATGCAAAGATGAGCTCAATAAAGGACAGAAATGGTATGGACCTAACAGAAACAGAAGATATTAAGAAGAGGTGACAAGAATACACAGAAGAACTGCATAAAAAAGATCTTCATGACCCAGATAATCACGATGGTGTGATCACTCACCTAGAGCCAGACATCCTGGAATGTGAAGTCCAGTGGGACTTACGAAGCATCACTACAAACAAAACTAGTGGAAGTGATGGAATTCCAATTGAGCTGTTTCAAATCCTGAAAGATGATGCTGTGAAAGTGCTGCACTCAATATACCAGCAAATTTGGAAAACTCAGCAGTGGCAACAGGACTGGAAAAGGTCAGTTTCATTCCAACTTCAAAAAAAGGCAACACCAAAGACTGCTCAAACTACAGCAGAATTGCACTCATCTCACATGCTAGTGAAGTAATGATCAAAATTCTCCAAGCCAGGCTTCAGCAATATGTGAACGATGAACTTCCACATGTTCAAACTGGTTTTAGAAAAAGCAATGAAACCAGAGATCAAATTACCAGCCATCTGCTGGATCATTGAAAAAGCGAGAGAGTTCCATGAAAAAAATATCTATTTCTGCTTTATTGACTATGACTAAACCTTTGACTCTCTGTATCACAAAAAAACTGTGGAAAATTCTGAAAGAGATGGGAATAGCAGGCCACCTGACCTGCCTCTTGAGAAACCTATATGCAGGTCAGGAAGCAACAGTTACAATTGGACATGGAACAACAAACTGGTTCCAAATAGGGAAAGGAGTACATCAAGGCTGTATGTTGTCACCCTGCTTATTTAACTCTGTGCAAGGTACATCATGAGAAACGCTCAGCTTGAATAATAACAAGAAGGAATCAAGATTGCCAGGAGAAATATCAATAATCTCAGATATGCAGATGACACCACCTTTATGGCAAAAAGTGAAGAAGAAGTAAAGAGCCTCTTGACAAAAGTGAAAGAGGAGAGTGAAAATGTTTGCTTAAAGATCAACATTCTGAAAACTAAATCATGGCATCTGGTCCCATCACTTCATGGGAAATAGATGGGGAAACAGCGGAAACAGTGTCAATCTTTAATTTTTGGGCTCCAAAATCACTGAAGATGGTGATTACAGCTATGAAATTGAAAGATGTTTACTCCTTGAACAGAACGTTATGCCCAACCTAGACAGAATGTTATAAAGCAGAAACATTACTTTGCCAACAAAGGTCCGTCTAGTCAAGGCTATGGTTTTCCCAGAGTCATGTATGGATGTGAAATTTGGACTATAAAGAAAGCTGAGTGGCAAAGAATTGATGCTTTTGAACTGTGGTGTTGGAGAAGACTCTTGAGAGTCCCTTGGTCTGCAAAGAGACCAACTAGTTCATCCTAAAGGAGGTCAGTCCTGGATGTTCATTGGAAGGACTGATGTTGAAGCTGAGCTTCAACATACTTTGGCCACCCAATGTGAAAAACTGACTCATTTGAAAAGACGTTGATGCTGGGAAAGATTGAGAGCAGGAGGAGAACGGGACGACAGAGGATGAGACGCCTGGATGGCATCACTGACTCATTGGATAGGAGTTTGGGTAAACCCCGGGAGTTGGCGATGAACCGGGAGGCCTGTTGTGCTGCGGTTCATGGGGTCGCAAAGAGTCGGACATGACTCAGTGACTGAACTGAACTGAATGAAAACAAAGAGTAAATTTGAATAGAAAAATATGGAAACGGATAGATTATTTTTCCAGGCAAGAATGCTAAAATTGATTGCCACTTCCTTCTTCAGGAGATCTTCCCGACACAGGGATTGAACCTAGGGACTGAACTCTCAGATCCTGCCATGTCTTCTGCATTACAAATGCAGATTCTTTACCACTGAGCCACCTGGGAAGCCCATAGATATAGAGGAGATTTCGTTAATAATGAAGACATTCTTTAGGAAATAAATGATTTGTGAGTATATAAAAACTATCAAAATTGGCACAGGAAGAAAACTTAGAGAGACTAACAATCATGAAAGGAATAGGAAATACTATTAAATCTCCTTTAAAAGTCATCAGGCCTAGACAGTTGGTGGTAGAGTTCCTTTACACCAGTGGTTCCCAATTGATAAGTGTGTGTTTAGGGGATTTAACCCTAAGGGGGGTAATTTGGAAATGTCTGGAGACATTTGGGCTTGTCACAATGTGGGAGTTGAGGGAGTGCTACTGACATTTCATGGGTAGAGACCAATGATGATGCTAAACATCGTATATTGCAGAGGACATATCCTACAACAAAGATTTATCCTTCTCAAAATGCCAATAGTGCCAAAGCTGAGAAACTCTGCTGTACACTTCTAAAAAAAAAAGCAATTTCTATGCTATATGTGACATGTGAACATATAAGAAAAGGAGGGAGCTCCTCAAAGCAGCTTCTAATGCAAATATTACTGATACTCAAATATGAGAAAGATAATACCAAAAACATATAGGCCCCTGTAGATTAATTTTATATATATATACACAGACACACACACACACACACACACACACATATTTATGTAACAACAACAAAAAACAAGGATCAAATCTAGAAGTATATATAAAACATATGTAATAATGGGTTTTATTATTGGTAAGAATGCATAATATGAGATCTACCCTCTTAAATTCTTGAGTGTACAATACAGTATTAACTATAGATAGTGTTATACATCAGATCTCTGGAAGTTATTCATTTTGCATAAGTGAAACTTTTTACCTGTTAAACAGCAATTCTCGATTTCCATCCCCTTGGCAACCACCATTCTACTCTCTGTAAGTTTGACTAGCTTCTTCATATAAGTTGAATCATGTAGTATTTTTCCTTCTGTCTCTAGCTTACTTCACTTAATGTAACATTTTCCAGGTTCACCCATGTTGTCACAAATGGTGGGATTTCCTCTTCTAAGGCTTAATAATATTACATTACATTTTTCTCTCTCCACTGATCTGTCAGTGGACATTTAGGTCATTTCCATAACTTGGCTATTGTGAATTATGCTGCAATAAATGGAAATGCAGGTATATACTTGAGATTCTCATTTTAATTCTCTTGGATAAATACCAGAAGTAGGGCTGATGGTAAATATGAGAATTCTAATTTTAATTTCCATATTTTATATGCTTAAATATATTTATATATATTTAGTTTTTTATGCTCTTGTCCATAATGGCTGCACCATTTTAAATTTCTACCACAACATAAAGTGGTTCTAATTTCTTCTCACCAACAACACTTATTATCTTTTGTGGGATTTTTTTGATAATAACTAAACTAACAGGTGTGAGGTGATAGATCACTGTTTTTTATTTGTATACTAATGATTTCATACATTACTGAGATAAAGTTATTATATAATGTTTGAAAATTTGTTAGTATAATTAATTATTGATACACACTGCTGCTGCTGCTAAGTCATTTCAGTCATGTCTGACTCTGTGCGACCCCATAGATGGCAACCCTAGGAAACTTTAATTCCTTTTTCAGTTAATTTTATTGTGGTTAAAATATAACATCAAATTTACTATATTAAACAACAAGTTTACTATATTCATAAATGCACAGTTCAGTAGTATTAAGTATAGTCATATTGTTGTACAACAGATCTCTACAACCATTCATCTTACAAAACTGAAACTCTACTCATTAAACACTAATTTTCCCTCCTTCCTACCCACAGCTTTTGGCAACCATCTTTCTACTTTTTGTTTTTATTATTTGACAAGTTAAGATATTTTACATGAATAGAAGTATCTAAAGGACAGTATCTGTCCTTTCATTTTGTTTTGTTTTGATTGCACCACCCAGCTTGTGGGATCTTAGTTCCCCTACCAGGTACTGAACCTGGGCCCCTGACAGAGAAAGCACTGACTGGAACACCAGGAAGTTTTGAGTATCTGTCCTTTTGTAATTGGCTTATTTTACTTAGCATAATATCCTCAAGATGAATCAAAATTAAGAATGTGACAGGATTTCCTTCTTTTCTGAGGTTGTATTGTATTCCATTGTGTATACATATATACCACATTTCCTTTTTTTCCCAATTTTACTGAAACGTAACTGACATTTAACCTTGTGTAAAATTAACATGCATGTGATGACACATTTGAATACTGTGAAATGATTGTTATAGTAGGTTTAGTTAATACCTTCATCATATCAAATAATTATCACTTCTTTTGTGTGGTAAGAACATTTAAAATCTACTTTCTTAACAACTTTCAAGTATATAATACAGTATTGTGGCACAGTGGTAAAGAATCTACCTGAGAATGCAGAAGACACAGTTTCAATCCCTGGGTCAAGAAGATCCTCTGGAGTAGGAAATGAAAACACACTCCAGTGTTCTTGCCTGGAGAATCCCATGGACAGAGGATCCTGGTGTGCTACATTCTGTGGGATTGCAAAGAGTTGGATAGACTGAGGGACTGAGCACACAGGTGTAATCACCAGCATGGAACTTTGTACCCTATGTCAAAATCTTCCCATTTTCCCTATGCCCAGTTCCAGGAAACCACCATTCTATTCTCTTGATAGAACTTAATGATGGAGCCTGAGAAGCAATTAGCAGGATCCATGCCCCTCTGCTGCCCTTTGAGAGTGCTATCTGCTGCTATCTCAGCCTGCTTCCACCCCCTAACCCGCAGTTATGCAGCTCATGACTTAGGATTCTGGATACCGGGATATGATAAAAATAGGCCTCTTTGGCAATGTCCCATATATCTAGGGGAAAGCTCAGTTATGTGCTCACTTTCCCAAACAGGAGAAATCACGGGCTGAGAAAGTGTTGCTTGGCACTGAGCTGTGCCACCTTTGGGGAGGGGTGATATGGATAAAGTCAAATTGGTGCCCTTGCTCTCCTCCAATGGGTCCAAAGCCATCTGGGTGTGTTTATTTGGTTGGTTTTTGGGGGAGTTTTGGCTCCAACTGTGCTGGAACTTCTCTGATGGAAACCAGAACTTCCACAAAAGCTCTCACTTGTATGTGATTGTCTAAGACAATGTTCTCCAGGAGTTACTATATGGTGATTGAGATTCATCTGGTTCCTGAATCACTGCAGTGTACACAGCCAGGACTGAGGTCAATGCACAATTATTCAATACATAGGTGAGTGAGATTCTTCACAGTTTCTTTGTTGTATGGTGCTGGATCCCGCAGTTCCCACAAAGACTTCTGTTTGTCCCTGGATAGGTATATAATTGTTGATGTTGGAGAGGGGGGATACACTGCAGGATGTCTTCTTCAGCCATGTTGCTGACATCATCCCCATATAAAATTTTAAAAGATGAGAAAACCTTCTCAATAAATAGAGAAAATATTTTAGGTAATTAAAAAAAAAAAGTCCCTGACAAACTTTTTAGCAATGAACAAAGCTAGTGGAGGTGATGGAATTCCAGTTGAGCTGTTTCAAATCCTGAAAGATGATGCTGTGAAAGTGCTGCACTCAATATGCCAGCAAATTTGGAAAACTCAGCAGTGGCCACAAGACTGGAAAAGGTCAGTTTTCATTCCAACTCCAAAGAAAGGCAATGCAAAAAAAAGCTCAAACTACCGCACAATTGCACTCATCTCACATACTAGTAAATTAATGATCAAAATTCTCCAAGCCAGGCTTCAGCAATATGTGAACCGTGAACTCCCTGATGTTCAAGCTGGTTTTAGAGAAGGCAGAGGAACCAGAGATCAAATTGCCAACATCCACTGGATCATGCGAAATGCAAGAGAGTTCCAGAAAAATATCTATTTCTGCTTTGTTGACTATGTCAAAGCCTTTGACTGTGTGGATCAGAAAAAAATGTGGAAAATTCTGAAAGGGATGGGAATACTAGACCACCTAACCTGCCTCTTGAGAAATCTGTATGCAGGTCAGGAAGCAACAGTTAGAACTGGACATGGAACAACACACTGGTTCCAAATAGGAAAAGGAGTATGTCAAGGCTGTATATTGTCACCCTGCTTATTTAACTTCTATGCAGAGTACATCATGAGAAACGCTGGACTGGAAGAAACACAAGCTGGAATCAAGATTGNGTTAGAACTGGACATGGAACAACAGACTGGTTCCAAATAGGAAAAGGAGTATGTCAAGGCTGTATATTGTCACCCTGCTTATTTAACTTATATGCAGAGTACATCATGAGAAACGCTGGACTGGAAGAAGCACAAGCTGGAATCAAGATTGCCAGGAGAAATATCAATAACCTCAGATATGCAGATGACACCACCCTTATGGCAGAAAGTGAAGAGGAGCTAAAAAGCCTCTTGTTGAAAGTGAGAGAGGAGAGTGAAAAAGTTGGCTTAAAGCTCACCATTCAGAAAACTAAGATCATGGCATCTGGTCCCATCACTTCATGGAAAATAGATGGGGAAACAGTGGAAACAGTGTCAGACTTTATTTTTTGGGCTCCAAAATCACTGCAGATGGTGATTGTAGCCATGATATTAAAAGATACCTACTCCTAGGAATTAAATTTATGACCAACGTAGATAGCATATTGAAAAGTAGAGACATTACTTTGCCAAGAAAGGTCGGTCTAGTCAAGGCTATGGTTTTTCCAGTAGTCATGTATGGATGTGAAAGTTGGACTATGAAGAAAGCTGAATGTCAAAGAATTGATGCTTTTGAGCTGTGGTGTTGGAGAAGACTCTTGAGTCCCTTGGACTGCAAGGAGATCCAACTAGTCCTTTCTGAAGGAAATTAACCCTGGAATTTATTTGGAGGGAATGATGCTGAAGCTGAAACTCCAGTACTTTGGCCACCTCATGCGAAGAGTTGACTCATTGGAAAAGATTCTGATGTTGGGAGGGATTGGGGGCAGGAGGAGAAGGGGAGGACAGAAGACAAGATGGCTGGATGGCATCACGGACTCAATGGACGTGAGTCTGAGTGAACTCCGGGAGTTGGTGATGGACAGGGAGGCCTGGCGTGCTGTGATTCATGGGGTCTTCCAACTAGTCCTTTCTGAAGGAAATTAACCCTGGAATTTCTTTGGAGGGAATGATGCTGAAGCTGAAACTCCAGTACTTTGGCCACCTCATGCGAAGAGTTGACTCATTGGAAAAGATTCTGATGTTGGGAGGGATTGGGGGCAGGAGGAGAAGGGGAGGACAGAAGACAAGATGGCTGGATGGCATCACGGACTCAATGGACGTGAGTCTGAGTGAACTCCGGGAGTTGGTGATGGACAGGGAGGCCTGGCGTGCTGTGATTCACGGGGTCACAAAGAGTCTGACACGACTGAGCGATTGAACTGACTAACTGACTGATGATAGCCTAGTGATGAAGAATCTGCCTGCAATGCAGGAGACCTGGGTTTGATCCTCAGTTTGGGAAGGTTCCCTGGAGGAGGGCATGACAACCCACCCCAGCATTCTTGCCTGGGAAATTCCGTAGACAGAGGAGCCTGGCGGGCTGCAGTCCATGGAGTCGCAAAGAGTCAGACATGGCTGAGTGGCTAAGCAGCAGCAGCAAGATACAGACATTAATTTCTTATAAATTTGACTGATCTAATAGATAGCATTCGTATGTGCTAAGATGCTTCAGTCATGTCCGACTCTGTGCAACCGCATGGACTGCAGCCTGCCAGGCTCCTCTGTCCATGAGATTCTCCAGGCAAGAATACTGGAGTGAATTTCCATGCCCTCCTCCGGGGTATCTTTCCTGACCCAGGCATTGAACCCGTCTCTTGTGTCTCCTCCACTGGTAGGCAGGTGCCTTACCACTAGACAGGAAGAGTACTGGTAAATTTTACTAACTTACAACTAGCAAAATAAGAAACTACTCAAAGGTGTGAATACCAGGAGGAGAAGGTCAGGTGGGGCTGTCTTGGAGTCTGGTGACCACAGCTCCCTTCATTTTCTTTGGGCCACTGTAGGAGAAGGTGAGAGCTTTCAAGTTGCTTCAGATTTGGCCTTTGTAAATTAAATGTCCTGGTAGAATGACTCTAAGAAACCTTGGTGCTATAACAGAAAAATACTAGTTGCTAAAAATTCAGATATGAAAGAGAGGTTTGCAGAAGATGCAGCTGAAACTTTCTCCTTGGCCTCTAGAAACACACCTGCTGTCACAGTTCTCTTGCTGCCTGTCAAATTTTCACATGGAAAACACTCCTCCTGCGCTCAAGTGAATTAGCTTTTGCTGGGTAATCTCACACCCCTCTTAATCTAATACACATATATACTTACAACAAGTGCATATTCTACAAAAGTCAGCACAGCTCAAGGGGCCTAGTTCTCTCTTGGAAAAGTTGGCAGGATCGACATCATTTTCTTCTTGTGTCCTGGGGTATTTCTACTTGGTGAGACCTAGTGCCAACTTCTTTGCTCCCAGTCATGACAACACTTGGACACCAGGAATGGTCTCATTAAATTGGAAAAGGCTTGGGTTGGAATCTGTGATTATGTCTCTGGCCAGTTCCTTTTACTCATCAAACGATTTATCTTCTTGCTTTCTTTCATTCTATACAGAGCAAGGGAAAACATATGGTATAGATAAATTAAGAGCATGCAGGACTAGGGCAGCTCTTTAGGCTCTGGAAAGCTGCCCCATCCCTAACTGGACTGAAAGTCCTGCTCAGTGTCTTTCCCCTCCTCTGGGGCCAGCCACAAATCTCAGGCAAGAAAGTTCAAGACTATCAACATTTAGAGCAAAACTCTGAGTTGGACTGTAGGCCCTGGGCGTGCCTTTCATTTTGTGTTATTACTTTATTTTGCTTCAGAAGACTTGATTCAAGGCTTTTTTTTTTTTCTTCTTCTTTTACAACATTTAGTAAGCATCTCTCTTCTCTGGGTAGATTCCCTGGTGGCCCAGATGGTAAAAAGACTGCCTGCAATGCAGGAGACCTGGGTCTGATCCCTGGATCAGGAAGATACCCTGGAGAAGGAAATGGCAACCCACTCCAGTATCCTTGCCTGGAAAATCCCACGGATGGAGGAGCCTGGCAGGCTACTGTCCGAGGATCTCAAAGAGTCGGACACAACTGGGCCACTTCACTTTCACTTCTCTGGCTATCATCATCACTGTATCTTAATAAGCATTTACTCAGCACGCACTGTGTGTCAGCAGGAGTGAGAGGCACTGTCAACATGGAGTTCAAGCTTTAGTGGGATAGATATCTAAGTCGTAGGTGCTAAAGCTGGGATAAGTGCCGATGTCAGTGGAAGGCCAGTAGGAGACTTCACCGAGGAGATGATACATGAGCTGAACGTTTAAAGAGAATAGTTCACAAAAGATGAGAAAGTGATTGATAGGATCCCCACCACCTCCACACATGTCCAAAACTAGAGAGATATGGACCCCAGGGGAGTTTGGGGGCAAAGGTAAGAAGTGAGGCTTATTTTGTGGTCAAACAGGAAAGGATTTGCTGCACTCTTTGGCTGAATTGCCCTACCTCTCTCCTCTTACCTCACAGGAAGCCATCAAATTATGCTGTAGAGCCCAACAGCCAACTAGGAGAAAATCTAAGAACACCTACTATGCACACTGGGAAGCTTTGGAGGTTTTCATGTAGAAAAGTAAAACTAGCATGTGTATGTGCAAGAGAGAGAGAGAAGTAACTGGCATTTAGCAGTTAGAGATTTGAGAGTGAAACCAGTTAGAATGTAATACTATATTAATATATAATATATACCACATAATATATAACTGAGATTTATTACAGGATTTGGCTCACTTGGAAATTAAGAAGTCTCATGATGCGCCATTTGCAAGCTCTAGAACTAGGAGAGTTGACAGTATAATTCAATCCAAGTCCAAAAACTTGACAAGTAGGAACACCAGTGTCCAAGAGCAGGAGATGGCTGTCCCAGGCAAGCAGAGAGAGAATTTTCCTTTTTGCTCTGTTCTGACCCTCAATGGATCAGATGGTGTCATCCACATTGGTGAAGGGAATCTTTATTCAGTCTCCCGATTCAAATGCTCATCTCTCCCAGAAACACCGTCACAGACACATCCAGTTTTACCAGGTAGCTGGGCATCACTTGCCCAGCCAAATGCACATATAAAATTAACCATCAAGGAGGCTGTTGTGCTAGCCCAGTCAAGACTCATGGGGGCCTTAGCAGTGGAAATCAGAGTTTATTCAGAATCTTATTTGTGTCCCCAGCTGAACCTGGAACCCCTTCATAACCTCTTCTTTGATGTCACTGCCCAGACTTGCTTGAAGACTGGGGGTAACAAGGGATCCAGTAAAGAAAGATAGAAAATGAAGTCGTTCAGTCGTGTCCAACTCTTTGCGACCCTATGAACTGTAGCCCACCAGGCTCCTCTGTCCATGGGGATTCTCCAGGCAAGAACACTGGAGTTGGTTGTCATTTCCTTCTCCAGGGGATCTTCCTGACCCAGGGACCCAATACCTGCTGTTAGTTTGCTCCACCTTTTTTTTCTACTCTTAATGAGATAACTATGACTCGGGGCAACTTCCATCTGTTGTTTTTCTCACTGCTTGGGCTGAGCAACAAATGTAAATCCTCGTTTAGCAGCAGTCTTTTCATGTTTCCCTGTTTTCTCAGCTCAACATGTGTGAGGCTGTCAGCATGCGTCAGGCTTTGTGCTGTGTGGTAGGACTGCAAAATAAATAAGCCCGAACACTTGCAGAAAGTACTACCTTGGTGGTGGTATTGGTAGGGGTAGGGTGGGGTGGGGGGCACTCAGTTTATAAGAAGTCAGACTTACAATAACACTGTTACTACATATCTGTGAGGACACTGATTAAGGGGTCATGAATTCAGCCTGATTTTGGTAGTAGGTAGTAGGCTGCAGTCCATGGGGTCGCTAAGAGTCAGACACGACTGAGTGACTTCACTTTCACTTTTTACTCTCCTGCATTGGAGAAGGAAATGGCAACCCGCTCCAGTGTTCTTGCCTGGAGAATCCCAGCGACGGGGGAGCCTGGTAGGCTGCCGTCTCTGGGGTCACACAGAGTCGGACACGACTGAGGCGACTTAGCAGCAGCAGCAGCAGGTAGCAGAAGTTGAAGGGAGATTACATTTTCTTGTGACTGATAAATGAGTTGAGTTTAGTTTGATGAACAGAATGGAGAAAATGGGGGGAAAGGCACAGGGAGCAAGGCAGCAGGGGCAAACAGAAGGCATGAGTGCTTACTAGGGAAGCCCATTTGCAGTTCCATGGCCCCTTCCTCCCGCCCTCAGTCTGTGACATGGCAGTTGGCATAGCAGTTGAATGTGTCCTCCAGAGCCTGGTAGAAGGCAGGGCAAAGACCTTTGAAAGTATGGCATGGGCCAAGGGCATGACATAAACTGATTAGAACCAACTAGTACAAGAGGGCAGATGAGTTGTCTTCCATTAGACCTTCCGTCTTGGAAAGGTTAACTAAATTTTCTCTGGTTTAGTTTTCTCATCTGTAAAATGAGGATATGACTATTGACTTTGCAAGGCTGTTGTAAAAGTTGAACAAGTTAATCCATGTAGAGTAATTAAAACAGTGCCTGCCACACAATGAGGGAACCATAGAGGTTCTTCTGGAATCTGGCATGCTTTAAATGTGCGACTTATAAACAGCAAGGTTAGGGAGCAAGGCAGCAGGGGCAAACAGAAGGCATGAGTGCTTACAAGGGAAGCCCATTTGCAGTTCCATGGCCCCTTCCTCCCGCCCTCAGTCTGTGACATGGCAGTTGGCATAGCAGTTGAATGTGTCCTCCAGAGCCTGGTAGAAGGCAGGGCAAAGATCTTTGAAAGTATGGCACGGGCCAAGGGCATGACATAAACTGATTAGAACCAACTAGTCCAAGAGGGCAGATGAGTTGTCTTCCATTAGACCTTCCATCTTGGAAAGGTTAACTAAATTTTCCCTGGTTTAGTTTTCTCATCTGTAAAATGAGGATATGACTATTGACTTTGCAAGGCTGTTGTAAAAGTTGAACAAGTTAATCCATGTAGAGTAATTAAAACAGTGCCTGCCACACAATGAGGGAACCATAGAGGTTCTTCTGGAATCTGGCATGCTTTAAATGTGCGACTTATAAACAGCAAGGTATAGTGTCTACTGGAATTTAATAAACCATTCTGATGGAAGTGGGGGCTGATGGGATGCTGAAGGTGAAATAGAGAGAACTGAAATTCACCCTGATGACCACCCCCACCCCAGAAGGGTTATGACATTGGCGTAATCTGGTGAACATTTGGTGGTCGGTCATGAGGTCAACTCAGCCTAGATTCTGTCATCCTGGTTTCCCAGGAGCTTTCCCAAAGATGCCTTAGGAGAGACTCAGGAGCAAGCCATTCTTCTGATGGCATTTGGAGTTCCTGGCACAGGGACTGTGGATTCCAGGAGAAGCCCTGGAGAGCTGGAGCCTCTGGAGTTGGCATGTCTTTGAAGTTAAAAGCGCTGGGCATCTGTGTACTTAGGCGGACGCCAGAGGCCACTGGGCTGAGCAAGGTCAATGTTATCCCAGGCATGGGGACAGCATGCCCTTCTGGCCCAGGAGCCAGCCTTGCTTGGCTCACTGAGAAGAACTTCAGCCATCAAGTAAGGCCAGAATGATTTTCACTGTGACATGGGAGAAGGAGCATTGAATTTGGAACCAGGAGCCCCTGGCAAATGTGATGTGAACCAGTCATTTCAACTCTCTGGGTCTCCCTTGCCTTCCCTGTGAAGCAGTCATACAGTTTAACCTGGCCCCACCCTCAATGTGCTGTCTATTGCAGAGTGGCTACAGGGGTCCAGTGAGATAAGGAGAATGGAAGTCCTCGTGAAAATGAGAGACCATGCAGTCCCTGAAGGCACCCTTGCTCTCCAGCCTTAGCTCAGTAATATTTTCCTACCATGTTAATCTACCTGTTAACATATCTGTTAATCTCCAGAAATTTTTGTTCTTTCTCCTTTCTTCCCATCCTTCCCTCTTTTCTTCAGTCTTTGGGATCTCAGCTTAGTTTTTTTGCTTTAAAAAAAAAAAATTATTTATTTGACTGAGCCGGGTCTTAGTTTCAGCACATGGACTCTAGTTGCAGCATGTGGGATCCAGCTCCCTGACCAGAGACAGAACCTGGACCCCCTGCACTGAGCCCCCAGAGTCTTAGCCACTGGACCACTAGAGGAGCCCCTCAGCTTAGTTATTGCTTCTTTGTCCCTAAGACTGAGCTGGGTATTATTTCTAGGTCCTTCCACACAAAGTCCCCTATATTTTCATTTTCTTAGTATTTTTTACAATCTGTTGGAGTGAGTGAGTGAAGTCACTCAGTCGTGTCCGACTCTTTGTGACCCCACGGACTGTAGCCCACCAGGCTCCTCCATCCATGGAATTTTCTAGGCAAGAGTACTGGAGTGGGTTGCCATTTCCTTCTCCAGGGGATCTTCCCAACCCAGGGATCGAACCTGGGTCTCCTGCATCGTGGGCAGACGCTTTGAATCCCACAATCCATTGGAATTACCTTTTAATTCACTCTTTCAGTGACAAGATTATCTTAGTTCCTCAAGGGTGGGATATCATTCCTGTAGTAATCCCAGAACTAGAACAGTCTGGGGATCCATATTGAATGAGTGAATGAGTGAACCACTAAATTGTTATACAGATGTAAATAGTTTATCATAATATTGTTAACCAACATTTAGAGTGTGACTCTCTTGTTCCAGGGTCTGAATTAGGCACTGGGGATACAAAGAAGGACAAGCAAAAATCTTCCTTTCCCTTCCCACTCACAGTAAAGTAGGGAAGTTTGGTGTATAAGTGGACAGTTACCACAGAGTGGAGATCAATGGGCCATAGGAGAATTACAGAGCAGACGCCAGGAGCCTTTGGAGTGCACCGTGACACTGGAAAGGTATGAGTTGTTGGTGCTGTCTTCTTGTTATTCAGTCACTAAGTTGTGACCAACTCTTTGCAGCCTCGTGGACTGTAGCACAAAAGGCTTCCCTGTCCTTCACTCTCTCCCGGAATTTGCTCAGATGCCTTATAGCATGTGATAGCGGAAACATCATAAAATGATTTTAAGCAACAGAGACAATGTTAGGTGTGTCAAGATGAAAATGCCTCCGGTCCAGTTCTCCCAATCTTCCCTTCCTCTCTTAAAAGTTTTCCCATTCCTGCTCCTCCTCCTAAAATAGACTCCAGGAAAAATGATGACATTGATCTATTTTAGGAAGAATGCCAAGGTTCCAGCATCCTCCCAAAGACCTGTTTTCAATTATGAAAATCTTCTTGATCAATCTTTCTTTCTCCAAAACTCCATTGAGCTATTTTTTTTTTTTTTTTTCCCAATTTTTCTGTGGATATGGAGTGAACAGGCTCTGTACTGGGAGCCAGGGAACCTATTGTCTAAGCCAAATTATAATTTACTCTGTGACCTTCTGCAAGTCACTTAATATCCCAAGAAGATTTTTTTCATATACAAGCAAGGTTTTTGATTCTAGGTGTGGTTATAAGATCCCAGTGTGAGGCTTAGAGCCATCTTTAAGGTCTGACTTCCTAGTCATTACCATTCCCCCTTCACAGATAGCCTATAAAAATCTTGTTAATTTTTCATTTATAACATTTTCTGTAGTCATGGCCTTTTTTCCTATCTCCAAATTTAAGATTTTACAAGTACCAATCCATCATTTTGAGGGTCCTCTCAGTAGGCCCCCAGTTAAGATAAAGAAAGGGAGATTCAGAGTCCAAAACAACATATAAAAAGATTGTCCTTGAAGAAGTGTAGGTATGTAGGATTGATCTGAGAGCCAAGAATATCTGGGATCCATGTAACCGGCAAAAATTACGATCTCTCTGAATCTCAGGAGAGTTCAAATTCAGACAAGTCTTAGTCCAGCCCTGGCCCTGAGAGGTAATATATTGAAAGAAAGAAAGTGAAACAGAGAGGAAAGGAAAGATCAAAGCAGGGAAAGAAAAATCACAAATATCCTGGCGTCATGCCTTCATACTCTTTGATCCAATAAGACCTCACAGTTCCCTAGGAGACCTGGATTTATTTATTATTTTTTTAAAGAGGGACACCAATAGTTTAATGGATGGACGGGTTTACACTTCTGAAGCGAGGTCCTAGAGAGACACACCACCGTGTTCTGTGCACAGCAGGCTGGGCAGGTGGCAGTCTTTGCTTCTTGGAGGAAGGTGAGTCAGTAACAGGGGGAGCTGACATCTGGTTGGCTTATTGGTTACCAGGAAAACCAACAGAGCGGCAAGCCTCTCATTGCTACCCTAGTGAGGGGCAAGCCCCTCGCTGCCCGTTTGATAAGAACAGTCACGGGCTGGGGCCTGGGGCAAGTACACAGGAAGCTCAGCCATGTGAGGAGGGCGAGGTGAAGCGGGCACGTAAGCAGGGGATGTACAGAGAGCGAGAGAGCAGCCGTCCTGAGTGGCCTGACCATAACTTGACCACAGCATACTCTGCACGACCCTTACAATTTCAGTGTGCCCCCCTTCTGTGATCTCCCTGGAGTCAGGTACGAAGATGGGCACTGGAACCAGATACCACAAATATAATACAGACAGCCACCTCTGGTTTTCACAAACCCTGGGCCAACCCGAGGAGCGGTGGGCCTCAGCTCTGAGAAAAGCATGTTGATGGCCTAGCCAGGAGTCAGCAGTCAAAGGACAGGTCTGCCACTCCATGTTATGGTGGGTGTCATTAGGGGTGGGCCCATTAAGTGTTTGCAAAGAAAAAAATAGTCCCACTGGTTGGACTTGTGTGTCCAAAAGCCAGCCTAATCCATTCAACACAGGACAGCCCAGAGTTGCTCGCGGGCAGTCAGTTGCACAGTGACGTTCACTGACAGGAGTCCTTCTAATGCAGGGATGTGGATTAATAGCTTCTTCATGCATTTGGCCCATGGCCATAGAGCTCTAGAGTGACAGGCAAGACTTGAAGTCATGCCTTTAAACTCAGGGTTCTTTGTGACCGGTAGATAAGCAGCATGACAAACACCAGAAACTCTTCTCTAGATTCTGGCTTCGTAGGATTTTTTTTT
>SJXQ01012161.1:257391-280403 GCA_006408695.1 Aepyceros melampus
GTAATTTATAGTTAAAGTAGAAAAAATAACATCTTAGACTTAATACCATGTAATAATGACATTCTTTTATTCTCTTAGGTCTCTTATAAGAAAGAATTTTAAGTGTTTCTTAAAAGGCTTATATCTTGGATACAAGGATATTTATTACTTATTTAAGATTAAAGGATATCCTAAAGTATCCATGAAATAACCAGAGTGGTATTTTATATTTTATAATATTAATAGTTTGTAAAATCCATCAATTATATAATTTAATCTTTATCTAGAAAGCTTCCTGAACTGACTTATTTGAAATATTTGTGTCATATCTACTGGATCTTCTATGTGGGAGTGACTATCACTTTTAAAAACAACACTTTGGCTCTTTTCTATAACCTTTCCTGGGTTAATCCAGGGTAATAATTGTCATAATTTTAATGTACTTTATCAATATTTCATTTAGAATTTTCATCTCTAGTTAATAGGGCAATGACCTTACTTTATTATAATATCCTTATCTAGCATTAGAATTACTATCACATAAAATTAAAATGACAGTGGCTTAGTGTGTGTCTCTCTGCCCAAAAAAAGCCTGAAGATGTAGGTTTAGGTAGTATATTTGGGAAGTGATCCAGAGTATGAGGAGAGAGAGAAGGAAAAGCAAAGCAAACAAACCAAAAAAGAAAGTTTTGTTTCAAAGCTACTGCTGTGGGAATTAGGGACCAGTTCTACTCAAGACGCCTGAGAGGTATACAGGACGTCTTCCAGAAATATCTGTAATACAGTCAAATGGAGGGTCTGCCAGATCCCTTCTCTGGTGGATCAAATTTTGACTTCAACTGTGTTAAGTACCACACTTGCAGGCTTCATTTGCCTCAGAATCAGGGTTCTAGCATACATTTAATTCTTAGGTGTAAGTCTGAGGCTAGAAAGCATAAAGTTGGCTGGCAAGGGAAGAGGCTGGTGGGTCTGAGCTTGAACATCTGCCACAGATACTAGAAGTGGGCTGAGTGGAAGGGACATGGGGATACCAAAAACCTTTGCTATCATCTGCTGCTTTTCTATTCTAATCCACTTGTGCTCATTCTGGTGTATTTTGTCACTGAGTCTTTAAGCTTGAAGCCTGAATATGTATTAAAGCCAAAATGCAAGTCCCTTTGTAACAAGCTACAGTCAATACTTCTGCAACTGACAATAGTTAATTAAGCCTATTAATTATATCAGTCATCTTTTTCTACTACACTTTTTAGACTTCACCATCACTGGCGCTTCTGTTTGTCCAGCTATTGTCCATATTGAGGTTGTCTTGATCTTCAGCCCTGGTGTCTGAACCCTCTCTGATCAATCCATGGTTTCTGTAATTGCCTATCCATCATTACCACCAACCAGATACAAAAGCATCAGAAGCTGCTCCAGACTTTTCTTACTAAAACAGAGTATAAAGGTATTTACAAAGTAAAACAAAATGTCTATATTACCAGATAATTAGTGTTGTGAATAAATATGCTAAATATACTATTTTCTTATGATTCTATTTAACATATCATGAGAAAGTTGTTATTGTTTAGGAAAACAGATTTATTTATTTTTTAAATTAATTTTTATTTTTTAGTTTGTTTTGCTTTACAATACTGTATTCATTTTGCTATACATTGACATGAATCAGCCATGAGTGTACATGAACTCCCAATCCTGACCTCCCCCCCTCCCGNCAGACACGACTGAGTGACTAAGCACAAGGAGAAAAGAGAAGCAGGAAGTCAAACGTCTTATGTAAAGACTTGCTCCTCACTGGTCAGATAAGCATAAAAATGATGTACTAGAAAACTGAAAGGAGTTAAGTGTGACTAAAGAACAGAGTATACATGAGGAAAGGGCTGGCGACAGGGTTAGAAAGGTGGTTCAGCTATGCAGTACCCCAAAAGGCCTGGTAAAATCAATATTCGAAGAATGATGAGGATCTGTGGAATGGTTTAAGAATGGAATAATCTGATTGGCCCTTTACAACTATTATTTTTCTATAAAAAAGAGAACTTGATACATGATCAAAGCATGCTAAAATGCTTTGAGAAAGAAGAGGTGGTGAATAAATGATACTTGTATGAGTAGATACTCATTTGGAAAAAAATTAGAATCCTATCATGTATAAAAATAAGTCATGCTATATTAAAGAACCAAGTATGAGAAGCAAAATGTTGAAGTGACTAGATGAAAATATATTCATGAAATAGGAGGAAAAAATTTATTAAGATGCACAATAACATGAAACTGGATTTAACTAAACTAAAACAAAATATTCTGTATCATGACACTACTAAAAAAAAGTTGGCTTAAAGCTCAACATTCAGAAAACTAAGATCATGGCATCTGGTCCCATCAGTTCACGAGAAATACATGGGGAAACAGTGGAAACAGTGGCTGACTTTATTTTTCTGGGCTCCAAAATCACAGCAGATGGTGATTACAGCCATGAAATTAAAAGATGCTTACTCCTTGGAAGAAAGTTATGACCCACCTGCTGCTGCTAAGTCACTTCAGTCATGTCCGACTCTGTGCGACCCCATAGACGGCAGCCCACCAGCCTAGATAGCATATTCAAAAGCAGAGACATTACTTTGCCAACAAAGGTCCATCTAGTCAAGGTTATGGTTTTTCCAGTGGTCATGTATGGATGTGAGAGATGGACTGTCAAGAAAGCTGAGCGCCAAAGAATTGATGCCTTTGAACTGTGGTGTTGGAGAAGACTCTTGTGAGTCCATTGGACTGCAAGGAGATCCACCAGTCAATCCTAAAGGAGACCAGTCCTGGGTGTTCATTGGAAGGACTGATGCTGAGGCTGAAACTCCAATACTTTGGCCACCTCATGTGAAGAGCTGACTCATTACAAAAGACCCTGATGCTGGGAGGGATTGGGGGCAGGAGGAGAAGGGGATGACAGAGGATGAGATGGCTGGATGGCATCATGACTCGATGGACTTGAGTCTGAGTGAACTCTGGGAGATGGTGATGGACAGGGAGGCCTGGCGTGCTGCTATTCATGGGGTCGCAAAGAGTCGGACACGACTGAGTGACTGAACTGAACTGAACTGATGACAAGCCATAATTATTGAGAAAAGATCACAGCAATGTTTACAATTATAAAATGATTAGTATTCATACTAACTATAAAGGACTCTTACAAATCAATAAAAAACACAATAGAAAAATATAGATAATTCACAAAGAAGAAGCATGAATGGTCGGAAGCAAATGAAAAGATGTGCAACCTTATAAGTAGTCAATCTAAAGCAAATCAATGCCATAATTAATTTCATTACACTCATCATACTGGCAGAAACTTTAAAATCTGAAAATACCAGCTGTTGATGAGAAAATATGGAAATGGAGACACAGTCCTGATGGGTACAACCACTTTGGAGAAACAATTTGGCAGTATCTAGTGAAACTGATTATATACCTGCTCTGCAGCCAAACAATCCCAATTGTGAATATATACAGCAAAGAACGCCTTCACATGGGCATAAGAATGTGTACTTCAGTGTGTTTTTAATGATAGAAATTAAGAAGATTTTCAATTTTCTTCAATGGAGAAAGGATAAATAAATTGTAATATATACATACAATGAAATAAAATTAAAATAAACTAGATCTACATTTACTGACATGGAATAATTAAAAATGTTGAATGAAACTGTAAGTTGCAGAGATATTCATACAATATATACTTTTACATAAATCACTAAAACAAAGTACAGTGCTATATATTGCAAAAGTATAAAAATATGAAAGGAAGGCTGCTCCCCTCAGGACAGTGCTTCCCTCACAGTAGGAAGAAAGGAGAGACAGAACAAGATGGAGAACAAAAGAACAAAGAAGGGAGCTACCATGAATGAACAACCTCCTGTTTCCTCAAAAGAAAAAATAAGTACTTCTCCACATGTTTGGAATTATTTCATGGTTAAAAGCATATTATTACATGTTACAAAGTGGATGAACTTCGAAAACTTGCTAAGTGAAAGAAACCAGACACAGAGGTCATACATTATATGATTTCATTTATATGAAATATTTAAAGTAAGCTAAATGCATAGAGACAGAAAGCAAATTACTGGTTGCCAGGGGTTGGAGGAAGGCATGGGTTGGGGAATGACTTAATGGATACAGGGTTTCCATTTGGGGTGATAGAATTAAACAGAGGTAATTATTGCACAACACTGCAAATGTACCAAATGCCACTGAATTATATGCTTGAAAATGCTTAATTTTATGTTATATGAATTTTAGCTCCTCAATTTAAAAAAATTGTTTTAAGCACATTACACTTTTAGGAGTAGAATAAGACTAAAAATAGAATAATCAGTGAGGAGACTCTCAAAGTAATTATGAGGTGATTTGGCCTGAACTACGACAATGGCAGAGAGCACATTTAAAAAAATGGATAAATTCAACAGTTGCTTTTCCGAGAGAAGTTTGTAACCAGCTGAACGAGGAGACAGAAGAATCCTGAGGAGTCAAAAGAGAAGGAAGATTTCTGATCTTCTTCTAGTATAAGAAGAAGATTTCCCTAGGAAGGGCAACCCAGGAGAAGAAGCAAATTTAACAGGAGAAGTATTAATTTGGTTTGGAATATGCTGACTGTGCAATGCCTACGGTCTGCACAAATAAAGATATTTAGCAAGCAGCCCAGGAAAATCGAGTCTAGACTTACGTATAGAGGCCACGGGAATAGATGAGATTGCCCCCAGCAATAAAGTGAAAATAAAAAGCTATAGTATAAAACCCTAAGCAATACCAACATCAAGATCCTCCAACAGAGACCTATAGAGGTAGAAGCCAAGAAAATGTTTCACAAAGGAAAGGGCAGTCAAAAAAGCCCCAAACTGCTGAGGTATCAAAATAAGCACTGAAGCAGGTCTTCAGGAATATGGTGGTCTTTAGAGATTTTAGTGAGAGCAATTTCCTCCCATGCTGCAGGAAAGTCAAGTAGAAAAAAACACATCAAATGTTTAACAACCCAATACCCTCAAGATTAATGATATAGGTACCAATAAAATCAGAGACATTTCAGTGAGAAAGAACTTTGGCTAGAAAAGAACCAAGAAGGAAAAGAGAGATGACAGCTGATCCTCTTGAGGATTACAAAAAGCCACTTTCCACAGACCTGAAAACTACACTAGGGTTTCTCAAATTTTTCTACCAGAAAATTCTTTTCTATCAAGAATACAAGAGAAAGTCATGACACAGCACTTGCCTTCTCGGGGTAGGCAAGAACTCTAAGGTATACAATTTGTTCTTAAAAATCCATGTAAACTGTGCATTTGACTCATAAAAACAGGAGCGATTATTCTAACATAAAAGTGTTTCTTCTCATTTTCAATTAAAATTATTGTTCCAGATAGGTGTTCCATGTTTATCGTGCAACTTCCCATATGGCCCTCCCACCATTCTCATACGCATCATATGCATATACACACTATATCCTCCCACTTTGAGAAACATGGAGGGCATGCTTCATTTCCTCTGGAAATTTCTGCAGAAGAATCTGCTGGAGCACAAGGCTGATGAACTACTACATGATGTATAAACATTTTTTCCTTTCCCTTTTCTTAAAACTATCTTCAACCTTCAAAGTATGTTTCGTGAACTGAATGGCTACATCCATGTGGAAAGAACTTTAATTACACCACTTCCTCATCTTTCTTGACAGAAGAGTCCTAATTTATCAAGTATTCTTTACATGGAGGTTGATGCAAAGCTTTCAAATCACTTTTCTCTAAACCTTTCCCATTTATTTCCCAAGGCATAGACATGGTTTGGTAAAGAAGTCCTTATGCCTTTGGGACAAGACAGCTTCAGCCTAAATGAGGTCATTAAAACAAAACATCAAGTTCCCAGTGCCCTAAGATTCTAAGCCAATGACCTACAGAATGTTCCAGGTGATCTTAATTTCCCTGGCACAGCACAGTAAGAGTACTGTAATATAATGCAAAATGTCTCTAAAGAGAAACTAGATACTGGCCTGAGTCTTGCCAATACACAGTTAAATAATACCAAAGTACCCCTTTCATCTGAATACTGGGCTTCTTCACCCTTCCCAAGAATGAAAGTAATCTTCTACTCTGAATGTGGGTTGACGGAAAAGCTTTTACTGGACTTAGTCCCATAAAGTATACATGCTTTTTAACTGGCACACATGGGCTGGTAAGACTGAAAATGCTTACAAGGAGACCAAAGAGATAAGAACAGCACTTATTCTGAGCAACGGTAATCCAGATTTAGAATGTGCTAATAGTGGTAAATCAATACTCAAAAGTTTATTCTGATGAGGATCTCTTTTAACATCTAACAATATCAGAACCTTCCCAGTAACGAAACTAAATTTTACTTTCCTAAGTTTTCTTCCAAACTCTTCACCATTTATATTAAACTATCAGTACCTTCTCAAACATGCCCTCATTCCTGCTCTTAATAATACCTACTTCCTCTGCCCCTTTCCCATGCATTGTTTCATTCATTTATTCTTTCATTCAGCAAAATTTACTGTTGCCGTTTAGTCGCTCAGTTGTGTCCAACTCTTTTGACCCCATGGACTGCAGCACGCCAGGCTTCCCTGTCCTCCACCATCTCCCGGAGCTTGCTCAAACTCATGTCCATTGAATCGGTGATGCCATCCAAGCATCTCATCCTCTGTTGTCCCCTTCTCCTACTGCCTTCAAACCTTCCTAGCATCAGGGTGAGGGTCTATTAAATGCCAGACACTACTCTATCTACTGGAAACTGAATAGCATATAAAATAAAGTCCCTGCCCTCACATGGCTTATATGCTAGTGGAAAAAGGTACTGGGAGAATAAACAGATACATGTATAACATATAATATGCCAGCTGACAGTAAGTGCTAGAGAATAATTAAGCTGAATAAGGGAGAAAAGAGTGCAGAGGTGACAGAAAGCAACATCAATCTCTGAATTCCATCTGAGCTAAAATTCATTTTTAATGATCAACCATTCAATAAATCAATTAGGGCCTCTTATAATGTAATCAAAAATTGAACTGTAAACCACCCAACTATTTGCTACCCAATCAGATTAATTCATTGTCTCAATTTCTGGACAGCTTATCAAAAAAGCCAACACTCTTTCACTTAAATATACTTTGTTCAAAGTAAAACACTCAGAAAAATATGGGAGAAAAATGTTAAATTTATTACACCTTGGCCAAACCAACATGCTGCTGAGGTTTTTGCATGACTTTTTTCCAATTTTTTTTAATACAATGCTTTTGTTTTATAATGTACTTTATACATTCATCAAAAGTTTAGGGATAGATACTGTTTACAGTAGGCAAGACATGGAAGCAACCGACAGATGAATGGATAAAGAAGATGTGATATACACACACACACACAATGGGATATTACTCAGACATAAAAAGAGTGAAATAATTCCATGTGCAGCAACATGGGTGGACCTGGAGATTATTATACTAAGTAAGCCAAACAGACAAAGACAAGTATTATATGATATAACTATGAACTTTTTTTACAAAACATAAACAGACTCAGACACAGAAACAAACTTACAGTTACCAAAAGGGAAATGGAATAGGAGAGGGATAAATTAGGAGTTGGCAATAAGCAGACACAAACTACTATACATAAAATAAACAACAAAAGTCCTACTGTATAGCACAGGGAATTATATTCAATCCCATGTAATAAACCACATGGAAAAGAATATGAAAAAGAATATATATATATTACATATATATACCTGAATCACTTTTTATACCAGAAATTAATACAACACTGGAAATCAACCATAAATCAATTCTGAAAATTTTAATCCTTCTAAATTAAACAATAAAAAAGGTTTAAGACTGTAAATTTAAGCATTCAATTTAAGAAAAATGTCAACTATACAAGTGGAAAAGTTAGTCCTCCCTCTCAAATCAATCAGACAAATCAGACTAATGTTCTGTCAAATAAAGTCCAGCTTTACTTTTCAATTCAAATGGAGGGATCAATATGCATTCTGAGAAAAAATATTTTAAAAACCAGTAAAAATTAATTATCAAACATATTTTCTAAAGAAATAGCTGAAAGCACTCAAAATTAAAATAATACAGAATCTAGAGTTCTGAGTAGTATGATGAAGTGCTAGGAAGGCCATGGAACTCCTTTGATAATTGTGTGAATGTAGTACATTTACACCTTGATTTTCAGCTTTTGGATGTAATTTTTAACAATTAAGTATAAATTAGAAATGGTTTCATTAATTATAGTATTCATCATGATAAAGTTTTCTTATGGTTTTAATGAAAGCAACTGTATATACTTCTAAAAATTAGTCTAGTGTATTTTATTGATGCTTAGTCATTGCTTAGTCACCTAAGTAGTATCCAACTCTTTTGGACTTCATGGACTGTAGCCCACCAGGCTCTTCTGTCCATGAGATTTCCCAGGCAAGAAGACTGGAGTGGGTTGCCATTTCCTTCTCCTTGGGATCTTCCCAACCCAAGGACTGAACCCAAATCTCCTGGATTATCAGGAGGATTCTTTACCACTGAGCCACCTTGGGAGCCCATTTGATTAATAGAAAGTGGAAAATACTAATGTATGTTATGATTAAATAGGTTGGGAATTGACTGGAATGAATAGTTCATTATATAATTTGATACAATACCACAATACTAAGAAAGACACATAAAAGCTGAAAAAAATATATGTATAAATTATATCCTTGAGATGCTCCTGCATACAATCCAAGACTGCCCTTTTCAGGACTGAAGAACTAATTCTCCCAGCTGTTATAGTGTTAGTCACTAAGACCTGGCTAAGGGTTGGGGATGGGGCATGCAAAATATCAGGCACGACTGAGTGGCTAAGGACAAGGCTTCCCAGATGGCTAAGTGTAAAGAATACACCTGCCAATGCAGGAGCTGAGAAGGTCCCCTGAAGGAGGAAATGGCAACCCACTCTAGTATTCCTGCCTGAGAAACCCCATGGACAGAGGAGCCTGTGGGCTACAGTCCATCGGGTTGCAAGAGTCAGACATGACTGTGCGACTAAGCACACACGCGCACGCAAGGCTTCCCACCTGTCACTGCTCTCAGCTGAGGAGAATCACCACGTTCAAGCCCAGGTAACTGCTGAGCAGCCTCTGAGCCCTAATCTGAACAATTCTACAGGGCCTTTGCAGCTCTAGCTCCTATGAGATCAGCTGATGCTTCTGCTGTGGCTGCACGGCACCCCAACTTCTCCTGTGCTCATCCCACAGACAGTGTTTCCAAGTGCCCTGAGCCCCAGCATACTTCCTGCAGGAAAACCTAGGCTCCAAGTCGGCTCCCTGGGGAACTTCCCTCATCCACAGAACCCACTTAGTAATATATATAACATCAGGTGTTTGTAGGTGCATTTTCTTCCAGCTGTGGATATATCTCACGTGTTGAGAACAGTGGAAAATACATATAAATTACATTTAAATACATCACAAAAGGCCATTTTCAGCATTCAGTATTTCCCACCGATGTGCTCGCTCTTTGCTTTGTTCTTAGGAAACTCTCCCTCAAAAGTTATATATTCTTTGACAACCAGTCAGTAGAGGGAAGAACTAAGTCAGTAAATGTAAACTGAAAAACAGAAAAAGTCAAAATTGTCATTACTCCCATCATATATCTAAATTCAGAATGTTTCAACACCAGCCAAAATCCTTATTTCTAACCATGTTGCCCCTTAACAAAAATATAAGGCATAAAAAGACAAGAACCCCTTCTGATTTGTTGCACTCTGATTAATCATTAAAGGAAGCTTTCCCTGTGTGTGATGCCCTGGAGGTTTTCATGCCCCAGGGTGATGCACCAAGTGAGACAGTTGCTGCGAACACAGGTAGCTGTTGGGAGGAAGTACACACGAAGGATGAGGATCTGGAAACTATTACCTTAAATCTCTGAGTTTGTAAATCTCTTGGAAAGTCTTTCTGTACATCCACAGGGTCTATGTCTCCCCATTTCTACATCACAGCACTGGCCTAAATCATTCATCGATGACATTAATAGGCAATAATTTAAAACACTTGCTATAATAATAGGGCTTCCCAAGAGGTACTACTGGTAAAGAACCAGCTTGCCAACACAAGAGACATAAAAGACATGGGGTGGGGAAGATTCCCTTGGAGGAGGAAATGGCATTCCCCCCCCCCCCCGCCCCAGGATTCTTGCCTGGAGAATCCCATGGACGGAGGAGTCTGATAGGCTACAGTCACACAGATTCGGACATAACTGAACTAACTTAGCACATACACGCTCGTGGTTCAGATGGTAATGAATCTGCCTTCAATGCCGGAGACCTGGGTTCAATCCTTGGGTCGGAAAAATCCCCTGAAGGAAAGCATGGCTACCCACTTCAATATGCTTGCCTGAAGAACCCCATGAACAGAGGAGCCTGGACAGTCCCTGGGATCACAAAAAGTCAGACATGACTGAAGTGACTTAGCACGCATGCATGCACACTGTAATAACATCTACCCCTTGCTCTGAGAGACTCATATTAAAAACCCAACATATTTACACTTATTTTTTTTCTAAATGCGTAGATTTTAAGCACACAATAAACTGGAAGTGTAACAATCCACCATGTACTTATCACTTATAATTCCATTAAATGAGAATAATGATTAAAATCAGAAATATGTCCACTGATTTCATTACACATGATCAAAATTTCCTATGTGCATAATGAAAGAAAAAGATATATACTGCTAAAATCCCACAGGTCTATGAACCTAGTATATTAGCTTTTTGTAAATAGAATCTGTTAATAAAATTAAAAATATGTTTTAATGTTTTAAAATTTGATGAAGAGGAAAAAGATGACTGACAATAATTAGAATAAATATGCCAAATATAGTTTGTTTAATTGGTTTTAATTATTTATCTTCAATAATCCATTTATTCATTTTTCCTTAAAAGAATCCAAGAACAATAAAACCACTGCATTTTATTTGGAAAGGAAAAAAAATAACTAGAGCAAATAAATAAATGAGACTGTTCAGATTATGGTAACTATGACCAAGGAAATATACTAGGAGATGTGAAAGAATGGGGAAAGAAAGTGTAGAGGGATACTTTAGGTTGACTTGTCAAAAAAGGCCTCCTTGATGAGATGATCTTACGCTAGGATCTAAAGAGGAGTCAGCTTTGTAAATAACCAGGACAAAAAGGTTCCAGATGGAGAAAAGAGCCAAGCCCAAGACTCTGAGGTAGAAAAAAAAGCCTGCCAAGTTCACATTCAGGCAGGACTGTGCCTCTCCAGTGGTTAGAACATGAAGAGTAGAATGCAGGTGAGGTTCAAGACATGGACAGAAAGCAAACTGCTTAGGAACCTGTAGGCCAAGGCAGAATTTTAAATTTTCTCGTAAGCTATCAAAAAGTTTTCAACCAGGGAGTGATATAATGTGATCTACATTTTTAAAAGTTCATTTCTATCAAGTATATGGAAAATGGACCATAACAGGCTAACACAGAAGCAAAAGGAGGCCATTTTAAATGTTCCTAGATGTCAGAAGACAGAAGCTCAACTACTTGGGATGGTAGCAGCAGAGATGGAGAGAAGATTATGGATTCGAGTTCATTGGGATGAAACATGTAGCAGTACTTGAAAGAAGGCCAGAAAGAGGACTCCTTGCTTTTTGACTTGAGTGATCAAACAGATGACTTCAGCAAGTGCAGTTTAGAAAAGGACATAGAAGTTGTAAGCCCCTCAAACCCTTTAAGCCAAGCATAACCAAGTGCATACTGAACCTAGGCCAGTCTCCACTGTTCATATCTAATCTTATAGCCTTATTTCTAAGTTTAAATATAATTTCACCACACAAACTGACCCCTTCCAGATATGATACCTTTCTGCCTTTCTCTTATTTGGATCTAGACACATTGGTGCACAATGTCAAGTTTAAAAGCCCCTTCTTGTCCCCATTCTCCTTAAAGTTGGCTCCTGTGCACCTCGCCCCACGGCACCCAAATGTTTTCTTTGTCAAAGGAGGTGTGGTAACCACGTGAGAAGATCTAAGACTGAAAGGGAAATGCTTGGGCCAATGGGATCCAAAAAGCCTCCTAAGACACCTGCCTACTATGCAATCATTAGTATTAATATTCCAAGAACCATTAGAATCACTTGCTCTAGAAACAGATAAAAATTGTAGCACTCAGGGGCCCAGAAAGTGGGCAACAGGCTAATATCACATCACTCAGCAGCGGGACCCTATTAAAAACTAGCTTTGTGGATTCCCAGTCCAGTGTCTTTCAATCATATCATATGGCCCTACATCTTTCTATGGAAATGGTATTAAAAGCTGGTGCAGAGGATGGTGTACATCTACCATTTGGAGGCACGATTGTGGATTAAAAAGCTTTAACTGGCTCCCCTAATAATCTAATAATCATATCTAGCATTATATGTGCTCAGTCAAATCCAACTCTTTGCAACCCCATGGACTGTATGTAGCCTGTCAGTCACCTCTGTCCATGGAATTTTCCAGGCAAGAATACTGGAGCAGGTTGCTATTTCCTCCTCCAGAGGATCTTCCCAACACACGGGTTGAAGAAGTCTCCTGAGTCTCCCTCACTGGCAGATGGATTCTTTACCACTGCACCACCTGGGAAACCCCATCTAACACTACAGCTATGGAAAAAATACAAGTGAATAAATAGCCAACTTATAAACGATCTTTCAGAATAGATGGAAACATCTGTAAAATACCAACAGTTAAAATTGGTAATCCTGCTATTTGTGTTTATTCTCTCTGTGGCTTTGAAAATTACTCAAAAAGAGGAACCAAAGGGAAGGACAAGAAGTAAAAGATACTTTTCCTATGTCAGCTCTCCAATTAGACTCCTAAACTGATTCTCAAAGTTTCCCTTCTGCTCCCTTTCTTTGGCAAAGGCTGTGGCCATTTCCTAAGTTCTGCATTAAGCTAGCCCTTACTGAGAGTGCCGAAAGGAAATTCCCAAGTCTGCTTATCCTTGTTCAGATACTTATACAATGGAGTTTATTACTATTCCATATCAGCTGACATGTTTCAAAGTAACTCCATAAGACTGCAGAAAGCTTTTCTATATTAATTAAGATCCACATTTATATTGAACCATGAATGACTCCAATTTTCCTTCTCTTGAAAGAACTAAGTAAAAAATAAAAGTCATGTTGCAGATAAAGGTTGGACTGCAAATGTATCCTGCAAATTAACTAAAAATTAGAGGCAAACTTCAAACTGGAAATAAAACCTTGACAAGCAAATCTGCCAGGGGATTTAAGTTTTAAAATAGGAAGAGACAGCTGTTTTCTGTTACAGTTGAAGGTATCCAGCATGAAGTAGGGAAGATCCTGAGTTGATAGTTCCTGTCCTCAGAAGCCAAGGGACCTCAGTAAGATGCAGGCTTAGAACAAAGAACAACGAACAAGGAAGATGACCATCACTGAAGGGTGTCATCAACTGAAACTATTGTCAAGTAAACTCCCTTCAAGTGAATTAGTGATTTGAGGTAAAGGACTTGGATCCTGTGAACTGTGCAGATTATGTCAGACAAATTAATCAGTGGGTTACCGTATATCATTCATATAAGAATTTGTGTGTCCACTGTTTTTTGTTTGAGCTTTTATTCCCTAGGGCACTAGTTTTTCATTATTTCCTCCCCACCTCCATTCATTATACCTACTGAACTTGCACTTCCTACTCACAGAATTTGTTCCATAACCTTTGCTGAGTAAGCAGCGGTCCAGGTCCCTTGTGTCACCTTGGCCACAGCTGACTGAATAAGAGCTGGACATACTGGGCTAACAGCTCTCTCCAAATATGGACTCCAGTCAGTCACCACATGCTAAGCCAGCAACAGGAAGAAACAGTTATGCCAATAAGGGTGGCCACTTGGGGCCACATACAGTGACAGGCAATCAAGACGAGCAAGACCATAGAGAAATATCAGAGGATGATATGAATTTAGAAAAAGAAGCAGAGACTATGTGCTTGTTTATGGGAAAATAAAGAGGGAGAATGGAGAAAGTGGCTGCCTTGACTTTCGCTGGCTTTCTGATTCCCAATTCCAGTCTCTCATGAGATCAGTGAACTTTTGGCCTTTGGGTACTATAATATAACCTTTCAAACTAGTTCACATGAGGCTCTATTCACCCCAAACAATCAATACCTGGATAAAATACCAACTAAAGTTCTTTTGTAATATTTCTACCTTTTCTCAACTAAATAAAATTGTCTGCAATCTTGAAAGGTCAAATTGCTCCAGAGCCTGAAAGCTACAGAGAATAAGAGTACCCCTAATTTTGTATATGTTAAAGAAAGAAAGAAGTCAAATCCCATGCCCTTCACCAGGATATTATTATTCACTGGATTTTACAAGAAGCCCCAGTATCTATATTTTTAATAAGCATCCCTGCTGATTCTGAAGAAGGTGGTCCAGTGAGAAGTACTGTTCTAAAGCCTGCTTCAATACTGCTACAAAGATCTGGGCACTTTTGAATTTCTCCCAAGGAAAATCATATTAATCAAGTGCCAACATTCAAAAGTAGCACTCTGCTGCTGGAAACACGTATTTGTTTGAAATCCCAATAGGAGCAAGTATTGTTTCTGTATATTTTCTGCAAATACACAAAATTTGCATTTCATTTTACATAACATAGGATTTTGTAAAACAGCCTTACAGGCCTAAACACAATGTATAATGCTGTTTCCATGAATTCAAACAGCCAAAGACCTAATTTAAAGATTCTGAAGTATTACCAGTTTGTAATTTGAGGATTTCATGTATCATTCCAACTTAGAAAATTTGATTATGAAGGATATTAAGTGATACCAAGAAATTTTTCACATGCAGCTCGGCTGGTAAAGAAACCACCTGCAATGCAGGAGACCCTGGTTTGATTCCTGGGTCGAGGAGATCCCCTGGAGAAGGGATAGGCTACCCACTCCAGTATTCTTGGACTTCCCTAGTGCCTCAACTGGTAAAGAATCTGCCTGCAATGTGGAAGACCTGGGTTGATCCCTGGGTTGGGAAGATCCCCTGGAGAAGGGAACAGCTACCCACTCCAGTATTCTGGCCTGGAAAATTTAACGGACTATATAGTCCATGGGGTCGCAAAGAGTCGGACACGACTGAACGACTTTCACTTTTCAAGGAATTTTTATTTTATGTTAGGGAATAATGGCCTGTTGGTTAAATAAGAAAATGTAGTTTTCAGCAGTGCATACAAAACTAGGTAGCAATGCAATGACAGGAGGTCCAGAATTTTTTTTTTTTAGGTAATTTATTGTGCTTCAACAAACACAATAAAAATTGCAAAAAGGAATAGATGAAATAAATGAGACAAAGTCCTGATAACTGGTAAATCTGGAAAATGAGAATGGGGAGTAGAGTTCTTTGCTCTCTTCTTCTATGTATCCTGGAGAAATGAGTATGTGATTTTGGATGATGCAGCAGCCACATAAGACCCACACATACAGGTTTAGCACTGCATAAATTAAAATCACTACTGACATCACGAAGGAATGATATCAGAGACCCTTTCATCAGGGACAGAGATGCACTTACTGTTTGATAGTCCTGGACACATGAGAAGAACACAAAAATCAAAGGCAGAGCATATGGAAAAGAATTTCTTTAATTATTTGGAAGATAGTTTTTATTTTACTGAGATATACAAAAAGGTTTAATTCAATATAAATAGACCAGAAATAGTGTGGTGAGGGACAAACACATACAGAAATGACACTTTTCAATTTCCTTTTATCTAAACTGTGGAAGCATGGACAAATCACTTCTGAGATTTGTACTTAAAAAAAAAAAATCTTACGATGTGGATGACAGACACACTTCCTGGCCTCAGTGTGCCTATGGACTGTAAACTACACACGAAATCCATTTATTAATAACACTGATAAAACTTACTTGATGTAGACCAATGATTTGATAGATTTTTCATATCAGTTTTAGAGAGAAGACAGAGAAGAAAGCTAGAGGGGGAAGAAAACACAAAAAGATTGCTATAGTCGAGGAAGGAAAAGAAAAAGGAATCCAGATCCTTAGGTGGAGATCCTCAAACAGCATTTGCTGCCTTTTATATTATGGGGAGAGTTATAACTAACAACAACTGATACAGGTTTATTACTTTGCTATTCTTACAGTTCTCAGTTTCTGCGGATATTGTACCTTCCTTAAAAGGGGGCTGTCTATGCTTCAAGAAATCCAATTTTCAGGTTCTAGCTGTGATAATACCAGCCACATAACATTTCTTTGCCTCAACTTACTTATCTGTAGAAGACTGTTTCACCAGCTTATCTCAAAGATCTCTTCCAGCTTGAAACTTCCATGACACTGTTTCTCACAAGTGATTTATCTTTAAAATCTTCAGTGGCTTTATTTTGAATTAGTTATCCTACACAGTCCTGGAAAGCACTGAGCCAGAGCAATTATACAAACTGAGTCCAAGTACAAAAATAACCTGGGGGTAGGCAAACTCGAGAAAAGAACTGATTCGTTTGCAAAGACTAAAGATATTCTTTCCCTTTCTTCAAATAGTTAAGTGCTCAGGTATGATTTCCTGGTAAATTTTAATCAGAAATAGAAAAAAGATACCTAAATTCATAAGCTACTTTTCACATAAAATTTAAATTGCAAGTAACTTTTCTGGATCATGTATATGGAAGGAACACTTTAAATCTGCTTTACTGGCAAACACAAAGAAATATGCTGAAGAAATATACCCAGCTAGTATTATTTTTAAAAAGGTGAGGGTACTGTACTGGGGTTTTTCTTTCTGGCTTACTTCACTCTATATAATTGGCTCCAATTTCATCCACCTCATTAGAACGGATTCAAATGTATTCTTTTTAATGGCTGAGTAATACTCCATTGTGTATATGTACCACAGCTTTCTTATCATTCGTCTGCTGATGGACATCTAGGTTGCTTCCATGTCCTGGCTATTATAAACAGTGCAGCGATGAACACTGGGGTACACGTGTCTCTTTCAATTTTGGTTTCCTCGGTGTGTATGCCCAGCAGTTGTGGCACTGAAACATGATACTATCATGTAAGAAACGAATCGCCAGTCTAGGTTTGATACAGGATACAGGATGCTTGGGGCTGGTGCACTGGGATGACCCAGAGAGATGATATGGGGAGAGAGATGGGAGTGGGGTTCAGGATTGGGAACTCATGTACACCCGTGGCGAATTCATGTCAATGTATGGCAAAACCAATATAGTATTATAAAGTAAAATAAAAATAAATAAATAAATAAATAATGAAAAAAAAATTTTAAAGGGGGGGGAATAAAGAATCCAGATTCTATCCCAATCTAGTTCTTATTTTAAAATAAAAATATTGAAAGCATACAGTAATGTATACTTTGAGACATTTTATTTGCACAAAGAGATAAAGCATATTCTATTTGTGGCATCAATTCATTTTACCACTCATGCATTATGTAGACATTGCAAATTGTAAAAAACAAAACAAGTATCTATGGCCTGTAAAATGGTTTTTGACTGTGGTTTTGAAAGGCCACATGAGATTTAACATTGCCAGTCTGGATTCTTTCAAACTTTCTGGTCATTTATTTCTAAGTAACAAGTGCAATTCTTCACTTTTTCTATGAGGGGGAAAGAATTGCTAAAATGACTGGAATGGTTAAACAAAACAAATCAAAGAGAGACTATAAAGAAATGAGACATCGTCTCCTATAATGTTTCAGCCATAAACAATAGTCAATAGAAACCTAGTACATCATCTTAACCAAAGGTCAGAGATAATTGGGCCTGAAATATCATCTTGTAAAGGGTTAATCTGTGTCACAAAGACACTGAGCTTGGGGGAGTTACTGACATAGAGTCCATCTGTCCCTAAAACCTCCCTCATTCCAAAGAACTAAGCATATAGAAAGGAATAAAAACAAAGGTTCAGTTCTAAAAGCAAAGTCTAGGTGCAGAAAAGAGAACAAAAAGAATGCAAGAGATTTCCCTGACAGTCCGTGTGTTAAGTCGCTTCAGTCGTGTCCAACTCTTTGCAACCCACTGGACAGTAGCCCACCATGACCCTCTGTCATGTGGTTCTCCAGGCAAGAATATTGGAGTGAGCTGCCATGCCCTCCTCCAGGGGATCTTCCCAACCCAGGGATCGAACCCACATCTCTTATGGCTCCTGCACTGGCAGGCAGGTTCTTTATCACTAGTGCCACCTGGAAGCCCTGCCCTAGTGGTCCAGTAGTTCAGATCCACTTTGCAATGCAGGTGATGTATGTTTGATCCCTGGTCAGGGAACTAAGATCCCACAACTAGAGAGCCCACAAGCCACAACTTCTGAGCCTGAGCACTCGAAAGCCCATGCCCCACAACAAGAGAGGCCCCCACACCTCAAGGAGAAGTCCCTCTGCTGCAACAAGAGAAGCCCCTGTGTGCTGCAACTAGAGAAAATCCGTGCTCCTCAACAAAGATCCCATGGGCTGCAATGAAGACCTGCACAGCCAAAATAAATTAATGCACAAAAGAGCCTTCTTGCCCAGCTCTAGGACACCCTTCTCTTCACGGAAATCCCAACCCTTGCACCAAGGAAGAGATGAGCAGGGAGGGCACCTCTCCGATGGAAGTACCCTTGGGACTGGCCCCAGGGTTCAGGCCAGAACTCTGCTCGGGCCACAGCACAGCTGTCTGTGTGGGTGCAGGGCTCTCGCTGAAGGTCACCATGGGACAGGACATAAAGGCCCAAGTAGGGAACTGGTCGGAGTAAAGCACAGCACAGCACCCTTCTCCCACTTTGCCAATCTGCTGAACTGGATCTGAAGAAACACTGTCATTCAGAATCAGAGGTCCTCCTCTAGAGGGTGACTACCCACACTTGGGCCACACTATGACTTGACCCTGACACGTACACCCACTCTCTTTCTCTTTTTTCTTCCTCTATTAACCTAATCATAAGATGTTTATTCTCTCTTTATTCAAAAGAAACCCTGCCCCTTCAGCTCATCTGGTAAGACACAGGCTTTCTCCCAGTGCTCATTCACCAATTTAAAGCCAGAGTAAACCCAGGCCTTTCTCTGTCTTATTCTTTTCCTCTGTTCAGCTCCTAAGCTTAACCTAGCCCTACCTTTTGATAAATACCCTTTTTAATTTTTTTCTTTTACTTTGTGGCTGTACTACACAGTATATGGGATCTTAGCTCCCCAGTCAGACAGACCTCATGTCCCCTGCTTGGGAAAAATGGAGTCTTAACCACTGGACCACCAGGGAAGTCCCGATAAACACCTTTTGGACGGCATTTTTGCTTAGCTCTGTGCCTCAGAGCCTAGGATGATGCAAGAAACATAGCAGGCCATCCATAAATAGGGAAACGATGTATTAAATTCCCCAAAGGACTATTATGCCACCATCAGACATTTCCTTTCCCCATCCTGGGTCACAGGGATAGTTCAAAATCAATTTTTCCATCATCATGATGCACAAACGAATCTATCATCCATATTCCCATCTTACATCTTAACCCAAACACACATTATTGAACCCATCACAGATAGTAAAAGTGCAGCAAGAAGGGAAGAGAACAATAGCTGGGGGAAAATAATCAACCATCTTCTCTCTTTTCATTAACCCTCTCCTTATGGCAAGCATCTGACTGTTTAAATTTGTTGCTTCTACCCTTGGAAGAAAAGCTATGACAAACCTAGATAGCATATTAAAAAGCAGAGACATCACTTTGCTGACACAGGTCTGTATAGTCAAAGGTATGGTTTTTCCAGTAATCATGTCAGGATGTGAGAGTTGGACCATAAAGAAGGCTAGATGCCGAAGAATTGATATTTTCAAACTGTGGTGCTGGAGAAGACTCTTGAGAGTCCCTTGAACAGCAAGGAGATCAAACTAATCAATCCTAAAGGAAATCAACCCTGAATATTCATTGGAAGGACTGATGAAGCTGACGCTCCAACACTTTGGCCACCTGATGCAAAGAACAGACTCACTGGAAATGACCCTGGTGCTGGGAAAGACTGAAGGCAAAAGAAGGGGGCAGCAGAAGATGAGATGGTTGGATGGCATCACCAATTCAATGGACATGTATGTGTATGTATGTGAAAGTTACCCAGTTGTGTTCGAGCTTTGTGACCCCATGAACTGTACAGTCCGTGGAATTCGCCAGGCCAGAATACTGGAGTGGCTAGCCGTTCCCTTCTCCAGGGGATCTTCCCAACCCGGGATCGAATCTAGGTCTCCCACATTGTAGGTGGATTCTTTATCAGCTGAGCCACAGGGAAGCCCAAGAATACTGGAGTAGGTAGCCTACTCCTTCTCCAGGGGATCTTCCCAACCCAGGAACTGAACTGGGGTCTCTTGCATTGCAGGTGGATTCTTTACCAACTGAGCTACTAGGGAAGCCCCCAGTGGTCATGGGTTTGAGCAAATTCTGGGAAATAGTAAAAGACAGGGTAACCTGGTGTGCTGTTTGTAGTACATGGGGTCACAAAGAGTTGGACACAACTTAGCACTACAAACAACAACCCTTGCAAGAACAAGGTACATAGTGAAGCTTCTCTTTGTTTGCTGATTCAAGACTGGAATGAAGTATATTCAGAAGAGATGGGATTAACCTAGGAAACACTTTTTTTTTAATAATTGTGATGCATCTCCCCACAGCTGCTTGGTTCTTGAAGTTTAATTTGCTCAAGTCAGCTCCAAACTAGAAACTTGAAAGAAAATCATAAAAATTAAGTCCATAAGCTAATCATCACTTATAAGCCACCTGCCTTCTGCAGTCAGAAGCTTCCAAACTGAGGAATTCGCTGAAATGAAAGAAAACCTGTGGAGTCCAAAACTCCATTTACCTTTCACCACAGATTCACCATTATCAATTTCCTTTAGTAAATACGGTTGGCTTGGGTTAAAAATATGAAAAATTAAAGAAGGTATTAAAGGAACCGGTCAATTCCCTTCTCACTCTAAATCACTACCAGCTCTTCCAATTTCTGAGTTAAAATTGATCAGTTGTTATCATATATAACTCTCCACTTACAATGTGAATAATAATAGCTCCTAGGCTCTGTATTTAACATATATTCTTTCATTTAATCCATTCCAAAAGCCTGATGGGTATGTTTTAACGTACCCACTTTACAGATGTGAAAGTGAGACCCTAAAGGAAACTAATGGCAAAGAACTGTCAGTTAATAGAGCTATTTTAAATAGGCCATGCTAATCTTTTGCTAATATTGTAAGTTACTATCTTAAAGATTATATGGATATAGAACTTCTAAGATTTTTTAATTAGAACATTTTAAAATGCATACCTGTTTTTTCCTTGAATTTGCTTTGGGAAACAGGCCTGCTGACAACACAGATGTAAATGGAGAGCAGCATAGCTCAGGAAAAGGGTTTGGAATAGATGGCATTTCCAGAACATCAAGATCTTTCTTTTTTCTCCTACACCGAGAGAACATAGGATGTAATTTACATAAAACAGAATGTAAAATATAATTGCTGTCAGGATTAAAAAGTTAAGGCCAGAATGTCCCACTCTGTGACAATACTAGTGTAAAGTATACAGGAAAGGTCTGTGGTGTACTTTCTGTGGGTCAGAATAAAACATGTCAATTGATATAAATCAATCTCCTTTTGCATTCCTTTCTTTCTTTTCTTTTGGCCTTAAAAAAAAAAAAAATCACCAGGCCTGGAAGCCCCATTTCCAGCACTTCTGTTAATTTTCCTGAAACTGACATACAGACTACAGAATTATTGAAGTAAAAATCATCCTGAGGAGTTAGACATTGTTTTGCATCCACTAAATTGACAGTCTATAAACATTTAGTGAACTCATCCCTATTCTATTCTACTAATCACTTTTGAAAGTTATGGTTTATTAATTATAGCTGTGGTTCATCTCACTTCAAATTTCATTCACAATGTGGCCCACACACAGTCTGCTGATTTTTCAAGTGCTTATAGATACTAAACTGCAAGGCAGTGTTTTTGAGGAGGTTAAGTGAATAGAACTTGCTAGTATTAATGTACTTTGGTCCACTGCAGAGTAATTTTAACTTCAGTGAAGTTGAAGCACTTTGAAAATCTGAGGGGAAAAAAAAGACACCATTTAAATGTATGAATATAAAGGACTACAGATTTTTGTATTGTTGCAGCCTTTTTCTTTCTAAAGTATGTGTGAAATTGTGAATTCTACAGGCACTTAGGGCTGAATGCTATGGAGATTGGGAAACACTTTAAAGCCTCTATTCTTTCCTGCTGAACAGCTAGACTGCTCAAATGTCAATCCGTACTTTGCCTCTCCAGGGTCGCTCTAAGACTCCATGTGGGAGGCGAACTGATTTATTCTGATTTTTTATAATATATAAAAGGGATTTTTTTTTGTTTTTTTTTTTTGTATTTTAACGCAGTAAAGAAGGAAGGAGGGTGATTAGCCTGGAGCTTGGCCTCCTAGTTCACATCGATGGGCAGAGGCGAGAGCGACCCGGAGCTCTCAATGAATCGGTGATGCTATTTATAAGGCGCTGGGAGATGGCAATGTCCTGCCCATCCGGTAGGTCCTGCCAGCTCAAAGGGAATTGTCTTCTGAGACTTTCTCAAACTTGGCCCAGCTCTGGACACATGGCTCACCCCCTAGGACCGCCTCCTCACCCCTCGCCGGCTGCCAAGCCAGGACACTCCCCCGCGCCCTCCGAGGGCTGCCTACCTGTCTGCCGCACAGCCGCGGGTCGCGTCCGGAGGGGGCAGGAGCGCCCGCGCGTGCAGCCAGGGGGCCGGCGCCAGGTCGCGGGCGTCGCCCCTCCCCTGGGCAGCGCCGCACACCTGGGCGGCCAGCGGCGAGTCCCGGGCAGCCGCCCGACCCGCGGCGCTCTGCCCGTCTTGCAGGGAAGTGGTCATTGTCGCCGGCCGGGGGACTCGGGCGTCATGGGAGACCCGGCGCGGGGGGAGAAGGAGATCGGGCGGCGGGAGGCGAGGTGCCGGTTCGGCAGCCCGAGCGCGCTGCA
>SJXQ01012161.1:281489-324450 GCA_006408695.1 Aepyceros melampus
GGGGCGGAGGAGGAGGGTGGGGAGAGGGGAGGAGCGGCGGGTGGGGGGGGGCCGCGGGCGGCGGGGCGAGGCGCGGAGGGGGCGGGGAGGGCGCCGGGCGGGCCCCGCTCGCGGTCCGCGGCGCTGGGGGGCGCTGGCTGGGGGCCCGCGCCCCTGACTGCCGGCTCCCGAGGCTCGGGCCGCCGGCTGCCCAGGTGGGCGCCGGAGCGCGAGGCTGAGCCCGAGGTCGGGGCGGATCCGCGTCGCGGGCGGCGGGGTCCATGTGATCGGGCGCTCCCTCGGGGCTAGCCTGGCAGAGCGCAGGCGGGGCAGGGGTCTGGGCAGCCCTGACCCCGTAGACCTTTTCATTCTTCTTGCTCTGCTGTTGGAGAGCTACCGCTGGGCCGCCATGACAGGCCCACCGTGCCGGGAGAGCGGGGACCGGGTTTGTCCCGGTCTTTCCCCCACGTGCCTCTCGCTTCCACTCTGCAGCGGAGGACACCGGCGAGGGAGAAGGGGTGGACGGGAACAGGCGGTTCAATCGGTGCCGAAAACTCCTGAGATGTTTGAGAATTCTGAGTAAGGTATGAGTAAACCTGACGTCTTAGGAATTAGGGAAATTATTCATTTTCTTCTGATAAGAGCAGCTCGCATCTAATGAGTCCCTGCTCTGCCTAGTCCCGTTCTACCTCACAACGGCCTCATAAATGAGACGTTTACCCCGTTTTACAGATAAGGGAATTGAGGCTCAAAGTCATGGAGTACCTGGTACAAGACAGGGCTAGTGAAGCAGTGCAGTGAAGCTTCCAACCCAAAAGATTCCATGCCCCAAATCCAGACTGTTTGAAGTGGTAATTGCATTATGCTCACCTGAGATGCAGTCGCCCTACTCTGAATTCTGAGTGGTAAATCTGTTTCTGCTCTTCCAATAAGTGCCCCATCCCAGTGCACTGTTCGGGATTTCCAAATGTTTTATACAGTCTTTGTTCTTTGACCAAATTAGGTAACATCTGTCCCTGGCTTCTGTTAACCAGGTTTTCTTAACCTTCACCACCTCTGCCAGGGAAAGACAAACACTACCTTCTGAAGACACTGGCAAACCCCCTTGCTCCATATCTGTGTGTCCCCCCTCACCCCAACACACACACACACACACACACACACACACACACCCCGTGGCACCAGCCACTGCGACACCCAGGGTTTGCTAATCCCCAGCCTGTGAGAAATCTGTAGTACTTCACAGAGGCACAAAATTTTGAGTCAGAGCTTACAGAATCCAAGTTTTGCTCACATCAAAATTAAAACCCAATAAATAGCAGTATTGACCCGGGTTACACATCAAGAGCGGTCTCCAGGACCACTTTATGTGCATGCGATGGCTAAGCCCAGACCAAATGGTAATTCCCCTGAGGGATAAAATTAGTAATACTAATCATGATGTTAGCTAACATATTGGTGCTGTGTGCCAGGCAAAGCCCTCATTCACATCCTATTCCCTGAAGGATGGTCTGGATTCTATGTGGATTTCAAGAGAATTTAATCTGTAAAAACGTACAGATATGTTGAAGTCTTTCCAGCAAAATAAAAAAGCATGTATTTGCAGATAACTTGCTAAAAACATAAAGAAAGATATTTTCTTCATCATCATCAATCATTCCTATTTCCATCCAAAAGTCCTGCAGGCAGTCATTGCTCCCTTCTGAAAATGATATAGTTTGAACATTCTAACAGGACAGTGAATCAATGGCTGAGGTTTGTCCCCTCTCTACTCAACAACTCTCTTTGTCTTTCTGTCTCATACAGAGAAAGAGCAGGCTGTCTTTTTTTGCCAGAGAAAAGAGTAGGTGGAAACTGTATCTTTGGAATCACTGGAAATACTATTTCCCAGTAGTGTATTCTGCTCCACTTAACCAGCATAAATTTTTAACCTCAGGAAAGAATATTCATTGGTTGGAATGAGATCTCAACTGTGTCTCCCCTCTCTGGGCATTTTCTCATTTAGTGGAAATCCAGGGAGTATCCATTTGCAGGCTTTATACTCCTCTTCTAACCCCCATGAGTAAAACTTATTATACCTGTAGTAATGGGGGAAGGGGGGCAAAAAGGAAAAGAACAAATCTCTGAGGAATGAGAACTTAAATAGTTTTGTCTTGTAGATTGATGTTAAATATTGAATTTACTCCCAGACACCTTGAGGATCTATATCAAGATGATACAGTTCCCTCATTCACATTTTTGAAGCAAGCCAACAAAAGAATTAGCCTTTGTATCCAAGAGATTAAAAAAAAAAGATTCTGAATAAAGAACTATGCAATATAAAAAGTACAGAATACTATGAGACCTAGTACAGCCTAAGAGAATACAGAGGCATTTTTCTGTGAAAAGGGAAGTTCAAAAGAGATTTTCCTTCCCATAACTAATAAAGATATCTGAAACAGTAAAGCAGATACCTTGTCACCACAGAGCCAGCCCTCCCCTAGCGGCTGTTCATTTTTGACTTGAGCCTGTAAAATGGTGAAGGAAGCAGTTTGTCTCCTGGCCCCTCCCCCACTGTAAGCCTTTTCTGCCCCTTGGTCTCTCTCCAGGGATCCTAGCCTTCCTACCTCTAAGGAAAATGTGACCTCTTTGCTTTGTTCCCTCCCTTTCTCAACCAATCAAATTGCTTAACCCTTTATATTTGGAAAGATAGCCCATGTACAGAAAAGAAGGTCACAAAGAAGAACTGTGTGATGATTTATCATAAGGCAAACACTGATGTCAGATGATGAAATGCATTACTGTCAGTTATCCCAAAGCCCTGCCCTCCAATCCAGATTTTCCGAGTAATCATAGTAAACTCCTAGCTTAACCGTAAGTATCCACCCCTACTCACAATAGATTAGGGCGTCTGGTTTGGACCTTTATGTAAATGGAATCATGCAGTAGGACCCTTTTGTGCTTGACTTGGTGGTCCCCTTTACCCACTGTTTACTATATGCTTCCAAGCTTTTGTTTACTTTGTTTATTCTTCCATGCTTTTACAAGTTTCTCTAGTTTCTCTAACTCTTCTATTGTATGTAGATACCACAATTTATGTATTCATTCTACTACTGATAAGCATCCGGGTTATTTCCAGCTTGGGACTGTTTCAGTACTGTTGCAGTGAACATTTACACCCTTCTCTTGGTGGTGTGCATGCATTTCTGCAGAGCATGTATACACAACTGGCATTGTGAGGTCATGCTGTGTCTGTCTCATCTCCTGTAGATACTGCCAGTTTCTCAAATTAACTGTACCAATTTTCACCACGCCAGCAATGCATGTTTCCCCAGTTCTTCACATCCTTGACCTTTGGAATATTATTAGAATTTGTACAATAGACATTCTGGTGTATGTACAGAAATACTTCATGTTGGAATTTTACTTTTCTTGATGACTAATGAGGTTGAGCACTTGTTCACATGATTATTTGCCATTTGGACATTCTCTTTTGCTAAATACCAGTTCTCCTGCCCATTTTATGATGAGTTGTCTGTCTTTTTCTTATTCTAGTTATATTCTAGTTATGGGCTCTTTTTTCATGTCTTGTAAATCTATTCTCCCATTCTTTCTTATATCTTAGACCTCATTGATATTTTTTGAGAAACTGTTCTTAATAGTTACAGGACTACTCAAGTATTCTTAATCTAATATTCTTATTTCTAGTGTCAATTTTAACTAGCATTTTATAAGAATTTTTCTCTTTCATCTAAATTTTTAAATGTTTTGCATGTTCAGTTGCTCAGTTGTGTCTGATTCTTTGTGACCTCATGCTCCAGGCTCCTCTGTCCATGGGATTTTCCAGGCAAGAATACTGGAGTTGGTTGCCATTTCCTCCTCCAGGGGATCTTCCTGACCCAAGGGTCAAACCCATGTCTCCTGCTTCTCCTTCATTGCAGGTGAATTCTTTATTGCTTGAGCCATCAGGGAAATATTTTAGCAGAAAATTATTCATATTTTCTTCTTAACTGTTTAATACCTAAAGGATGTATTGTATTGGCCTATTCCTTAGTCCTAACATTAGCTATTTGTGCTTTCTCTCTTTCCTTTTTGATGATATTCACCAGAATTTATGAATTTTAAAGCTTTTCAGGAATGACTTTGTTGTCTGTTCGTGTTCTGTCTTACTTCTATTCTAATCTTTTCTTTTCCCCCCTTCTACTTTCTTTGGGTTTATTTGCCATCCTTTGTTTCCCCTAAATTTTCTATGTGGATGCTTATAGCTCATTGATATTTGCTTTTCATATTTTCTGATATTCACATTTAAAGATATATGTTTCCTCTCAAGTATGACCATAGCTGTATCTCTCAAGTTTCAATGAGTTCTATTTTGATTATTATTCATTTCAATGTATTTTCCATTGTGATAGAGTTTTTTCTAGCTGTCTTTTTCTTTCGTTCTTTTTTTTTAATGTAATTTAATTTCTTTGTTGTCACAGACAGTACTCTATGTGATTTCAATCCTTTGAAAGTTGCTTTTTGGCCAAGCATGTGGTCAGCATTTATAATAGTATGTGTATGGCTGAAAAGAAGGTGTTTTCATTTCAGTGTGCCAACCATGTTGTTTAAATTCTCTGTATTCATAGTGATTTTTATTTGTTTATTCTACTGTATTCTGAGAGATGTTATATTAAAATCTCCCACTATGTGGATTTTTTTAAACTCTATTTTGCTTTATATGTTTTAAGGCTAAATTTTTAGAAGTTAGTTTTAGTATATTATTTTACAAATTTAGAATTAGTATGTCTTTTTGGTAAATTGAAACATTGAACATTTCGAGCTGTTCTCCTTTACCTCTATTAACTTTTCTGCCTTAAAGTTCTCCTTTGATATTCATACAGTTTGGCTGATGTTTTATGGTACATCTGTTTTCCATACTTTGTGTCAGCATTTTTTATCTCCATGTTTTATGTGTCTTTTATGACATAGGATTAGGTCTCTTAGCTAATTTTTTTTAATCCAAGTAGATGATCATTGCTTTTAAATGAAGAATATTTTGTGTTAAATGTCTATCCTAAAAAGTGCTGTCTTCTTATCTAACCATTTCTGTGTTTCTTTTCCCCTTCTTTCTTCTCTTGAATTATTTTGTATTACTTCATGTTTTTACTTCTGCTTATCCATTTGTCGTACCTGATTGATTCATTTTCCATCTTTCCCCACCTTGCCTTGGTTCCCAAGGAAGGTCACATTTATGGATGACATCAAAGAGCTTCCTTGCTTTCTAACTTCTGGTTGGTTTTGCTCAATGGAAGAAACCATAAGAAATTGAACAGTGGGAAGAATATGGAATTGGGATGTTTATTCCCTTTTTCTCCTGTCAGGTGACATGGTTCCTCTCTTGCAATGCAATCCACTGCATGTGTAAGTGTTACCTGACCTCTTTATGTAATCCTATGGGAATTTCAAGCTCAGAAAACTGCACAAATGCTGATACTTTGGCTACTGCTATTGCTGTGAGTGACAAACTGTCCTTTGTCTCTGACTCAGGAGTTTTGTGTCTTCTGCCAGCACCCTTGAAACTATAGCAGGATAATTTGTCAGCTTGCAAGCTGAGTAAAAGCTCGGATAGATCTTGACACAATGGAGTTCTCTACTAGCTCCTTTTGTTATATTTTGTTTTGTCTTGTTTAAACTTGGTCACATCTTTATAAGGAGCTCCTTTATTAAACTTTCTTCAAATTACCCAGCTTGAATGTGCCATCTGTTTTCTGCTTTATTAACTTGAGAATAATGCACATATTTAGTATTCTTTTAGTGATTGTATCAGAGATTACAGCATAAATAAATAATAATTTAATTTTAACCATCTTTCCAAATAATGCAAGGATATCAAACACTTTTTTATGAAATGTCCAGAATAAGCAAATCTGTAGAGATAGAAAGTAGATTAGTGGTTACATAGGACCACTTGGGTTGAGGTAAAATGGAAAATAATTGCTAATGGGTGTGAGATTCTTCAGGGTGTGATAAAAATGTTCTAGAATTAATTGTAATGTTGGTTGTACAAATCTGTGCATATATTAATAGCTATTGAACTATACATTTTAAGTGGTGAATTGTGTGGTATGTGACCTGTATCTCAACATAGTTGGACACTCCCTGGTGGTCTAGTGACGAGGATTCAGCAGTCCCAACATAGTTGTTATATATGGTCTTTTATGACTGGCTTCATTCACTTGGCATACATTTTCAAGGTCCATACATGTTGTAGCATTTATATATACAGTTTATCCGTTCATCACTTGATGGATATTTGGATTCTTTTCCACTTTTTGGCTATGCGTATAGTGCCACAGTGAATATTTGCCTACAAGTTTTTGTGTGGACATATGTTTTCAATTCTCTTTGAAATTGCAAAGCTATTTGGTAACTCTATGTTTAATCATTTAAGGAACTGCCAGAATATTTTCCAAAGTGTCTACACCAGCAGCATACAAAGGTTCCAGTTTCTCCTCATTTTGACTAACACTTGTTATTTTCTGTCTTTTGAGTAGAGCCATTCCAGTGGGTGCCATGTGGCATCTCTTTATGGTTTTGATTTGCACTTCCCAAATGGCTAACAGTGCTGAACATCTTTTCATGCACCTACTGACCATTTATATATCTTTGGAGATACGTCTATTCAGATCCCCTCCCCATTTTTCACTTCGTTCATTTGTCTTTTTTTTTCTTTCAGTTGATTCATTTGTCCCATTGTGGGTTTTCTTTTCCCTTCTGATGATTTTTTAAATCACAATGTAAGCTTAGATAAAGTCTAGTTTTTTTTGACATGTGCTATTGATATCATATCTAAGAAAGCTGATGTCACAAATATATACTCCTATATTTTCTTCTCAGTTTTAGAATTTTAGCTCTTAACGTTTAATTCCATAATGCATTTTTGTATATCATGTGAAAAGAAAATCCAACTTCATAGTCAATTGTCCCAGCATTTTTTATTGAAAAAACTTTTGTTTCCATTGCATTATTTTGGCATCACTGTGAAAAATCAGTTGACCACTAATATGAGGATTTACTTCTTGACTTCCAATTCTGTTCCATTGAGCTCTATTTTTCGTATGCCTGTTATACTCTGTATTATTGTAAATTTTTAGTTTTGAAATTGGGAATTGTGAGTCCTCCAGCTTTGTCCTTTCTTTAAAGTTTGTTTAAGGTATTCTGTATCCCCTTAATTTCCTCTTGAATTTTAAGATCAGTTTGTCAGTTTCTGCAAAGGAGCCAACTGAGATTTTGGTAGGGATTTCACTTAAGCTTCAGTTCAGTTAAGAGGAGAATATTGCCCTTTTAAAAATATTAAGTCTTTAATCTATGAACGTGGGATATTTTTCCCTTTATTTAGGTCTTCTTTAGTTTCTTTCATCAATGTTTTGTGGTTTTCAGATAATAAATGTTGTACTACTTTAAAAAAATTTATTACTAAGTACTTTATCTTTTTTGATGCTAATGCAAATGGAATTATTTTCTTAAATTCATTTTTGGATTATTCATTTTTAGTGTATATAAATTAAATTGATTTTCTGTATATTGATTCTGTATCCTGCACCCTTGCCAAACTGACTTATTAGTTCTAATAGATTTGAGGATGCATTTTTTTTCCCCTCAGGATTTTTCATATGCAATATCAGGTCATTTGCAAATAGAGATAATTTTAGTACTTCATTTCTAATCTGGATACCTTTTAATTTATTTTGCCTTCTTTATTCTTTTTTTTTCTTTTTGTCTAATTGCCCTGATTAGAGCCTATAGTACAATATTGAATAAAAGTGGTGAGAACAGATATCCTTGTCTGGATTCTAATCATAGGGGGAACAATTCAATCTTTCAGCCTCAAGTATGCTGTTAGCTATGTGTTTTCATAGATGACTTTTATCAAGTTAAAAAAGTAAACTTCTATTCCTAGTTTTGAATGTTTTACTATGAAGAAGTATAGGATTATGTTAAATGATCTTTTCTGCTCAGCTTCCTATTTGAAGGATTTTTTGCCGCATAGAGAATTCCTACTTGGCACTACTTTCTTTCAGCACTTTGAATATATCCTTCCATTGCTCTGACTGAATTGTTTATATTGAGAAATCAACTCAGTCTAATTGTCATTTATTTTGAAAGTAATTTGAGCCCTATTTACCCCCCCCTTATTCTTAAGGTTTCCCTTTCCTTTAATATTCTGCCATTCTATTGTGTTGCACCTAGGTGAGAATTTCTTTTTATTCTTCTTGCAGTTGGTAAGTGCTCTTGAATCTGCTACATAATATTTTTTGTCATCTTAGAAATGTTTTTAGCCGTTGTCTCTTCAAATAGTGCTCCTTCCCCTTTCCCTCCTTTCTGGATTCTAATTATGTATTTCTTAGACCTTATCACTGTGCCCTTCTTGCCTATTGGCATTTCTCATGTATTACCAAATTTTTATTTTTTCATACTTTCTGCTAGGTATTCTTTTCCTGACATATCTTTCTTCAGCTGAGTCCAAGATATTAATAAATCCATAAATTCATACATAAATTCATGTGAAAGTATCCTATTTTTAGTATCTAAATACCTGTTAAAATTCAGTCTTCTTGTTTATCTCCTTGAAAGTAATAGGTGTTATTTTAAAGTGCCTGATAATGCCAGTCTTTGAACCCCTCATGTGTCTATTTGCTATTCGTATTATATTTGATTCCCGTCTTTTTGTCTCTTTAAACTCTTGGTTATTTATTTTTGTTCACCTGACATTGATTTGCAAAATAACTATTAGAAATAAGCGGAGGCCTAGCATGACACTAGCTTCCTTCCCAAAGGGTTGTAATTGCTTCTCCCTGCTTCTGGAAGCACTAGGACTCTGAAATTATCTCATCTGGTGATGACTCAAAGCTGAGCTCCAGGTCATTTAAAGATTTACTACTTCTGATTTGCCACTACTGCTAGAGTACATTCTTTTGGTGACCCAGCCCAAATCAAACAGTGTTTCCAGGATTCCTTTTTCTCCTTTAATAATGCTGTATTATCATAGCCCTCACAAGACTATAAAAAAACAATTGCTCAGTCTTTCAGCCATCCGCTAGAACTGACGAGAAATTTCATCATCAAACCTTAACCTATGCTATATCTTATTCTTTAAAACAGGACTATGTAGACCACCCCCCCTTCACCCCCACTTATAGCCAGCTGTGCTAACAAAGCAGTTAATAATTGTGGGGAAAGCTTAAGCATCTTCTCTGTGATCTAGGAGACATACATTTATCCCGTGACTTTTAGAAAATAAAGTCTACCCCTGAATAATAGAAAGTATAGGAGAATGATGCTGCTGCTGCTGCTAAGTCGCTTCAGTCGTGTCCGACTCTGTGCGACCCCATAGACGGTAGCCCACAGGCTCCCCCGTCCCTGAGATTCTCCAGGCAAGAATACTGGAGTGGGTTGCCATTTCCTTCTCCAATGCATGAAAGTGAGAAGTAAAAGTGAAGTCGCTCAGTCGTGTCCGACTCTTAGCGACCCCATGGACTGCAGCCTAGCAGGCTCCTCCGCCCATGGGATTTTCCAGGCAAGAGTACTGGAGTGGGGTGCCATTGCCTTCTCCGAGGAGAATGATAGTAACAGTTTAAGTTCTTCTAAGACAGGAGTGTGGTGCCATGCCCAGCCAGTGCAGAAACCTGTTTCCCAGGAGCACATCTATTGGAGATCCCGTTATCTTCTGTTATGTGGCCTCTCCCGTGAGTGTGCTGTGCTTAGTGGCTCAGACGTGTCCAACTCTTTACAATCCCATGGACTGTAGCCCTCCAGGCTCTTCTGTCCATAGGGATTCTCCAGGCAAGAATACTGGAGTGGATTGCCATACTCTCCTCCAGGGGATCTTCTCAACCCTGGGATCGAACCCGGGTCTCCTGCATTGCAGGCAAACTCTTTACTATCTGAGCCACCAGGGAAGTCCAAGAATACTGGGGTGGGCAGCCTGTCCCTTCTCCAGGGGATCTTCCTGACCCAGGAATCCAACTCGGGTCTCTTGTATTGCTTTCTTTACTAGCTGAGCTACCGGGGAAGCCCTTGCCATGAATAACCATTTTAAATAATCTTTGTGCCTTATTAAAAATGAAATTTCCAGGAGCCATAATTGACTTGCCAAACTACCTGCACTTCTTGTGAATTTATTCATTCATCTCCTACCACTGCCTTCAGATGCAACAACAACCTGATTTATGTAAAAATTTTGATGTGCTTATAAGTTCCTATAACGCCCCAATTAAGACCCATTACTAAAAATGTTTCAGCACATTTGTAATATCCCTGCCTCTGTTGCTTTGCAGGAAGAAAAATGGGGCTGCAGAACTACCATAAAAGTCTGATACTGTTATGAACTGCATGCTATATGATATCATTTTTTAAGTGAAAAAGAAACCACTACAATACTCCGGGGAGCATACGTTATTCTCCAGTCCTAGAAGCATGACGTTTAGTGAGTACCTACCAGTGCGCCTGTGCATGCCTGCCTTCATTAGCTTGAAAATATGCATGCTTTCAAACTCCTGAACTCCAGATGGCTCACAGAGATTCTGCCACCAACTTTATCTAGGAAAGTTGTTTAAAACATTTTATATTTCAAGTTTTATTACTTTCAGTGGTTTTGTATGGTTCCCTTCTTGTTAATTTTTTTAATAACTAATTTATTTTAATTGGAGGATAATTACTTTACAGAATTGTGATGGTTTTTGTCATATATCAACAGGAATCAGCCGTGAGCCCTTCTTGTTATTTTTTTAAAAAATATAAACAAATTATTGTGTGTGTGTTAGTCGCTCAGTCACGTCCAACTCTTTGTGACCCCCATCAACTAGGCCACCAGGCTCCTCTGTCCATGAAATTCTACAGGCAAGAATACCGGCGTGGGTTGCCATGCCCTTCTCCAGGGAGCTTCAGGGATTGAACCCAACTCTCCTGCATTGCAGGCAGAATCTTTACCATCTGAGCCACTTATAAGCACATTGAGTATGTCCTATTTAAATAACAATACCAGAAAAGCTGAAGACTAGCCTCTGAATGACTGTCTTAAGTGAGCATCAAGATTGGATTGTTAAAGGAAGGAAGGAAGGAAGGAAGGAAGGGAGAAGGGAGAGAGGGAAGAAAGGGCAAAAAAGATTGAGATAGTGCAAAGAGAAAGTAAAAATGAAAATTCACTTAAGGAGCGTTCTAGAGAAACTGAAATCTCAGGTAGCAGTTTTTAAACCAGCAAAGTATTGTGGACTTAGGCCTAAGGAAATCTGACAGTATACCCTAAAGAAAGGCTTCTTTCCCTAAAGATGCTTTTTGCTCATATTCTAAGAAACTTAAAACTTCCCAAGGAAATCAGACTCTACCTGTAAAGTTCAAATGCTATGTAAGAAAGGTCAAGGTCACTGTTATCCATTTATAGCAAGTGTACAATTCCAAAAGTCTGCGTCCTCTATATGAATACTACCCATAGTTGGAGCTTATTTCCCTTTCCTTATGTTCAGCATTGACTTTGACTTCCTTCTGTATATTTTGCTTTTTGCTCTTCTTTTTATTGTTATCTTGCTGTGTGTGTTCTGGCCACCTCATACAGTGTTTGGAATGAACCTGGTGATGAGTAGATAAATAATAATAATTAACATTTTATTATGGTTACTATGCAGTCCACAGTGTTGTGAGGGGCCAAAAGGCCTGCAGAGTGGGTATGGACAAAGCTCAGAGAAGTATTCTTAGCTGTTTTGACTAATTTTCCATTTTATTGGGCTTCCCTGGTGACTCAGACAGTAAAGAATCTGCCTGCAATGCAGGAGACCCTGGTTTGCTCCTTGGGTCAGGAAGATCCCCTGGAGATGGCTACCCACTCCAGTATTCTTGCCTGGAGAATCCCATGGATGGAGGAGTCTGGCAGTTTACTGTCCACCCAGCCAATATGTCTTGGGGGATCTCTCTTTTAATGGACATTTGAATATCAAAGGAATAGGGGGGAGGTTAGGGATAAGATTTAAACCTCCCTGCTGGTGCCAACCTCATACTACTTAAGTCTCATGCCACCTAAAGCCTACCTCAGTGTCCTCTTCCAGTCTCCAAAGATGTCTCTCATAAGCAGTTTACCTGATGTGTAGATAAAGATGGATCATTTATTCCTTTCTTAAATATTGATGCAAAGCATATTATTTATTGAGTATGGTATTCTAATAGAAAGCCAAACCAGGCCTTGTATCAGCCTTCGAGAACTTTAGATAATATATTGTGGTGGTTTAGTTGCTAAATGGTGTCCAACTTTTTGCAGCCCCATGGTTTGCAGCCTGCAAGGCTCCTCTGTCCATGAGATTTTCCAGGCAAGAATACTGGAGTGAGTTGCCATTTCCTTCTCCAGGGGATCTTCTTGACTCAGGGATCAAACACTCATCTCCTGCATTGGCAGGTAAATTTTTTGCTGCTGAGCCACCAGTGAGCCCAGGTAATATATTACCAGATACGTAATTGTATAGGACTACAATACATCTTTGACTCTGAGCTGCTGTTTTGCCTAATATCATATACTCAACTGAGTTCATCATTTTTTAATTGAGTGATTTCTCTTTGTCTTGTGAGGATTCACACGTTCTGCTCAGAATTTGGTTGAGAGTTCTATCCACTTCTCTCAACATAGCCTCCAGCCTCATCATTAGATAAGCCTTAATTGCAGAGATCTGTGGTGGGCATTTCCATCCCTAACTTTAAGATCCATAAGAATATTCGTGAACGTCTTCTGCAAATTCTTCAGAAAATGAGGAAGATAGGAGAGGTGTATCATTCTGTAGCTTCTCTTGGATTTGGGGTATCATCTCCTGTGGGTTTTTTGTTGTTTCTCTTTTTTTGGCTGCTGTGGGATGGGATCTTGGTTCCCTGATCAGGGACCCACGCCTTGCCCTCATGCAGTGGATGTGCAGAGTCCTAACCATTAGATCACCAGGGAATTCCTTCCAGGTGTCATCTCCTAAGACATACCTGTATTAAGAAAGGGTGTCTCTCTCTCATTTTAGAGATTGGCCCACCTGGCTGTGAGAACCCAAGTTTGTCAAATATCTGAATCTTTTCCCCTTCTCATTCTGATTCCGTACAGCTACCTGGTTAGATCATGATGAGGGGTCATTTTGTTTGACAGTTAAGACTTTCAGCATAAATAAGAAATTGTTTATTCTGGTTTTATACATCTGTGTTAAGGGTGCTATTAGCAAATATAATATGCATTAACCTAATCAATTCCCCAGGTCATTTCTGAGTCTTTAAAGTAAAGGACGTACTCTGGGCTGAGGTGAATTCAGATTGTTGGCTCTGTGAAGCAGGGACTGTGTTTATCTTGCTAATCACCCTGTAATTTAAAGTGCCTGGTCCTCCACTAGTGTTTGATATATGTTAATAAATAAAAATTTTACCTTCTCAGGTTTATTGAGAAGCTTCTAGCTACTGAATTGGAATCTCTCCTGGTGACATAATTATACCACACAAGATTTCTTTTGAACTTCTTGGAAAGCTGTATTATTCTCATTTTATATATTTAAAAACCAAGACTTAGTTAAATGACTTTCCTATTGTCACAAAACTAACAGAATAACTTTGGAACCTAGGTGTAAAGAATTCCAAAGCCCATACCCTTTCCATTGCATCACAGTGGCTTTAGGAATAAATCAATGGGAGATCTCAGCTAGCTAGAGTTATCAGGTAAGGCATCTTAGAAAAGGTTTAATTTAAACTAGGTTTTCATGATATCAGCAACATGGTATCAGCCAAGGTGAAGTCATAAGATACTGCATGTTACATTGAGGAAATATTAGGTAATAAAATTCAGATTCAGTGTATAAAAAATAAGTTAAAGGATGATAGACAATGAATCAAGAAAAGTATGAGAGATAATTAATTTCTTGAATAGCAGACTGGGGAATTTGAACATTCTTTATAAATATTCTTAGACTTCCCTGACAGCTCTGTTGGTAAAGAATCTGCCTACAATGCAAGAGACCTAGGTTTGATTCCTGGTCAGGGAGATCCCCTGGAGAAGGAAATAGCAACCCACTCCAGTATTCCTGCCTGGAGAATCCCATTGACAGAGGAGCCTGATAGGCTATAGTCCATGAGTTCACAAAGTGTCAGACACAACTAAGCAACTAACACAACACTATAATTTTCTTGCCTGGGAAATCCCATGGCCAGAGGAGCCTGGCAGGCTACAGTCCATGGGGTTGCAAAGAGTTGGACACAATTGAGTACAACAAAAAGACTGAAAAAGATAGCAGTAAATGTTTATTGGACTTCCCTGGTGGCTCAAGCAGTAAAGAATCTGTCTGAAATGCAGGAGCCGCTTGCCAATGCAGGGGACCCAGGTTTGATCCCAGGTTGGGAAGATCCCTGGAGAAGGAATGGCAGCCTACTCCTGTATTCTTGCCTGGAGAATCCCATGCGTAGAGAAGCCTGGTGGGCTCTACAGCCCATGGGGTCACAAAGAGTTGGACAAGACTAGCAGCCAACTAAATAAATTGGAAACAAATGAAGATTTTAAAGACGATATGAAACATGATTAAAGCCATACATTAGAATGATGATTCAACTTGACATGTTCCTCAGTTGGAAGCAAGGAGACTAGTTAAGATGTTACTGAAAATAGTGCAAGTAACGATAGGAAAGGTGGAACAGTAAGGGAGGAAGCAATTAATTCAAAGAGATCTGAGCCTCAAGGTAACATGGATAGGAGAATGAAGTACTAACAGAAAAGAGAAATTATTTTATCCAAATGTAGAAGACTAGCGCTTCTTTTGAACTGTAGTGTTGGAGAAGACTCTTGAGAGTCTGTTGGACTGTAAGGAGATCCAACCAGTCCATTCTAAAGGAGATCAGTCCTGGATGTTCTTTGGAAGGAATGATGCTAAAGCTGAAACTCCAGTACTTTGGCCACCTCATGCAAAGAGTTGACTCATTGGAAAAGACTCTGATGCTGGGAGGGATTGGGGGCAGGAGGAGAAGGGGACGACAGAGGATGAGATGGCTGGATGGCATCACCGACTCAATGGACTGAGTTTGAGTGAACTCCGGGAGTTGATGATGGATAGGGAGGACTGCTGCTGCTGTGGCTGCTGCTAAGGCCTGGCGTGCTGCAATTCATGGGGTCACAAAGAGTCGGACACGACTGAGTGACTGAACTGAACTGAACTGAACTGAGCGCTTCCCAGGTGGCTCAGTGTAAAGAATCTGCCTGCCAATGCAGGAGACAAGGGTTCGATGCCTGGCCCAGGAAGATCCCCTGGAGAAGGAAATGGCAACCCACTCCAGTATTCTTGCCTGGAAAATCCCATGGACAGAGGAGCCTGGCGAGCTACAGTCCATGGGGTCACAAAGAGTTGGATGTAACTGATCACAAAGCGTAGCAAAGAAGACCAGCAGGAGGTTGAAATGGAAGACTATAGCTTGAGAAATTTCTGCTAGACTCATCTATTTGGGATTCTTCTGTAGGAAGGCAACATTGAAATCATAGGGTAAATGAGATATCAGAGGCAAGAGTCTGAAGAGCAGAAAGTAAAAACTGGAACAAATCTCAGGCAGGAACATTTAGGGGACAGAAGAAGGAAGAAGAAGCCTCAAAGTAGACACAGAAGGCGCGGTCAAAAGGTAGGTAGTTATTACTTCCCTCAGGGGGTTATTTCTGCTAGTTTCAAGACTGAGAACTACTGTCTTAATTTAATGATAGAAAATGATGGAAATAGCTAGGAGGAAGTAAGTTGGTAAATATGGATTAGGCCAAGGCAAATTTGATGAGCTGAATAGAATTTTTTTTTGGCAGCCATTTACTTTTAAAACATTTTTTTTTACAATGCTACTTCGAAACTGGCTTATTTTCCCAAGCATTCCCCACCCTATTTTGAACAAAAGTAATAGGCAGTAATGCATAAAGGATTCCTGGTAAATTCTTAAAACATTCAGGAATATGACTTGAAGCTGCATTTTAGATTTGATTCAAATGTGAATTGAATTACTAGCGACTAATGTTATAAATTGACGTTGAATTGAAAATAGTCTATTAATTGAATGACTTTATCTTAGCTATTAATGTACTCTTTTCTTTTTCTATATTTTGTCTCTGAAATACTAATCCCTCTTTGCCCTCTGGTTTCCAATCTTTGGTTAGATAATGTCATTTTGCTTTTTAAAAATTCCAATTTGACATAAGTAACATTCATTTCTCTGACCTTTAATAATGCTAAAGTCACAGAAATGCTATTCTATATTTAGATTTTTGGTGGGGGTTGATAAACACAGAGCATTTTTCTATTATATGATTATGTGATACTTTTATAAAACACAAAAAAAAGGTGAAAAAATAACTATTGTTCAACATCAAAACTTGTTTGCTTGGTCTTTTTTTTTGCTTTTGAAGTATACTTGATTTACAATATTATACTAGTTTCATAGGTACAACATATGACTCTGTATTTTTATAGATTATACATAGTTTTTATAAAATATTGACTATATTCCCTGTGTTTGTTCACTCTTAATAAAAATATGCATTTTCATAGCCTGAATATTTTTTGCTAATGTAGATTTGTTCTTTTTGAATAATGAATGGAGACTTTGGAAAATTGCTTTTTAATTGCAAAAAGGAGTTTTTTCTTCAATTGATCTCTATGATTAATTTCAACTGATATGAGAAACCCCAAAAAGAATCTTAATAAATGCACAGACTGTTTAGAAAGGGTCAGTAATCTCTATATTTATTTGCTATGGTTATTTTTAAAAGAACTTTTTTTTTTTTTTTTAGGGGAACACCAATTTTTTTTTTTTAAAGAACATTTTGATTGGCTAAAATTTTTAAAAGGAATTGATGTCATAGTAAATATATTAGGAGAAGATAGCTAGAATTTAAAAAATTTTTAAAGATGAGAAACACCCAGTGGGAATTTAATTGAATATTCTCTAAAAGTAAATAATCCACTTTAGTGCAAGACAAAAGCATCAAGTCTCTTGCTAAGTCACTTCAGTAGTGTCCGACTCTGTGCGACCCCAGAGACGGCAGCCGACCAGGCTCCCCCGTCCCTGGGATTCTCCAGGCAAGAACACTGGAATGGGTTGCCATTTCCTTCTCCAATGCATGAAAGTGAAAAGTGAAAGTGAAGTCGCTCAGTTGTGTCCGACTCTTAGCGACCCCATGGACTGCAGCCTTCCAGGCTCCTCCATCCATGGGATTTTCCAGGCAGGAGTACTGGAGTGGGGTGCCATTGCCTTCTCATTTCTTGTGTAAAAAATAGAAAAGAAATTCAGTTGTGCCAATCGTTCATGGAGATATTTACACTGACACCTTACTCGCTGTGTATGTCAGGTCATGGATCGTACAATGAGTGCAAGGTACACCAAGGGCACACTGCGACATCCAGTGTTGCTCCATCGCTCTTGAGTTCCCTTTCAGCATTTTGCCATGTGTCGCAATTTCCTTGTCAAGTGAATTTTTACATTTATTATTTTCAGTATTATAACCATTAAATAGTTTATAATGAGAAAGACAATATCTAAAAACTTTTGTCTTACAAAGTCATCACTAGTTATTTCACTGAAGTACTTAAAGTGATTGTTGAAATAAAAATTGAGTTATACATTTTTATTTTATACATTAGATAAAGGCTTCACATTTGCTGGACTTTTCTGCACTCGTAGGTGGGTCTCAACAAAATGTTGCCTTGTAGATATTTTTTGAAAAAAGACATGTTTTCATCCAGCCCATCAAGATAAAAATGAGTGATTAAGCAACAATGGTTGCTTAACAATGAGTGATTCACGAATTGTTTTTGCAACTTATCAATTAGAGAAGGTATTTTTGAAAACATATGATTTTACTGCATTTTAATAACAGATGTAAATATGACATCTATAAATATCCATTTCTTATTTTAAAACATAAACTAACATGATTTAATCTGTTTTAAAGTCTTCTAACTGAAAATTTAAGTGGATCTTGAACTCATTGTTAAAAGTATAACAATGCAACAACTGATTAGGTATCAAAATCTAGAGAATGCCAAGTTGCTGAATTTCAAAAAATATTCTGGTAATTGGTAGATGGATTTGAAAAATGAGTAGTATTATGATTTCCTAAGTATTTCCCTTGATATAGTCATTTCATTGGAATATAACATTTTTTGTAAAATATCTTCTTCAGATATGTTAGCTATTAAAACCAAGTTTAAAAAGTTGAACCTTTAACCTGACTTTCAGATCACTAAATGTTAAAATAAAACTTTCATAGAAATTCTGCATGTGAGGTTATATTGTTTTCTCTAAAAATAATTATCAATAACTTTAATAGCAAAGATTTTATCATTAATAACTTAAGAATTATTTAAACATTATTTCATCTTTAATCTAGACTTTAAAGTCTTCCATTTATATACTTGTAACTATGTCTATATTATATTTCATACACTATCATAGAACAGTGGTTGCTGCTGCTGCTGCTGCTAAGTTGCTTCAGTCATGTCCGACTCTGTGCGACCCCAGAGATGGAAGCCCACCAGGCTCCCCTGTCCCTGGGATTCTCCAGGCAAGAACACTGGAGTGGGTTCCATTGCCTTCTCCAAGAACAGTGGTAGATATATATATTATAATTATTTATTTATTATAGCTTCCAGGATACACACCAGGCTTCCCAGGTAGTGCTAGTGATAAAGAACCTGCCTGCCAATGCAGGAAACGCAAGAGATGTGGGTTCGATCCCTGGGTCAGGAATTTGCCTAGAGGAGGGCATGGCAACCCACTCCAGTATTCTTGCCTGGAGAATCCCATGGACAGAGGAGTCTGGTGGGCTATGGTCCATGGGGTCACGGACCTGACTGAAGTGACTTAGCACGCATGCATGCACACACACACACATTCAAATAGTCTAGAGTCTATTCAATCATTAAACTAGAATGAACACGATAACATGTTTTTCTGTGAGAATAATAATTGTAATGAGGAGTACACAGCCCCTTAGTGTCTGTTATCACATAAACACATGCTGCTTTTATTATGACTTTGAAGGACCCTAGACACAGCCTTCAAGGGCCTTTTCCTTCATAAAACTATATTAAGTTATAATTTATAATTGCATTGGCCGAAAATAAATATATCAATATTACCTATATTCTCTAACCTAAAAGTTCATTTTTTTTCTTCTGATTTTTAAAATAAATTGAAATATTTGCATATTTTAAATATTGTGGGCCGTAGGCACCATAGCACATGGACAAGCTGGCCCTGGCACCAACACCATAAGAGATGAAAAATACAGCTTCTCACATTCAGATTTCAGTGCTGTAACTAGTACACCATTTGTTACAAAACCACACATGAGGACCAAGTATTCTTTGTAAGCAAGGACTAATGCAAAACACACGGTATATGATTTCTCTAAATGATCCGGCAAAGACATGAGGTCCTTCCATTTGAAAGGTAAGGGAGTCCCAGAACAGCAGCGCGCACAGAAGAGAGGAGCGAACATGGACCTGAAACTACAGCCTAGGAGCAGGCAGAGGATGTGCGGATGCTCCCAGCATCAGCACAGCAGTGAGGGCCCAGTCTTCAGTGAAACAAGCCGAGCTCCTCCCTGGGCCCGCCCATCGGACCCACCCTCTTAATTCCGGTGTCCTTCTTCAGCTCCCCACCACAATGGCCTGCCCGCCGTTCCTCACAAATGTGCTGAGCTCTCTGCAGTTTGAAGGCCTTTGCTGAGTCACTCTTTCCCTGCGTTAGGGCAGCACTGCTCCCGTGTGTCATTTTGGCCTCTGCTTCCATGTCACCTCCCCAGTCTTTCCTGGCCACCCCTTCCATCACTACTCTGTTAGAGCACCCTGATTTCTTTCCTTTATAGCATGGATCACTGTCTGAATCTTTGATCATTAATTCATTGATCGATTGTCTGGCTCACCAAATGGAACACAAGCACTGTGGTTACAGAGGATGTCTGTTCATGTGTAGCTTCTCAAAGTCTGCAGCAGTGCCTGGCATTCAAGTGCTGAATGAAAACACTGAGCTCAAGGCAGCTGCGACCTCAGTCTTTCCTTCCTCTGCTTCTACTGGAGTCCATGGCTCTGTCTACCATGTGATCTTTCCTTTCAGGAATGTCAAATGTAGTTCAACAGCTAGTTTAATGTACTGTTTCTGAAAAGTGCTTTAGTGAAAGGGTACAGGGTGGTGCAGCACGGCTAGACAGCTGAGAAAAACCTGCCCAAACATCTTAAATGTTTGTTAGTATTTACTGGTGTTAATACGCTTCACACGAGTATGTATCACAGCATCATTAACTACCTGGCACTGTGTTTTTACATCAAATAGCTTTGTGCTGCATCTATAACTTAGATGACAGTCTGGGTAAAATGACACGGCACTTGCAACATACCTACTGATCGTGTATCTGCCTCCCAGAAGTGAAGATGATAGCAGAGAATGCAATGTCTAATATTTAAAATGTCAACAGTGTTTTCAGGGCCTCATTTCTCTAGCCACCAGATCTGTTCCCAAGCAGGAAAGTTTTTGAAGTGCTTTATCGCCCACTTTCATTTTCTGTGAGGCAGTCATACGACTGCCTACTGTCCAATGCTCACTCATTGTTAATACACAGTTCTAAAAACTGCAGAGGGTGATGTTTAAGGCCCCCTCACACCCCCAGACACTGATTTTTGACTTTAATTGCAAGTTCTTCTGCTGGAACATCTTCAATGTTCTGCTCTTCTCCCTCATACTCCATCATGCAGTCATCCCCACAAGCACTCACGAAGCAGTCAGCCCAAAAGTATTTGCTTACTGCTGATGGTGTGCTCAGTACTGTGCCAGAGCTTGAGGAGGCAGAGATGAGTTGTAAAAAACATTCCTGTTCTTGAGATCTTATAGACCAAATTAGAGACAAAGTTGTTGTTTAGTCACTAGATCGTGTCCAACTCTTTTGCAATCTCATGGACTGTGGCCCCACTGGGCTCCTGTGTCCATGAGATTCTCCAGGCAAGAATACTGGATTGCGATTTCCTTCTCCAGAGGATCTTCCCAACTCAGGGGTCAAACTCACATCTCCTGCATTGGCAGGCAGGTTCTTTTACACTGAGCCACTTGGGAAGCCAGAGACAAAATTACTAGGAATAAAAAAAGTATCAATGAATATTAACTAAACTTATTGTGATCATTTTGTAATAAACATATATTGCACTCCTGAGATTAATTTTATATTTCAATTATATCTCAGTTTTTTAAACATTAAAAGCAAATCAATTTTTTTTAAAAAAGCAGTGAATCTTTGAGTAAAAAATACAGTTACAGGATGCAGACCAAGATCCCATTCTCCAAGTAAGCGAGAAGGCATTTCAGGCAAATGGATAAAGGCATAAAGAAATGGCTTATTTGTGGACTTTGAGGAGACTTGATTGAAATGGTTGTCTATGTTAGAAAAAAAAAAGTGGGAAATGCGGTTAGTTAGCAAATGAGAACATATCATCAAAACGTTGAATGTTAGGCAGAAGCGTTTAGATTTGTTTGAGCGGAAAACTTGGAATTATATTTACTCTCATTTTTCTCTCCATGTCCCAAATTTGTGGAGAAAATAAAAGACTTCTTTTTGTTGAATAATTCCTTCCTGGAAGTCTTCTATTTGTAGTAATGAAGTCAAAACCCTCTGAAGGTATGTTAAGAATAGTTGCTGAAACCTCAAGCTGGGATTTTTAGCATTTATATGTTTTTTCATAAGGTTCTTTTTGCTATTTTTAACCCTAAATAATTTGGTTTGGAAGAATGAAAGAAATTATCCTAAATGAGAGGTGACTTTTTTCCTGACAGCAAATAGATTTTTCATTTCAACTGGTCTTAGGACATGGTGACTTTCTCAACTATCTTAAGCTGCTTCTGGTTTGTCTCAGAATCTGGAATAAGAATATATTATATCCAAGTGGGCAATACATGCCCTAATTTTTCATTTTTTTTTAAATTAAAGCTTATTTCTATCATCTTGTTCACTAAGTTATTGTCAAAGGGAAGAAGAAAATTTGTGGAATATGTATTATGGATCATTGTATTAGTCAAGATAGAGTAAGATGCAGGACAGGTAAAGAACCAGATTCTGGTGGGCACTAGTAAGGTCTGTCAAGACCATGCATCCGGCCAATGTGCTTCATAAGTTTTATTGAATCTTTACAAAAGCCTTAAGGAGTAATGTTATCCTCAATTTTGCAAATGCAAAAAGCAAAGTGGTGCGGTGATGTAGAAAGAGATTGGGGTCAGAGGTCTTGGACTGGGATCTCAGTTCTGTTATGTATTTAGCTGTAAGACAGTTCAGCTGATATGTCGCTTCTGTAGAATTAAATTATGCACATCACAGTGAATGATTTTCCTGATCTCTTGATCATATTAGGTGCCTCCTCTATCTTTCCATGGCAACCGGTACTACTTTTCCCTCATTGCCATTGTTGTAGGATAACTACTGTGATAATGATACATTTCTTAAGAAAATGGTTATTCATAGTTGTATCCATTGTATTTAGTTCAGTTTCTGGTACCTGGTGTTTAATATTAACATTTATTGAGGGAATAAATTAAAAAACTTAACTTTCTAGTCATCTACTTGCTGACAAAGGTCCATATAGCATCTGTATACGACTACTGTTTTTTCCAGTAGTCATATACAGATGTAGAGTTGGACCATGAAGGAGGCTGAGCACTGAGAACTGATGCTTTTGAACTGTGGTGCTGGAGAAGACTCTTGAGAGTCCCTAGGTCAGCAAGTCCCTTGATCAAACCAGTCAATCCTAAAGACAATCAACCCTGAATATTCACTGGAAGGACTGATGCTGAAGCTGTGGCCACCTAATGTGAAGAACTGACTCATTGGAAAAAACCCTGATTCTGGGAAAGGTTGAGAGCAAGAGGAGAAGGGGGCAGCAGAGGATGAGATGGTTGAATAGCATCATCGACTCAATGGACATGAATTTGAGCAAACTCTGGGAAATAGTGAAAGACAGGGAAACCTGGCGTGCAGCATTCCATGGGGTCACAAAGAGTCAGACATGACCGAGCTACTGAAAAACAACTATCTAGCTGAAATATCAGATGAAAATGGAGATGTTGGTAATGGTATGAAGTAACTTGCCATATTCCAGAAAAGCACAGCCAAAAATATCTATTTTTCACAAATTCCTAGGGTTTTTATCTAAAAACTAAAACAAATTAACAAAATTACTTAATATTACAGACTGGCAAACCATATATGAAACTGACAGGTGAATTTTTTCTTTACAGTTGTATTGGTTTCCTAGGGCTGTAGCAACAGAGCAACACAAATTATGTGGCTTAAAACAAGAGAGTTTTACTGTCTCATAGTTCTGGAGTCTAGAAGTCAGCACAGTCAGTTCCTTCTGAGGGCTGTGAAGGAAAGTCTGTCCCTTGCCTCCCTTCCTGGCTTCTGCTGACAGCCAGCAGTCCTTTCTGTAGATGCATCATTGCAACATCTGCCTTCCTCACATGACCTTTTCCTTGTGTGTTTCTTCTCCCCTCTTTTCTGATAAGGACTTCAGTCATGTCAAATTAGGTTCCACCCTAATGACCTCATCTTTACTTGATTACATTTACAAAGACCCTATTTTGAAATAAGGTCCAGGACTTCCCTGGTGGCCCAATGGTAAAGAATTTGCCTTGCAATGCAAGGGACACGAGTTAGTCCTTGGTTGGGGAACTAAGATTAAGCCCAGGCGCCACAACTAGAAAGTCTATGTGACGCACTGAAAGGATCCCAAATGTCATGCCAAAGATCCTGAGTGCTGCAGCTCAGAACCTAACAGCCAAGTAAACTAATAACAAGTTAAATAAGGTCACATCCACAGGCACTAGAGTGTAGACTTCAACACATCTTTTTAGAGGCCAGATCAAACTGCAACAACTATGAATAGCATTGTTTTAAGTATGTGAGTCAACAGTAAGATCATTAGACCTCAAATAAAAATCTAGATCTCTAATTCTCTTGAAAACTCAAAATATCTTGAAAGAGAGAACTGGGTTTTCAAGATTGTGCAGCAACACAATATCAGCAAAGGTAAAGGGGCAAGATGTTGTATGATATATTGGAGAAATAATAAGTAATAAAGTCCAACTTTAGTGTATAAGCTTTAAGGTATAGGACTACCAAAATGAATTTATTCAGGACAAGTTATTTCAGAATGAATGACTTATTTTAAAACCTGAAGTATAATCAGGTAGAGCCCATGAGAAATGAGATGGTAGTGTCAAAGGAGAAAATAAGGTCAGTAATCACTTTTTCACAAAAACAGCTGAAGCAGTGCAGCAATAATTAAGAGGAAGAGACACAGGAAAATAAATTGTATCATATGACCCACCCATGGGCAAGATAAGGGCTTCCCTGATGTCTTAGATGGTAGAGTCCACCTGCAATGCAGGAGACCTGGGTTCAGTCACTGAATTGGGAAGATCATCTGGAGAAGGAAATGGCCACCCACTCCAGTATTCTTGCCTGGGAAATCCCATGGACAGAGGAGCCTGATGGGCTACAGTCCATGGGGTTGCAGAGAGTCAGACATGACTGAGTGACTAAGCATGCATGGGCAAGATAAAAAGATGTATTCAGAAAAATAATTAACTCTATTTAAAATCATAATAGTCAAATTTTAAGGATACACAAAGAAAATTTATAAGTAAGAAAAGAAAATTCCTAAAGGGACTCACGGATGAGGGTAAAATGTTAATTGTCTCTTAAAGTTGTTTTCTATATTGCTAAATAGAAAGCTAGTGGAGGTGATGGAATTCCAGTTGAGCTATATCAAATCCTGAAAGATGAGGCTGTGGAAGTGCTGCACTCAATATGCCAGCAAATTTGGAAAACTCAGCAGTGGCCACAGGACTGGAAAAGGTCAGTTTTCATTCCAATCCCAAAGAAAGCCAATGCCAAAGAATGCTCAAACTACCACACAGTTGCACTCATCTCACATGCCAGTAAAGTAATGCTCAAAATTCTCCAAGCCAGGCTTCAGCAATACGTGAACCGTGAACTTCCAGATGTTCAAGCTGGTTTTAGAAAAGGCAGAGGAACCAGAGATCAAATTGCCAACATCTGCTGGATCATGGAAAAAGCAAGAGAGTTCCAGAAAAACATCTATTTCTGTTTTATTGACTATGCCAAAGCCTTTGACTGTGTGGATCACAATCAACTGTGGAAAATTCTGANAACCGTGAACTTCCAGATGTTCAAGCTGGTTTTAGAAAAGGCAGAGGAACCAGAGATCAAATTGCCAACATCTGCTGGATCATGGAAAAAGCAAGAGAGTTCCAGAAAAACATCTATTTCTGTTTTATTGACTATGCCAAAGCCTTTGACTGTGTGGATCACAATCAACTGTGGAAAATTCTGAAAGAGATGGGAACGCCAGACCACCTGACCTGCCTCTTAAGAAACCTATATGCAGGTCAGGAAGCAACAGTTAGAACTAGACATGGAACAACAGACTGGTTCCAAATAGGAAAAGGAGTACATCAAGGCTGTATATTGTCACCCTGCTTATTTAACTTCTATGCAGAGTACATCATGAGAAACGCTGGGTTGGATGAAGCACAAGTTAGAATCAAGATTTCTGGGAGAAATATCAATAACCTCAGATATGCAAATGACACCAACCCTATGGCAGAAAGTGAAGAGGAACTCAAAAGCCTCTTGATGAAAGTGAAAGAGGAGAGTGAAAAAGTTGGCTTAAAGCTCAACATTCAGAAAACGAAGATCATGGCATCTGGTCCCATCACTTCATGGGAAATAGATGGGGAAACAGTGTCAGACTTTATTTTTGGGGGGCTCCAAAATCACTGCAGATGGTGATTGCAGCCATGAAATTAAGACGCTTACTTCTTGGAAGGAAAGTTGTGACCAACCTAGATAGCATATTGAAAAGCAGAGACATTACTTTGCCAACAAAGTTCTGTCTGGTCAAGGCTATGGTTTTTCCAGTAGTCATATATGGATGTGAGAGTTGGACTGTGAAGAAAGCTGAGCGCTGAAGAATTGATGCCTTTTAACTGTGCTGTTGGAGAAGACTCTTGAGAGTCCCTTGGACTGCAAGGAGATCCAACTAGTCCATTCTAAAGGAGATCAGCCCTGTAATTTCTTTGGAGGGAATAATGCTGAAACTGAAACTCCAGTACTTTGGCCACCTCATGCAAAGAGTTGACTCATTGGAAAAGACTTTGATGCTGGGAGGGATTGGGGGCAGGAGGAGAAGGGGACGACCAAGGATGAGATGGCTGGATGGCATCACGGACTCGATGGACGTAAGTTTGAGTGAACTCCACAAGTTGGTGATGGACAGGGAGGCCTGGCATGCTGCGATTCATGGGGTCGCAAAGAGTCAGACACAACTGAGCGACTAAACTGAACTGAACTGGACGGAAATAGGAAGTGGGCTTCCCTGATTCATGTCGATGTATAGCAAAACGAATACAGTATTGTAAAGCAAAACAAACAAACAAAAAAAAGAATCTGCATGCAGTGTAGGAGACCTGGTTCAGTCCCTGGTTTGGGAAGATACCCTGGAGAAGTGAATGGCTACCCACTCAAGTATTCTTGCCTAGAGAATTTCATGGACAGGGGAGCCTGGTGAGCTACAGTCCATGGGGTCACAAAGAGTAGGACACGACTAAGCAGTTAACACTTTCTTTCAAATAGAAAAAATAACTCTATGCAGCGTTCAAGGGCAGTGGATTTAACAAAAGAGAACAACAATAGATCTTTAGACCTAAATAGACATGAACCGCCATCCTCCAGTCATTAAATTTTCGATGTCAAAACTCATTTTATGCTCATTTTTCACTTCCCCTACCTGATCCAAGCATGTCTGTCTGCTGAATTCCCTGAGTTAAAAACTAACCCTGTTTTCCAGTCGTCTGAGATGCAAGCATCCCAGCCTCACCCTTTACTCTGAATCCCATTCAATCAGAGATCTGGTCTTGTCATTTTTTTACCTCATAAATATATAGGGAGACATCTATTTCCTTTTCATCCTCACTATCCCCATCTTCATGAGGCCCCTTCCACCATACCCACTCTGCAAAATGGAGCTACAAATAATCAGATGAATGCATCAAAGCAGGTCCTCATCATCCCTCCTGTGGACTATTGCACTTCCTGGAAATTGGTGTCCCTGTCACTTGCCTCCTCCAGTTTCCTTTTATTTTACACCCAGACTCCAGCCATTTGCACATCCTGTGTCCTATATAAATACTCCCTCTACTCAAATGCCTGTGTGCATGCTCAGTCCCTTCAGTCCTGTCCAACTCTTTATGAGCCTATGGACTGTAGCCCAGGAGACTGTCCTCTGTCCATAAGATTTTCTCAGCAAGAAGACTGGAGTGGGTTGCTATGTCCTCCTCCAGGGGATCTTCCTGACCCAGGATTAAACCTGCATCTCCTGGGTCTCCTGCATTGCAAGTGGATTCTTTACTGCAGAGCCACTGTAGAAGCCCCTTCAAATGCATATAATACCTACCTTTCCACCTTCTGTTGCTTATCCCTCAACTCCATCTCCCTCTGTGGAGCCTTCCATGTTGAGTTAGTTTCCTTTCTTCTGTGCTCTTGTAGCATCACTCTGTTTATATCTTAATCAACTTGCTCCTAAACTTTGGTCCATTGGTCCACAGTCTCCACAGCCTGGGAACCTGTGAAAAATGTAGAATCTCAGGTTCTTCCCCAGACTTACTGAATCACAATCTGCATTTTAAGGAAATCTGCAGGTGATTCTTACACACACAAATGTTTGGGATGTGTGAATAGGAATGATATTATCAGAGATTTGGATCTCTCTCTTTTACCCTGAACTCTGAGCTCCTCTAGATAAGAGCCACATATTTTATTTCTGAATGCCTAACAAAGTGTCAGTGCATGAGAGCATTTACAGTATGTAAATGAGTGAAAGAGAAATAGAAAACATGATTCAGTGGACACCCGAGTGTTAGTGGCAAAACCAGGACTCCTCAGGCACGTACATATCAGAGCCTTTCTACCATCCATGCTGTGCCACTTACAAAATGTCTTTCTTTTACATTTCCAACACTTAGGGATGTTGAATGATGCACTTACAGTCACAAGGCTATTTTAAGTGGCAAAGAGGACCCTAGAATACAAATCTTTATCTTGACACTTAGTTGAGGATCTTTCCACTGTGTCATTTGGCCTCTATCTGTCAGAAGAACAAGTGAAAAACACATTAATTGAACTTCTGTTCTCACAATTCAAGTTTCAAGAGCATCTGCCATGATGAATAAAAATATATTTGTATTCCCCCAGTGTGCTTCAATTCAGTCAGTCCTGGGTTACAGTCCAGTAAGCTAAGCTCCATGAACATGTTTCTTTCAAAGTTAAAGGAAAAGCCCAAAATTAAACAAAAAGAAATAATTATAAATAGAAACATAATTACTCACTGAGTTTGCCAGTTTGATTTTTTTTCTATGTGGTTCAATAATTTCTAGCTTATAACATTAAGTATATTTTTATAGTACATTTATAAAATGTTTGATATATAATGGTTACAAACTTTCATTTAAGACATATTTATATTCCAGATGATACGTTTACTTATGTATTTCCAGCATGCTTAAATATTTTGGGAAGGGAACAAATAGGACATTTATATAATTGCCACCAATAAGCTTTGTTTTGCTTCACTTTGAAATAATAATCGTATTATGCCATCCTTTTCATTCATGAAGGCAGCAAATATTTATTATATGTGCACTATGTTTCAGGCACTGTCATAGGCTCTGGCCTCAGAAAATTCTGCCTCCAAGATTCTTATGGATTAATGGGGGAGAGAGCCAAAGAAGCAAGCAGCTTCATGAAGGCAGGTGAAAACACACGTCCTACAGGGCATCCAGGCAGAAAGAGCACCTGGCCCTGCATGGGAGACCAGAAAAGTCTTTGCAAAGAGGTGGATGAAACTGGAGCCTATTATACAGAGTGAAGTAAGACAGAAAGAAAAACACCAGTACAGTATACTAACACATATATGTGGAATATAGAAAGATGGTAACAATGACCCTATGTGTGAGACAGCAGAAGAGACACAGATGTAAAGAACAGTCTTTTGGACTCTGTGGAAGAAGGTGAGGGTGGGTTGATTTGAGAGAATAGCATTGAAACATGTATATTATCAGATGTGAACTTGATCGCCAGTCCAGGTTTGATGCATGAGACAGGGTGCTCAGGGCTGGTGCACTGGGATGACCAGAGGGATGGGATGGGGAGGGAAGTGGGAGGGGGGTTTAGATGGGGAACACATGTACACCCATGGCTGATTCAAGTCAATGTATAGCAAAAAAAACACTGCAATATTGTGAAGTAATTAGCCTCCAATTAAAATGAATAAATTAATTTTAAAAAAAAGATGGCCATGAAGCCATGTCCTAAAAAAGAATAGAATTTAATTAGGCAAATTATGTGAAATGGGATTTGCCAGATATAACAGCTACACATGCAAGAGAAAGAATGTGTGTGCTCAGTCGTTCAGTCCTATCCGACTCTTTGCAACCCTATGAACTTTAGTCCTCCAGGCTCCTCTGTCCATGGGATTCTCCAGGCAAGGATACTGGAGTCAGTTGCCATGCCCTCCTCCAGGGGATCTTCCCAACACAGGGATTGAACCCACGTCTCCTGCGTCTCCTGCACTGCAGGCAGATTCTTTACTGCTAAGCCACCGTGGAAGTCCAAGAGAAAGAATGGAAGGTTCGAAATAGATGCAAGTAGTTCAGTATAGCGAGAGCAGAGCTTTGCTGGTATGAAGGAGGGAAAGATAATAGAAAGTGAAAAGGATTAATGCCAGACAGAAAAGTAATGGCAACATCATGAGGGGTGCCGGATGCCCTACAAAGCACTTTGGAAGTCAAGCTAAAAAGTAAGAGTGACAAGTAATTCACTTCTAGTGCTTATTATGGGCTCCACATTGTTCTAAATGTATCTCATTTTGTCTTCATAACTGGTACTGTTATTATTCCTACTTTTATAGATAATGAAACTGAGGCAAAGAGAGTTAAAAGCCCTTTAGTAAAATTATTCAGATGGGTGTTAATGGTGCTAGGCTTTTAAAGGTGATGGGAAGGGGGATGATTAATTTTTGGTTTGTAAAGATCATTCTGACTCAAGAGTGAAGAGCGACTTTAAGAAGACATTTCAGTAATCTAGGTGAAATAATCCAAAGAGTTCAACTAAACTGAGACAACCAGGAGGAAAGAAGTAGAGGCCTCAAGAGATGTTCAGGGGGCTAGGACAGACATAGTGATGGGTCAGTAAGGGTGAGGCCAACTATGTGACCAGATGCACTCCTCCAAACAGGCATAAGCACCAGATTTTAGGGAATAAACAATCAATATGCATTTTCCATGACCACATTTTTTCATTAGAATGACTAAAATAAATATCAGCTAATTTCTAATTGATGACACATAAATTAAAAGTAATGCTCAAAATTCTTCAAGCCAGGCTTCAGCAGTACATGAACTGTGAACTTCCAGATGTTCAAGCTGGTTTTAGAAAAGGCAGAGGAACCAGAGATCAAATTGCCAACATCTGGTGGATCATGGAAAAAGCAAGAGAGTTCCAGAAAAACACCTATTTCTGCTTTATTGACTATGCCAAAGCCTTTGACTCTGTGGATCACAATCAGCTGTGGAAAATTCTAAAAGAGATGGGAATACCAGACCACCTCTTGAGAAACCTATATGCAGGTCAGGAAGCAACAGGTAGAACTGGACATGGAACAACAGACTGGTTCCAAATAGGAAAAGGAGTACATCAAGGCTGTATATTGTCACCCTGCTTATTTAACTCCTATGCAGAGTACATCATGAGAAAGGCTGAGCTGGAAGAAGCACAAGCTGGAATCAAGATTGCTGGGAGAAATATCAATAACCTCAGATATGCAAATGACACCACGCCTATGGCAGAAAGTGAAGAGGAACTCAAAAGCCTCTTGATGAAAGTGAAAGAGGAGAGTGAAAAAGTTGGCTTAAAGCTCAACATTCAGAAAATGAAGATCATGGCATCTGGTCCCATCACTTCATGGGAAATAGATGGGGAAACAGTGGAAGCAGTGTCAGACTTCATTTTCTGGGGCTCCAAAATCACTGCAGATGGTGACTGCAGGCATGAAATTAAAAGATGCTTACTCCTTGGAAGGAAGGTTATGACCAACCTAGTTAGCATATTCAAAAGCAGAGAAATTACTTTGCTAACAAAGGTCTGTCTGGTCAAGGCTATGGTTTTTCCAGTAGTCATATGTAGATGTGAGAGTTGGATTGTGATGAAAGCTGAGTGCGAAGAATTGATGCTTTTGAACTGTGGTGTTGGAGAAGACTCTTGAGAGTCCCTTGGACTGCAAGGAGATCCAACCAGTCCATCCTAAAGGAGATCAGGCCTGGGTGTTCTTTGAAAGGACTGATGCTAAAGCTGAAATTCCAATACTTTGGCCACCTCGTGAAGAGTTGACTCATTGGAAAAGATTCTGATGCTGGGAGGAATTGGGGGCAGGAGGAGAAAGGGACGACAGAGGATGAGATGGCTGGATGGCATCACCGACTCAATAAACATGAGTTTGAGTGAACTCTGCGAGTTGGTGATGGACAAGGGAGGCCTAGCGTGCTGCGATTCATGGGGTTGCAAAGAGTCGGACATGACTGAGCGACTGAACTGAACTGAACTGAAATTAATTTGAATAGTGACATAATTTAAATGAATAATAGGAAGACCTAGTTTCATTTTATAATAAATAAAGTAATCTGACTATGGTGTCACTTCATTCTTATGTTGTTTATAGTACAGCTCTCTCTCATTCTCTTTTTTTCCTGCCAGTTTTAATTTCTCAGCAGAAGAGCCTCATCTGTGACTATTCTCCCAGTGCTGGCAGGAACTCAAAATTCAGGTTGTTCCCTGCAAGTTTTGAACTATCCTTGGTCGATGACTCAGATTCCAGGTTGTGAATATCTTTCTTGATCCCATTCATCTTTCTACCTTGTCTCTAGTTACCCTACTTCTATATGCCAATGTCTGTGCTTGGGCTTTTCACCCTGCAGTGCCTGCCGTTCGCATACACTTGAACCCTGGCCTCTCTAGTTCAGGACCCCATATTGCCAGCTGCCAAACCAGTTTCTCAGCTCATCAGATCATACATAGTGATCTTTTCTCTTCTCCTCTGAGGTTTTTTTTTTTTTGTAATATTGATAATGTTATGATAAAACTAATTTTTTCAGACACTGTGTTGTTCATTAATCTTATTCATAATCTGTACTAAAATGCCAGCTGATTAGTGCTCTTTAGTTTTGACCAGTGGCCTAGTCCATTCTGAAAAGACAGTTTTGAACTTTTAGGAGTTTTGTCACTTCTTCTCATAATGTGACTATCCTTTTTTTTTTTTTTTTTAATTGGATGTAGGGCCAAGCCTTGAACTGCCTTTAATATCATATCTTCACTTCCTTATCATTAAAGCAATTATCCTGTGTGTTTCTATTTCAGGTCTTCACCCAACTTTTAATCTTGCCTGTACTTGGTTCTTCTTTTCCATATTCTTACCAGTTCCACAAGGGCCAACGTTCAGTCTCAATGTTATTAATAGCTATTAATCCCCATTTTAGATTACATCATTATTAGAATAGCTGAAATCATAATACATCACCATATTTTAAAGATAATCTATCATAAGGAGAAAGCTGAGAGAAGAGAATTTTATATTATTAAGGAGACAGAGGAATACTTACTACATTTATGAAAACCTAAAAACATAAAATGACAAGCATTTATCAGAGCAAGGATAAAGAAGCTGATATATTCTTTGTTATCAATTGTCTGTTTTTATCAATTATTATAAATAATAACAATAGAGCAAATCAGTGCACATTTTGAAGAACACAGGATGAAGGGTAAAATGGTTGATGGACAGTGGAAAAAAAAAAAGATAGTGGATTTGGAAAACATAGCAAATTTGGAAGAGGTAACAAAAGAAAATTCCCAGCAGAGATTAAAAGCAAAAGCAAATATAATAATTAAAATGCCATAGTCTCTACATCTTTATCATTGACATTTAAAAAATCAATTCATTGGCAGATTTTTCTTATTTTCATCTACACTTGACTTCACTGTTTTTTGCAGGGGTTAGTAAACCACAACCGGAGGACCCACTAGCTAAGAATGATTTTCACATTTTTAAATGGTTGAACAAAAATTTTATTTTTAAATGGTTGAACAAAATCGAAGAATAATATTTTGTGATACATAAAAATTAAATGCAAAACTCAGTGTCCATAAAGTTTCATGGGAATGCTGGCAGAGCTGAGGAGCTGCAGCAGAGATTCTATGGCCAGGAAAGCTGAAATACTTACTGCTGCTGCTGCTGCTAAGTCGCTTCAGTTGTGTCTGACTCTGTGCGACCCCATAGATAGCAGTCCACCAGGCTCCCCCGTCCCTGGGATTCTCCAGGCAAGAACACTGGAGTGGGTTGCCATTTCCTTCTCCAATGCATGAAAGTGAAAAATGAAAGTGAAGTCGCTCAGTCATGTCCGACCCTCAGCAACCCCATGGACTGCAGCCTTCCAGGCTCCTCTGTCCATGGGATTTTCCAGGCAAGTATACTGGAGTCGGGTGCCATTGCTTTCTGATAAAGCCTGAAATACTTACTGCTGCTGCTGCTGCTAAGTCGCTTCAGTTGTGTCTGACTCTGTGCGACCCCATAGATAGCAGTCCACCAGGCTCCCCCGTCCCTGGGATTCTCCAGGCAAGAACACTGGAGTGGGTTGCCATTTCCTTCTCCAATGCATGAAAGTGAAAAATGAAAGTGAAGTCGCTCAGTCATGTCCGACCCTCAGCAACCCCATGGACTGCAGCCTTCCAGGCTCCTCTGTCCATGGGATTTTCCAGGCAAGTATACTGGAGTCGGGTGCCATTGCTTTCTGATCCTTTACAAAAAAGTTTGCCAGCCCCTGATTTTGCAACTAAGTTTCATCTTATTTGACAAAGGCCTTTAAACGCAAATATTTTGTAAGTATTCATTCCCCAAAGCAGTGGATGCCTATATAATGGTGTAATGCATAAGTATATAAGTGAATAAACCAACTGATTTCCTACACAGATCATCAGGTCATTTACCAGACTATATAAAAACAATGACTTTTTTGGCATATGTGACAGTTGAACAGTCTATAAAACTTCTCTAAAATATTCTATTGCTTGCTTATTAATTCCTGGATGTTTTTCTGGAAAGTTCTAAGGGATGGAATGAGGTTGGTTTGGATATACAACAGGAAATGAAAGTCCTCAGAAATCCTAAAAAGGAACAGAGAATAGTGGTAAAGTGAATAAAGCCGTCTACATAAAATGACTGTCACTTTTATAGCACATAAGAATGTCTTTTGGGAAATAAATGTGGCCTCTAAAAATTACTTGTATTTTTGGAACAAGTTTGCCATATTAGACTGAACTTGACCTTGGTATGTAAAGGCCACTGAAGCAGTCCCTTGAGCAAATCCATTGTATTTACATAGGTCATCAATGTGCTCTATTACTTCAGTTAATCTTTTTAAAAATACAAGGGCTTTTGTTTTTATTTACATATACTTAAATTTGGCATTAAGACAACAATACAGTATATACATCAAAGGTCTGCACAATTCCACATATAAGAAGTTGACACAAAGCAAGGTGTTTATGTTAATATTAGCTAACAGATTTTATTAAAGTTTAGGAATAATATTTTTGCTAAACTGAATTTGAGACACTAATAAGATAAATTAACAAAATTATGTAGGAATGGAGAGGGGTTTTAAAAACTCATAATCCAAGAAAGAGTTTTTTCCTCCATAATTTCAGTATTTAATGTATTTATTTATTTATTTAAAAAATATATCTATTCAGTTTGCATCAATCACAGGCAAAGTGGTGTGGTTAATCCATGGGCTGTGGTAGGAAAAGACCTGACTTCAAACCTCAACCCATCTGTAACTAACAGGATGTACTTAGGCAATGTGACTAACTTTTTTGGTACCTTAATTCTTCTCCCTAAAATTAGATGTAATAATATGTCCATGTTGTAAAGTTAACATAAATATTAGTTCATTGTTATGGTCATGTTATGCCAGGCCCTATGTGAAGAGTTTTAACATAGTGTAAGTGTCAACATTTACTATCTTCTTGATTTTTCTATCAGCTCATGAAAGTGAAAATGTTAGCTATTTAGTCATGTTCAACTCTTTGTGACCCCATGGACTGTAGCCTGCCAGGCTCCTGTGTCTATGGAGATTCTCTAGGCAAGAATACTGGAGTGGGTTTCCACCGCCTTCTCCAAGGGATCTTCACAACCCAAGGATTGAACCCTGGTCTCCTGCACTGCAGGCATATTCTTTACCATCTGAACAACCAGGGAAACCCATCAGCTCATGAAGTAGATCATTATTACTGGCCCCTTCAGCTGCATGTTTTTGTATTTTTTTTTGTAATATTAGTGAGAAAATGAAATGTTCCAAACAGCACTGTTACTTGTGAAATCTACCCATCATCTGTTCATATTAAATCTTCACCTAACCAGTGATCTTTAGTTACATCTATATAATAAAATATAACAGCCATTGTCTGCCATAATATGGGGATTTAATATAGCTGGTCAGAAAGTAGTTTCTGAATGCATATTCCCTCTGTGTGAACATCCCTGTAATCATGGAGCTAGTCTCACAGAAAGATTGTGGGAGCTAGTCTGACTGTAAGCTTCCCTTGAATGAAGTCCTGTTTTGAGCTGGTGTTGGCTTGAGAAGACTGGAGCACACCCAGCGGTCACATCCAGGACCTCACTAGGAATTTCCCCTACACAGACATGACTCAAGTCAGCTAAATAAAACCCAAAGTCCCCAAGTATGAGAACGTCTTGTTGCTTGGATGAGCAGACATTTCTGAATGCCTATTCCGATTGTCTTACTTCCTGTCATAACCCTGTTGGGAAATTTGAACTCATCCTATGTTATAGCACACTGTGCAGAATTTTGACCAAGTATATTTTTGTCCAAAATGCAAACATACTTCCCTGAATTTACAAAACATTGCTCTGTTGTGAGGGATGGACTATCGGAGTCACTGTGAGTAAAGTCTTCTCTGAAGATTTGGTCTTGGTTCAATATTACCTCCCAAAAGACAGATCCAAGGGGGATTCCCTGTAAGGTTGAGAGACTCCCTAATAGAATTACTGTGAAAGGGGAAGCCAGACAGTCTGGAGGGCCATCATCTTTTCCTTCAAAGCATATTTGTGATCTTTCCCAAAGGGGAGGGAAAAGATTCCGTGTTATCTTGAAAAGTTTGGATCATCCCTCAGAGGTGACATCTAGGCCACTGAAGGAATGACTCAGATGAGACATGGGGCAAATTGGATGGAAAGTCCCCAGATTTCCTTATTGAGAACCTGGGAACCAAGTCTCTCATGAAAGGATTTCTGTACCAAGAACCCACACTCTTTGGGGAAGGATATTTCTTGAATTTGCCATGTTCAAATCTATTGGCTATCTCCAGACTGTGTTGGAGTTGAGAAAACAAAATGAGACTCTCTGGGGAAAAAAATTGCCCAAATTTCTGCACACACAATGGAAAATTGGATGGATAACCATTAAGTTTAACCAAGCTTTGTTCAATAATCTTTCATTAATAAACACATATTAAAACAATCCATTATAACTTCAAAGAAATTAGCCAACTTGGTTTACTAAGAGTTTCTTTAATATTATAAAACTGAGGCAGGGGGTACTGCCAAGTCCCAGGCATATGGCTCCATCATGTGGATGAGCCTCTGCAAGTTACACTGACAAGAATTTTTTTAAAAGAAGTTAGTCATAATGAAAATCCGAGATCAGAGGCCAAACTCTCATTTTATATGTAAGACAAGAGAACTCAAGAAGTTAAATGATTTACCCAGTCACACTTCAACACTAAGGCTAGCAGCTTTGGGTTCTTTTATTAAAGTAGTTGCATAAATCTTACTGTTATTTCACCCATTAATTTATTTTAATTATTACATAATCAGATTAAGCATGTTCAATAGGTATGTCCTTCATTTTTGTCTGCTCAGAATCTAAGACTCCTTTTTATTTGGTAGGAATCTTGTTATGGAAATACCTTTGGGGAACCAGAAGGAACATTCATTCCCTCTTCTCACCCTGAGAGCTAAGATGCAGACATATCTCTTAGGTTTGGTCAGCAGGAAGCTTTATATGGGAATATTGGAGCTTTAGGAAGTGACAAAATCAGCGGTAGATGAGGATTGTTCTGGAGGCAGCTGAGCAGTTAACTCACAGCGGTTCCAGGCCTTCATGCTAGAGCAGCAGCCAGGATCCAGTGGCAGCACTGCTAATGGGGATATTCTGTCCAGGCTGATCCTGAGGGAGAAGCTTAGCTATCTTCTCTGCTTCCCAGTCTCTAACCCAGGCCCCTTTCCTGAGCTTGATTCTCTAGCCCTCTTATAGACTGTCTGAACCAACATTTTTTTCTTCCAATAAAGTCCTTTTCTGCTTTGTAGAATCAGAGTAGGCTTCTGCTATGCAAGCAAGACCTCAGTTTAAACAGAAACTGTTACTGGTGAGTTGCAGCACAGAACCTCAGTGAAACTGGGTAGGATCCAGGCTTTTATCTGGCTTTGCTGAGGGTGAAGGAATAGAAAATTCTAGTCATTTTAGAGATAAACTGTAGATCTGCCTGATTCTAGTATGAAGAACTGAAACAGCTAATTAACTTATTTCTTGTGGTCCCTGGGAATGAAATCCAACACTCTCTGACCACCGTGGTCTTGTGGTTGCCAAGAGAGGCCTTATGTAATTACTTCAGTCATCAGTCTTCATCCTTGATTCAGTCCAACCTAGATACCAGATATGGGGGAAGGAGGCTTCAGAGGGCTCCAGCCCATAGTTAATGAGTCATCCCCAAGCTCGGGATATCCTAACTGAGGCAGTAGACCTCACAGGACAGGGGAAAACCTTCCGTAGGTTCCACCTGAATTCCTTACCTACAGAATTCATGATCCTAATAGAGTGATTGCTTCAAGCCACTAAAAAATAAAGTTAGTCACTCGGTGGTGTCCAATTCTTTGTGACCCATGGACTGTAACCCGCAAGGTTCCTCTGTCCATGGAATTCTCCAGGCAAGAATAATGGAATGGGTTGCCATTTCCTCCTCCAAGGATCTTCCCAACTCGAGGATCAAACCCTGGTCTCCTGCATTGCAGGCAGAGTCTTACTGTCTGAGCCACCAGGGAAGCCCTAAGCCACTAAATTGTAGGTTAGTTTTATAAACACCAAAGATAATCAGAACAAGAACCTATGCCAATCCAATGACTAATGAAACTAGTCAGATAGCCAGGCAGTTGGGAAGAGTAGGATTGGAGGATGATGGAGGAGTCTGGGGAAAGCGTATGCTGAACAAATCTGTGCTCTCATAATGTGAGTACCTTTCTTGGGAGGTTATATGTTCACCACAAAGCCTGTTGTGAGGATATGTGACCCACTCCATGAATATAGGTTAATCTCCTTTCTTGGCAATGTCAGTGGGTTCCTAAACCAAATGTTTGTCATAGAGAGAATAAAGATTATCTTATCCCTGGTTTCAACAACATGGAGTTCTCATCAGTGGCCATCCAACTACAGGGAACACTCCTTTTTCTACTATCAGTAACTGATCATGGGCTTCTAAAGAGCATTATACCTAGAGAGACCAAAGAACAGTTTAATGTTAAACAGCTCAGCTGATAAAGAATCCGCCCACAATGCAGGAGATCCTAGTTTGATTCCTGGGTTGGGAAGATCCCCTGGAGAAGAGAACGGCTACCCACTTCAGTATTCTGACCTGAAGAATTTCATGGGGTCACAGAGTCGGACATGACTGAACAACTTTCACTGTTTACACAGAACACCAGTCATCTTTATGGTATGGGGAGCAGAGAGCAGCAATGTTTCCAAATTGCAGCAGATATTCTGAATTTATTTTTGCTTTCCCTTTTCATTTTTCTCTTCATTATGCCACCTGTAGATTAATTGGTTGCCTTATGCAAAGACATGGTACCCCACACTAAATAGTTTCAGTTTAAAGGAAGTCATTTTTTAAAGAAACAGGAAGTCAACGAGTTAATGTTCCAGGGGTTCACTGTTCCTTTTGCATACCCCATTCCTAGTCACTTAGGTAAATTTCACCTGAGAGTTAACAGTGTGGGGGTTTGATGTGTTGTCCTGCAGGACATGTTATACACTTTGAATAAATGATTACCACATGGAGTTCCTTTTCCACTTAGAATATTCAAGTCGGAAACCCTAGGGTTTGCAATTGGGATGGAGGTTCTCGGGGTTATATTTATTGACTCTCATGCCAATTGTTTGCTTTCTATCCTTTTGATTTTAGATTCTGATGGAATAATTACATGAGGATTGGAATTCCACTGAATTGAAAAGCAAGGCTGCATCTAATCAGATTGGGTTCTTCATGCCCTATGTGTGTTTGTGTGTGTATGCTCAGACACATCCAACTCTTTGCGACCTCATAGGCTATAGCCTGCCAGGCTCCTCTGCCCATGGGATTTGCCAGGCAAGAATACTGGAGTGAGTTGCCACTTCCTTCTCCAGGGGATCTTCCCGACCCAGGGATTGAACCCACATATCCTGTATTTCCTGCATTGCAGGCAGATTCTTGACCACTGAGCCATTGGGGGAGAAAACAGAAACCTACAGAGAAGGACTTCCCTGGTGGTCCAGTGGTTGGAAACTCACCTTCCAGTGCAGGGGACATGTGTTCCGTCCCTGGTCAGGGAACTAAGATCCCACATGCCCTGGGGCAGCTAGGCTCGAGTGCCGCAACTAGAGAGCCTGTGCTTTAACTAGACAAGCCCATGTACCACAAGGAAAGATCCCGTGTGCTACAACTAAGACCCGATGCAGTCAAGTAAATAAATACTAAAAAAAAACCACACCAAAATCACTACAGAGAGAAGATGATGACTGTTGCTGTGTTGCTATGTTTGTTCTCCTTAAGGGAAAATAGACTACTATCACAGTGGTGGGTGGAAGAAAATGTCAGTATATTGCAAGCTGACTTAAACAAGGTTAATGGGGGCTCAGCTCCCTCACTGTACTGGGTAAAAAGTCATGACCCACTGATATTCAAACTAAAAGCAAAGGAAAGTATAATGGACAAAGGGAGTCACAGAATCCAATTAAAGCCTCAGTCGAAGAAGCCATGGTTACTTTTGCTGTGTCACGTTGCTTTGTTCGTGTTACTGTTTGCAGCCAAGAACTTGGACTGGTATAGTCTCCAAATTTGTTAACTCATTTTTCTGGAAATTGACAGAAAAATTACAGTCCACTTTGAGTTTATAGCTATTGGAATAATATAAATTTGCATTGATTTTAAATTATATTATCTAAATTAATTAAAACTTAGGAAGAATTATTGTATTTCAAGTAGTTCAGTTCAGTTCAGTCGCTCAGTCATGTCTGACTCTTTGCGACCCCATGAATCGCAGCACACCAGGCCTCCCTGTCCATCACCAACTCCCGGAGTTCACTCAGACTCACGTCCATCGAGTCTGTGATGCCATCCAGCCATCTCATCCACTGTCGTCCCCTTCTCCTCCTGCCCCCAATCCCTCCCAGCATCAGAGTCTTTTCCAGTGAGTCAGTTCTTCACATGAGGTGGCCAAAGTATTGGAATTTCAGCTTTAGCATCAGTCTTTCCAAAGAAATTNGGTGTTGGAGAAGACTCTTGAGAGTCCCTTGGGCTGCAAGGAGATCCAACCAGTCCATCCTAAAGGAAATCAGTCCTGATTATTCATTGGAAGGGCTGATACTGAAGCTGAAACTCCAATATTTTGGCCACCTGATGTGAAGAACTGACTCATTGGGAAAGACCCTGGTGCTGGGAATAATTGAAGGCAGGAGGAGGAGGGGATGACAGAGGATGATATGGTTGGATGGCATCTCTGACTCAATGGACATGAGTTTGAGCAAGCTCCAGGAGTTGGTGATGGACAGGGAATCCTGGCGTGCCGCAGTCCATAGAGTCTCAAAGAGTCGAACACGACTGAGCGATTGAACTGAACTGAAGGGAACTTCTTGTATGTTGTTCAGTTTCATGGTTTATTAGAGCCAGTCTAAGTCCAATACTTAATATTTCATCATGACTAAAACCAAAAATCTCCAATTATCTATATAGAAAAAAATTTAATCCTGACACCTACCTCATGGCAGTCATAAAAATGAATTACTAATGGATTCCTGATTTAAATATGAAAACAAAGATAATAAAACTTCTAAAAGAAACCTGGGAGTGAACAAAGGTCAACATGAGTTAAAACTTCAGCATTATTAGTAATGCTTTATAAAAAATTCAGCATTATTGGTAATGTTTCCAAACTGTGAACATCTCAAATTTTGATGAACAGTAAATTAATTGTGTCTTATTCACCCAAAAATGATGAAAAATCACAACACATTAAAAAATATACTTATATTTTTCGAAAAAATTGATATATTCCATTACTTAAAGTTGAGAAACTGGCAAAAGTATTTATGCAATATAAGAAACAAGTATGGTGGTTGAGGTATTTGGGATTTGAAAAGAAATAAAAACCAGAAGACAGCATGAGGCACGCTCTGGAGTGCTGGTAATATAACTTGATCTGGACAATGAGAACACAAACACAGTAGCTTTCAAAATGTCACCAATATCTCAAAAACAATGTATGCACTTTATACTATGGACCTCATGTTCCATACTAACAAACATAATAAATAAACTAAACAAAGAGTCATTCTTTGTTAGCTATCTTCTTACAGCTCCTGGACACTAGTGTCTGAGCTCCCACTTGGATTTTAGAACTTAGATATATCCCTTCATTTCTTATGAGATAATCTGCAAATGATACATGCTATATATTATCCAGGATTAATGGTTGGTAGTTAATTTTTATTTATTCAGTTCAGTTCACTTCAGTTCAGTCGCTCAGTCATGTCCGATTCTTTGTGACCCCATGATTGCAGCACGCCAGGCCTCCCTGTCCATCACCATCTCCCGGAGTTCACCCAAATTCACATCCATCAGGTCAGTGATGCCATCCAGCCATCTCATCCTCTGTTGTCTCCTTCTCCTCCTGCCCCCAATCCCTCCTAGCATCAGAGTCTTGTCCAATGAGTCAACTCTTTGCATGAGGTGGCCAAAGTACTGGAGTTTCAGCTTTAGCATCATTCCTTCCAAAGAACACCTAGGACTGATCTTTAAAATGGACTGGTTGGATCTCCTTGCCGTCCAAGGGACTCTCAAGAGTCTTCTCCAACACCACAGTTCAAAAGCATCAATTCTTTGGTGCTCAGCCTTCTTCACAGTCCAACTCTCACATCCATACATGACTACTGGAAAAACCATAGCCTTGACTAGACGGACCTTTGCTGGCAAAGTAATGTCTCTGCTTTATGCTCTCTAGGTTGGTCATAACTTTCCTTCCAAAGAGTAAGTGTCTTTTAATTTCATGGCTGCAATCACCATCTGCAGTGATTTTGGAGCCCCCAAAAATAAAGTCTGACACTGTTTCCCCATCTATTTCCCATGAACTGATGGGACCAGATGCCATGATCTTAGTTTTCTGATTGAGCTTTCAGCCAACTTTTTCACTCTCCTCTTTCACTTTCATCAGGAGGCTTTTTAGTTCCTCTTCACTTTCTGCCATAAGGGTGGTGTCATGTACATATCTGAGGTTATTGTTATTTCTCCTGGCAGATGTAAAAATACATGAGTGAACCATTTTGGGGATTTTGATGCAACTAGCAATCTATATTTGAAACATATTAAGCCAATTTATCTACCCACAAGTAGTTTGTGTTCCAAAAATAATGGACTAGCAGACAATAAAGTAAATAAATATTAATAATATTTTATTAATTACTCAAGTATTAAATATTATATTTAATATATAAATATATTATA